>JZKD02S0515354.1:0-16788 GCA_000966675.3 Picea glauca
TAGAGAGAATTTATACATACTTTCAACCATATCTTTTCCATGTAGTAGTCAAAGACCCTTCTCTCCAATATGCCCAAGTCTTTGATGCCACAACATAACCTTTTCTCCAGAGACTCTAGGAGTTCTTTCTTCTTCAACTCCAATATCAGGAACAATGGAACTATTACACCCATCACTAATAGTTCTTCCTTGCGTATTATAAAGAGTTCCAAACCGAACTCCCCTCAGCAACACCATTGCTCCTTGAACCATCCTGCAGGTTTCGTTTTCAAATATTGTTTTTACCCCTGCATTGTCCATTTTTCTTACATAAATCAAAATTTTGGCCAAAACTGGGATGTGGAGAACACCAAGAAGTGTTCTAATCCTTCCATCTATGAGCCTCAACTCGACCCTTCCTCTTCCTATGATTCCGATTGTTGAATCATTACCTAAGAAAACAATACCTCCATCATACCTTTCATATTTGCATAACCACTCCCTGTGGGAAGTCATATGAAAGGATGCACCAGATTCAACCAAACATGACTCATGATCTGCATGTGTGCTTGAAGAGGCCAAGTACACATCCCCTCCTTCTTCCTTGGAGGTCATTTCTTCTATAGAAGAAGATTCTTCAGATCCCTTCTTTTTCTCATCTTTGGATCTACACTGCTTCTTGTAGTGCCCTTCTTTTCCACATCTCCAACATACCATTACAAAATTTCTGGGAGATTTAGATATACCCTTAGACTTAGATCTCCAACTTGATAAATTAGATCTATTTCTTTCCTAGGAATGTCCTCTTGCAAATAATGCATCTGTTCTATGTCCTTCCATATTATTTTGTCTCATCTCCTCTGGCAACAAGGATGATACCACTTCTTCAAAATTCAAGGAAATTTTATTAGTACCTATGGCCACAACCAGACTATCCCATGAGTTTGGTAAAGAACACAACAAACTGATACATTTATCTTCATCTGAAATTTTAATCTCAATAGATACTAACTGACTTACCAAAGTATTGAAGGTGTTCAAATGCTCTTCCACCGAGTCTCCATCTCTCATCCTTAGGTTATATATCTTATTTCTCAGGAATAGTTTATTTACTAGGGACTTAGATTGATACAAATTCCACAAATTTTCCCATAAATCCTTCGTTGTAGCTTACTCTAACACATTCAGTAATACAAAATCAGAGAGACATAGTCTGATTATGCTCTTTGCCTTCTGATCCAAATTTTTCCAGTCATCTGCAGAAGTTCCTATTGGTGCAGTACCTGGATCTACCATGATCCATTGATCTCTTTCCACCAACAAATCTTCCATCTTGAGCTTCCACAGCTCAAAATTTTTCCCATTAAACTTCTAAATCTCCATATTTGAATTGCTTGTCATTTCTTTTCACCTAAAAAACAATACCACAGATCTCCCACTGTAACAAGTCTTATCACAGTCCCGAGCCAAACCCTTGACCACAAAGGTTTCCCCCTGAAGGAAATAAAGCTATGACACAAAATGTAAATTCTAACCTTGTACAATATCTACTGTAAAAATATATTCAGAAAAAGAATAGAAAAGATACAATGGCAAATACAAACATTACACAGAGATTTTTCCCTTGGAAACCCAAACTGGGAAAACCAACATATTCTATATTCCTTCATTGTGTTACAATGTTTACAATACAAAATACATATAGGAGCCAACAACATCCAAAACCCTAACCCAATGATCTGTATTAGTCCAAAACCCTAACCCAATGACTTGTATTAGTCCAAAACCCTAATTACTTAACCAAAAATAGAAAACCATCGGTGAAGAAACCATGTACCGAAAAACCACCTAAATATAACGCGGTATCGATGCAGATTTTTTTTTTCCAGGGACGCTACCCCTGAAACCCCACATGGGGGGCTCCACCCCCATGCACCCCCATCTAACCCCCCTACGTGCAAATAATATAACACATACCCAACACTCTCTTCATATATATTTTCACATTCCTCATCCAAGCTTCTAATTCTCTCCATGGTCATCATAGTTTTTTTCTATCATTTATCCCTTTCCTTTCATAGGGTACTCGACATTTTGCATGCTTCCAAATATATTATATTTGCGTGAAAGACCTGAATGGATTCTCTTATATTTGTTACTTTCTCTTCCAAGGGAGTATCTACTTCCATTGTTACCTCTAGGAATTTGTTGTATACCTCCTACACTATCTATTACAACCTTGTTGTCTTCTGCATGGCCTCATCTCATTCTAGTATGAGTTTACTATACTATGTTTGCAATGCATCGTTGTCTGCATTTACTTTTTCCAACTCCATATAAGTCAATTCTATGTGCAACTAGATCTACTGTGTAACACTTTTCTGCAAGCTATGTAACATGTTCATCGGTAGTTATGATAACACTAAGTCGATATGACTTAGTTCCTGTGCGTGCTCCTGCATTTCTATTGTGAAAAAGTCTACAACCGCAATAGATATATTCATGATATAGCTCTATGTTGATGCTAATGGTTGTTGTGATGTTTCCGGTCATGACTCTACTATTTTTATGTGCTCTTTGTCTTTTATTCTTGTGTCATTCGGATTGGTGCTATCCTGGTTGATTCACAAATTTGGCACAGTGTAGCTATCTACACTTGCACATTCATGTGAATTTCCTCTTATTTCTATGTAGCTCACAAAAATGCCTCTTCAGTTACTTCTTTGATTTGATCTTTGATCTTCTCCAAGTCATCCTCAGTTAGATCCTAGATAGCTACCTTATTTGATTCTTTCCTCTTCCTGTTATTATGCATCGATTGCTCCTAATGGTTCTCATTTATATTCTCTCTAGTGTGTGGTGTTTTTTGAGTGTCCGTTGCACCATTCACTTGTTCTTCATGTTCCTTTTCTTCCTATTGATCCTTATCTAGTTGTTGTGTCTCCTTTTGCGATGTTTCTGTCACTAGGGTTTTTCACTCTACTTCCTATTCATTGAAAATATGGATGACATTCCATTCTATCAATGTGTAGTTAGTCAGAAACCACTATTGATCCATATCCCTCTTTTCTTGTATGTACATGTGGGATGTCCCTACCTTAAATCACACAATTTCTTTATATGATTAAACTATCAGGGGTAGAATGTATGGTGTGTCCTCGATGCATTGTTGCATTGTCTCTTGATAGATGTATAAGGTGATGTTTGTATCAATTTTCCCATTGTTGTGTGTGGTATGCCATAAAAAAAAGTATCTTGTTGCCAGGAACAATTGCTACATACCTTCTAGGAACTAGGTTTCTTCTGGATCCCTCCAAGAAACTAAAGCAATTAAAATTAACAACAAAGGATAATGAAATTATGTTCCTTTCTTCTATGCTTCCTTGTAGTCGGTTAAGAATTGGTTCACCAAAAATATCACCCAGTTCATCTGTACTCTTGATGCGCACTTCTCTATTGTTATTATTACTTCTGTTGGCACCCGATATTTGCAACACTTCTTGAGCAACTTTCAAACTAGAACCTATGTCAAAAACCTAGCAGAATAATCATTGGTGCTTGCTAAATCCAATTCACGTGCTCCTTTGTGTGTGTTGTATTTTTCCTTCATCCACTTTTCTACTTCTTTCTCTTAAGTCTTATTTGTCAACAGAGGTAGTGGTTCTTCCCTTGTTTAGGACAATCCTATAATCTGCACAATGATTTGGGCTTCAATCGAAACTACCATGTAAAACCATAGGAACCCTCCATGGATCAACTGAGAAATAATTTGATGCACATTGTGCTTTTTCAAAAATGTGGGATATCCAATAGGTTCAGTATGCTTTTTAACTACAGTCATGTTTCCCTCTCCTATGGCGCGATTTTGAGTATGAGTGAGCTCGAGCTGATTGATGTATGTGTTGGGTTACTGAGAGGGGGGATGAATCAATAATAGAGATTTTAAATCCTTTTAACCACAATATGAAAGTGTTATTTATCCTTATGATCAATATAGCATTATCACCCAGTAATTTCAGAGTAAATAAACCATGAACAAATGAACAATCATACACATACACAGTACACCGATATTTTTACGTAGAAACCAAATGTGGGAGAAAACCAAAAAATGTTTTTTCTTATAGTTTTTTAAGAATTACATTCATTGGAAGCACCAACTTCCTTTATTCTCCAACTACAACTGGAAGGAGTCTCTGATCCCCTATATTTTCATTCCAGAACTTGAACAAAGCTACAAATCCCCAATTTTATGGCTACAACCATAAGGAGGCTACAACCCCCTATGTTCTCCGGCTACAACCGGAAGGTGGCTGCAACCACCTGTCCTTGCCCCATCCTTCCAACCTGAAATATAAGTAAGATGTTGAAATCATTTTCACACTATCACTGTGAGATATGCCACTATAAACATGTACCAACCTGTACCATTGACATGTATCCAACCTATACCACTACCCTGTAATCACCCTATAACTATACTGAGTTTGTACCAACCAAAAACAATAGATACATGACTTAACTATTATGGAATAGGAGTATGTACGTGCCCTATTTATATTGTAGTCCATGTATGTATGCGGCCTATCTATACTGCAACCTGCATATGTTTTTTGAAAACTAGGGTTTTCTCTCTCTGAAAAATTTGACCCTCTTCAGCCTCTATCACATCAACCTACAACTTGTCACTGTGTCTAGACTATAATTGTGCCATGTGCACACATCCTTATACAAATCCCTTAACCAAAAGTATTTATATCTCTCTACTCATGTGCCATACAAGTATAATCAAGAATATGTATAAATACCCTCACATGGAATATACATAAAACTCTTTCTGATATACAACCTCTCAATACATCAACCACTTCTCAAGTACAACCTCTCAACCATGTACCAAAAAAAAATACTTTAACCATATGCCAAGAAATACAAGATGTGCCTTAACACTAACAATATGTATCAATGATGAATATTGATTATACCAACATTGTATTTCTGTAGATATTACTTATAAAGAAAGTCCCATGCAACCATTAATCTTTCTAGGGAAAATACTCAAACCCCCACAACCATTTCTCATGTAGACAACAAAATCCAACTACTCATAGAAATAAAACATACCTTTTGAACCAGTAGATAGATCTAATGTATCTGATCATTGTAGACCTTCCCGGGAGCTTTATTTTAGACTCTAGTGACCTAAAATATTCATCTTCTCAAGTTTATATGGATTTTCCATCATGTACACGACCTATTATACTTGTATTCCTTGTACATATGCACTTTGCTCCACTGCATCCCGTGTACACCTAAAATAATAGGGTTTTTTTCCAGTATTTTCTGTAATTCCAAAATTTCTCCATCAACCCTTCGTGCTACCTTAGACTTGCACAACTTCATATGTATCAATGAGTACCTGCAATAAACCTTACAAAATAATAGACATTCAATGTGTTGAATAGGTGAAAATAGGAGAGCCTTGCTCTCTTATTTATACTTCCATGTAGCATCCTCAAGGGGTTACCTTCTAACCAAATTAACCCCATTTCCTTGTTTTAGGGATAACCCACTTATAACCACTTGTCGACTTCTAACCCACTTTGCTACAAATAGTTAATTCTCCACTTCTAGTTGCAACTAAATTATTTTTAATTATTTTCTTATTTGTTAGCAACCAAATATCAAGATAACATAGAAAAACCTCAGAATAAGTACTCAACGCCTTGAAAAAGAGAGAATTTTAGATGATAATCCTCTTTGAGGGGGAAACCTCCTTATACACCACATAAATTTCCAAATACCAGATGATTCCAAATGAAAAGGTATCCTTGGTATATATAGGATACTAGGAGGTACAATTACAACTAATGGACACAAACTGACATAAATAAAATAACATTACTAATTTCTATAGTGGGAAAACCCCCCTAAGGACTACACTAGGGTTTTAAAGTGCATGTAGAGCTAATCGTCTAAAGTTTCCTACACTTAACCATTATCCTGACAACACCCCACATTCATATATAAAGTACAAAGTATAGGGATCCGGTAGTCTTACCTTGAAATCCTTGTCTGGTGTCGATCCCAATGCGTTCGATCGTTTCTCGACTGCAAGTATCCTCCCAAGGTTGACCTGCATTCACCAAAAGACAAACAAGAAACTATGAACAAGCATTCTATATATGGATTAATGGGTTAGATGTCATGAAAAAATGTAAATCAATCATACAGATTAAACACATCATATGGCAGGAGGACAAAAGTACTTCTTTATATTAATCTCATAATGTCACTTACAAAATGAGATCGGTGACTGCTCCTCGAACCTATTCCTGGGATCCTCCTCACCAACCTCCAACTTCTTCCACGTATCCTTCTTCTTTCACATTTCTCTCTAGAAAATAGGCGTAGATTTATGGATGAGGAAAAAGGGGCAAGCATGGGAAATTCTGGCTCAAAATCACAATGTGTTTACAAATTCTTGGGGCAAGGGGGGATTAGGAAATGGGAAGAGTTTCACTACTATCATGATTATCCCTATAATGGGACCCCAAAACCTTTTTTTATATGCCAAAAATATATTTATTTAGTTGGGTGATGGGCTATGGGCGGTCAATTGGTTAGGAAACTACCCAAAAACCTATATTCCCTTGCAACTTTTTATTTTTTGCAACTTTTGTGGGTATACGCGGGTTGTAATGGTGAAACTAGCATACATACGCAGGTNTAGGAGTTCTTTCTTCTTCAACTCCAATATCAGGAACAATGGAACTATTACACCCATCACTAATAGTTCTTCCTTGCGTATTATAAAGAGTTCCAAACCGAACTCCCCTCAGCAACACCATTGCTCCTTGAACCATCCTGCAGGTTTCGTTTTCAAATATTGTTTTTACCCCTGCATTGTCCATTTTTCTTACATAAATCAAAATTTTGGCCAAAACTGGGATGTGGAGAACACCAAGAAGTGTTCTAATCCTTCCATCTATGAGCCTCAACTCGACCCTTCCTCTTCCTATGATTCCGATTGTTGAATCATTACCTAAGAAAACAATACCTCCATCATACCTTTCATATTTGCATAACCACTCCCTGTGGGAAGTCATATGAAAGGATGCACCAGATTCAACCAAACATGACTCATGATCTGCATGTGTGCTTGAAGAGGCCAAGTACACATCCCCTCCTTCTTCCTTGGAGGTCATTTCTTCTATAGAAGAAGATTCTTCAGATCCCTTCTTTTTCTCATCTTTGGATCTACACTGCTTCTTGTAGTGCCCTTCTTTTCCACATCTCCAACATACCATTACAAAATTTCTGGGAGATTTAGATATACCCTTAGACTTAGATCTCCAACTTGATAAATTAGATCTATTTCTTTCCTAGGAATGTCCTCTTGCAAATAATGTGTCTGTTCTATGTCCTTCCATATTATTTTGTCTCATCTCCTCTGGAAACAAGGATGATACCACTTCTTCAAAATTCAAGGAAATTTTATTAGTACGTATGGCCACAACTAGACTATCCCATGAGTTTGGTAAAGAACACAACAAACTGATACATTTATCTTCATCTGAAATTTTAATCTCAATAGATACTAACTGACTTACCAAAGTATTGAAGGTGTTCAAATTCTCTTCCACCGAGTCTCCATCTCTCATCCTTAGGTTATATATCTTCTTTATCAGGAATAGTTTATTTACTAGGGACTTAGATTGATACAAATTCCACAAATTTTCCCATAAATCCTTCGTTGTAGCTTACTCTGACACATTCAGTAATACAAAATCAGAGAGACATAGTCTGATTGTGCTCTTTTCCTTCTGATCCAAATTTTTCCAGTCATCTGCAGAAGTTCCTATTGGTGCAGTAACTGGATCTACCATGATCCATTGATCTCTTTCCACCAACAAATCTTCCATCTTGAGCTTCCACAACTCAAAAATTTTCCCATTAAACTTATAAATCTCCATATTTGAATTGCTTGTCATTTCTTTTCACCTAAAAAACAATACCACAGATCTCCCACTGTAACAAGTCTTATCACAGTCCCGAGCCAAACCCTTGACCACAAAGGTTTCCCCCTGAAGGAAATAAAGCTATGACACAAAATGTAAATTCTAACCTTGTACAATATCTACTGTAAAAATATATTCAGAAAAAGAATAGAAAAGATACAATGGCAAATACAAACATTACACAGAGATTTTTCCCTTGGAAACCCAAACTGGGAAAACCAACATATTCTATATTCCTTCATTGTGTTACAATGTTTACAATACAAAATACATATAGGAGCCAACAACATCCAAAACCCTAACCCAATGATCTGTATTAGTCCAAAACCCTAACCCAATGACTTGTATTAGTCCAAAACCCTAATTACTTAACCAAAAATAGAAAACCATCGGTGAAGAAACCATGTACCGAAAAACCACCTAAATATAACGCGGTATCGATGCAGATTTTTTTTTTCCAGGGACGCTACCCCTGAAACCCCACATGGGGGGCTCCACCCCCATGCACCCCCATCTAACCCCCCTACGTGCAAATAATATAACACATACCCAACACTCTCTTCATATATATTTTCACATTCCTCATCCAAGCTTCTAATTCTCTCCATGGTCATCATAGTTTTTTTCTATCATTTATCCCTTTCCTTTCATAGGGTACTCGACATTTTGCATGCTTCCAAATATATTATATTTGCGTGAAAGACCTGAATGGATTCTCTTATATTTGTTACTTTCTCTTCCAAGGGAGTATCTACTTCCATTGTTACCTCTAGGAATTTGTTGTATACCTCCTACACTATCTATTACAACCTTGTTGTCTTCTGCATGGCCTCATCTCATTCTAGTATGAGTTTACTATACTATGTTTGCAATGCATCGTTGTCTGCATTTACTTTTTCCAACTCCATATAAGTCAATTCTATGTGCAACTAGATCTACTGTGTAACACTTTTCTGCAAGCTATGTAACATGTTCATCGGTAGTTATGATAACACTAAGTCGATATGACTTAGTTCCTGTGCGTGCTCCTGCATTTCTATTGTGAAAAAGTCTACAACCGCAATAGATATATTCATGATATAGCTCTATGTTGATGCTAATGGTTGTTGTGATGTTTCCGGTCATGACTCTACTATTTTTATGTGCTCTTTGTCTTTTATTCTTGTGTCATTCGGATTGGTGCTATCCTGGTTGATTCACAAATTTGGCACAGTGTAGCTATCTACACTTGCACATTCATGTGAATTTCCTCTTATTTCTATGTAGCTCACAAAAATGCCTCTTCAGTTACTTCTTTGATTTGATCTTTGATCTTCTCCAAGTCATCCTCAGTTAGATCCTAGATAGCTACCTTATTTGATTCTTTCCTCTTCCTGTTATTATGCATCGATTGCTCCTAATGGTTCTCATTTATATTCTCTCTAGTGTGTGGTGTTTTTTGAGTGTCCGTTGCACCATTCACTTGTTCTTCATGTTCCTTTTCTTCCTATTGATCCTTATCTAGTTGTTGTGTCTCCTTTTGCGATGTTTCTGTCACTAGGGTTTTTCACTCTACTTCCTATTCATTGAAAATATGGATGACATTCCATTCTATCAATGTGTAGTTAGTCAGAAACCACTATTGATCCATATCCCTCTTTTCTTGTATGTACATGTGGGATGTCCCTACCTTAAATCACACAATTTCTTTATATGATTAAACTATCAGGGGTAGAATGTATGGTGTGTCCTCGATGCATTGTTGCATTGTCTCTTGATAGATGTATAAGGTGATGTTTGTATCAATTTTCCCATTGTTGTGTGTGGTATGCCATAAAAAAAAGTATCTTGTTGCCAGGAACAATTGCTACATACCTTCTAGGAACTAGGTTTCTTCTGGATCCCTCCAAGAAACTAAAGCAATTAAAATTAACAACAAAGGATAATGAAATTATGTTCCTTTCTTCTATGCTTCCTTGTAGTCGGTTAAGAATTGGTTCACCAAAAATATCACCCAGTTCATCTGTACTCTTGATGCGCACTTCTCTATTGTTATTATTACTTCTGTTGGCACCCGATATTTGCAACACTTCTTGAGCAACTTTCAAACTAGAACCTATGTCAAAAACCTAGCAGAATAATCATTGGTGCTTGCTAAATCCAATTCACGTGCTCCTTTGTGTGTGTTGTATTTTTCCTTCATCCACTTTTCTACTTCTTTCTCTTAAGTCTTATTTGTCAACAGAGGTAGTGGTTCTTCCCTTGTTTAGGACAATCCTATAATCTGCACAATGATTTGGGCTTCAATCGAAACTACCATGTAAAACCATAGGAACCCTCCATGGATCAACTGAGAAATAATTTGATGCACATTGTGCTTTTTCAAAAATGTGGGATATCCAATAGGTTCAGTATGCTTTTTAACTACAGTCATGTTTCCCTCTCCTATGGCGCGATTTTGAGTATGAGTGAGCTCGAGCTGATTGATGTATGTGTTGGGTTACTGAGAGGGGGGATGAATCAATAATAGAGATTTTAAATCCTTTTAACCACAATATGAAAGTGTTATTTATCCTTATGATCAATATAGCATTATCACCCAGTAATTTCAGAGTAAATAAACCATGAACAAATGAACAATCATACACATACACAGTACACCGATATTTTTACGTAGAAACCAAATGTGGGAGAAAACCAAAAAATGTTTTTTCTTATAGTTTTTTAAGAATTACATTCATTGGAAGCACCAACTTCCTTTATTCTCCAACTACAACTGGAAGGAGTCTCTGATCCCCTATATTTTCATTCCAGAACTTGAACAAAGCTACAAATCCCCAATTTTATGGCTACAACCATAAGGAGGCTACAACCCCCTATGTTCTCCGGCTACAACCGGAAGGTGGCTGCAACCACCTGTCCTTGCCCCATCCTTCCAACCTGAAATATAAGTAAGATGTTGAAATCATTTTCACACTATCACTGTGAGATATGCCACTATAAACATGTACCAACCTGTACCATTGACATGTATCCAACCTATACCACTACCCTGTAATCACCCTATAACTATACTGAGTTTGTACCAACCAAAAACAATAGATACATGACTTAACTATTATGGAATAGGAGTATGTACGTGCCCTATTTATATTGTAGTCCATGTATGTATGCGGCCTATCTATACTGCAACCTGCATATGTTTTTTGAAAACTAGGGTTTTCTCTCTCTGAAAAATTTGACCCTCTTCAGCCTCTATCACATCAACCTACAACTTGTCACTGTGTCTAGACTATAATTGTGCCATGTGCACACATCCTTATACAAATCCCTTAACCAAAAGTATTTATATCTCTCTACTCATGTGCCATACAAGTATAATCAAGAATATGTATAAATACCCTCACATGGAATATACATAAAACTCTTTCTGATATACAACCTCTCAATACATCAACCACTTCTCAAGTACAACCTCTCAACCATGTACCAAAAAAAAATACTTTAACCATATGCCAAGAAATACAAGATGTGCCTTAACACTAACAATATGTATCAATGATGAATATTGATTATACCAACATTGTATTTCTGTAGATATTACTTATAAAGAAAGTCCCATGCAACCATTAATCTTTCTAGGGAAAATACTCAAACCCCCACAACCATTTCTCATGTAGACAACAAAATCCAACTACTCATAGAAATAAAACATACCTTTTGAACCAGTAGATAGATCTAATGTATCTGATCATTGTAGACCTTCCCGGGAGCTTTATTTTAGACTCTAGTGACCTAAAATATTCATCTTCTCAAGTTTATATGGATTTTCCATCATGTACACGACCTATTATACTTGTATTCCTTGTACATATGCACTTTGCTCCACTGCATCCCGTGTACACCTAAAATAATAGGGTTTTTTTCCAGTATTTTCTGTAATTCCAAAATTTCTCCATCAACCCTTCGTGCTACCTTAGACTTGCACAACTTCATATGTATCAATGAGTACCTGCAATAAACCTTACAAAATAATAGACATTCAATGTGTTGAATAGGTGAAAATAGGAGAGCCTTGCTCTCTTATTTATACTTCCATGTAGCATCCTCAAGGGGTTACCTTCTAACCAAATTAACCCCATTTCCTTGTTTTAGGGATAACCCACTTATAACCACTTGTCGACTTCTAACCCACTTTGCTACAAATAGTTAATTCTCCACTTCTAGTTGCAACTAAATTATTTTTAATTATTTTCTTATTTGTTAGCAACCAAATATCAAGATAACATAGAAAAACCTCAGAATAAGTACTCAACGCCTTGAAAAAGAGAGAATTTTAGATGATAATCCTCTTTGAGGGGGAAACCTCCTTATACACCACATAAATTTCCAAATACCAGATGATTCCAAATGAAAAGGTATCCTTGGTATATATAGGATACTAGGAGGTACAATTACAACTAATGGACACAAACTGACATAAATAAAATAACATTACTAATTTCTATAGTGGGAAAACCCCCCTAAGGACTACACTAGGGTTTTAAAGTGCATGTAGAGCTAATCGTCTAAAGTTTCCTACACTTAACCATTATCCTGACAACACCCCACATTCATATATAAAGTACAAAGTATAGGGATCCGGTAGTCTTACCTTGAAATCCTTGTCTGGTGTCGATCCCAATGCGTTCGATCGTTTCTCGACTGCAAGTATCCTCCCAAGGTTGACCTGCATTCACCAAAAGACAAACAAGAAACTATGAACAAGCATTCTATATATGGATTAATGGGTTAGATGTCATGAAAAAATGTAAATCAATCATACAGATTAAACACATCATATGGCAGGAGGACAAAAGTACTTCTTTATATTAATCTCATAATGTCACTTACAAAATGAGATCGGTGACTGCTCCTCGAACCTATTCCTGGGATCCTCCTCACCAACCTCCAACTTCTTCCACGTATCCTTCTTCTTTCACATTTCTCTCTAGAAAATAGGCGTAGATTTATGGATGAGGAAAAAGGGGCAAGCATGGGAAATTCTGGCTCAAAATCACAATGTGTTTACAAATTCTTGGGGCAAGGGGGGATTAGGAAATGGGAAGAGTTTCACTACTATCATGATTATCCCTATAATGGGACCCCAAAACCTTTTTTTATATGCCAAAAATATATTTATTTAGTTGGGTGATGGGCTATGGGCGGTCAATTGGTTAGGAAACTACCCAAAAACCTATATTCCCTTGCAACTTTTTATTTTTTGCAACTTTTGTGGGTATACGCGGGTTGTAATGGTGAAACTAGCATACATACGCAGGTAGTAGTGGTGCATATAGCGTACATACTCAAGTAGTAGTGATCTAGGACACATACATCTTCAAAAATTTGGTTTTTAAGAAGAGCTATTAAGTATTGTCTTGGCAAAAATAGTAAGTAAGATGGCCTATTGCTAGGTATGCATGTTTGGTGAAAATTAGGGTTATAATGGATGCCCCCTAATGTGTGAGGTCAGAAGAGAATCTAATGGAAAAAATACATTACAAATATTTATCAACATATGAAGCAAGTGAGCTCGGGACCAGAGTTCGGTTGGTGCCATCTGCAAAATAAAATTATCTCACTGAGGCGTGCATACCCATGCTCAGGATGAAATAAATCATGGTTGCCAATCAAATACACTGCAGATCCATGTCCTATAACTATATAAAGTGTAGCCATGAATAGTACACAACAGATCTACATCTCAAAATCAAAAGATATACATGAATAGTATCCATCTTCAAGAAGAAAATGACACCTAATGGCTGGAGATGATGTCTTCAGAGCTCGAGCAGCAACTTCAAGATCTTCTAAAATTGGGTAGGAGGGTAATGTTAGTGTACATATTCACTACCCAGAGGTCTTCGACATCTCATCGGGGAACATACAAGAGGATCTTGGTTATTAGGGAGAGAACTTTATTGATTTTGAACAAAGATTTTGATTGGACTTTTGGGATGGTCAGGCATGAGGACAAGAGACAAACTGCAGAAGGGCCAACTCAAGTTGGGTAAAAATTACCTTGGACAATAGCACGATGAATTATGAGACTTAGGTAGCACGAAATTGACATAAGTTCACGATGCAGGAGGCAACACAAACTCTCCATATGTTTGGAAGAATAACCAAATGGAAGATGACACAACTTTATGTTACGAGAACAACTCCCTAAGGTCATATTAAATCCCATAGATTGATAAAAAAATGGAAAATGTGCTTTTTCCAAGGGTGACTCATTGTGCTACCATACAAAGAAAATACTTTTCCCATCCTCTTTTTGGGGTATATTTGATTTTTTTGTCTTTTTCAATATTTTGAAAGTTTGAAAAAGAATAAAAGAATACTATGTTACAAAGGAGGAACGAGTGTCGCAAACATACTAGTTCCAAGCGCAAGGAACACAATAATGCTCAGAGCAAGGAAACATGTGCAGGAATGCAAATGCAATTAACATGACATAATGGTAACGTCCTTCAATGTAATTTTAAACGAGCCTAGAGAAGGTAAGCTCGATGGTTTTTCGTTTTTAGAGAGTCTGATAAAGAAAAAAAGAAGACTCCATTGGGGTACCTTTTTTGAAGATAGTATAATCAATTTGAAAAAGGGATAAATTAGCACCGAAAATACATCTATTCAAAACCATTTTAATGAGTGTGATAAAGACAAGATCACTCGACAATCTTTTCAATTTTAAGGAGTCTAAAAGGAGCTTAACTATGGACTCACTACCTTTTTCTAGATTTAGTCTCCTTAGCCCGAAAAAGGTGAAATTTACTGGGGAGAACTCTCCCAATGAGACAAATCTCCTGAGGTGTACCTTTTTCCTCCTTAATCTATAGGTCGAAAAAAGGGGTAAAATCATGCCAGTAGATGTTTTTCTAAACCAATTAACGAGTGTGAAAGAACCAGGTCACTCGACAATCTTTTCAATTTTAAGGAGACTGAAAAGAGCTTAACTATGGACTCTGTAATGGATGTTCTTCTGGACTGGTTTAATGAGTGTGAAGAAACAAGCTCACTCGACGTTCTTTTCACTTTTAGGGAGTCTAAAAAGAGCTTCACTATGGACTCCGTGGGGGTTACTTTTTCGTAAATTTAGTCCCTCATGCCCGAAAAAGGGTTAAACTTTTACCTGAGAATACTCTTCTAACGAACTGAAGTTCCTAGAGTATACCTTTGTTCGTACAATTCACCTTCCAAACTGAAAAAGGGCTAAACTATTGCCAAACAAACATGCCTTCAAATTTCAGTTTGGTGAGCGTGAAGGGAAACAATATCGCTCGACTATCTTTTCATGTTTAGAGGGTCTGAAAAGGGCTTAAAATAAGACCCACTTGTTTTTGGAGAGTCTCAAGGGTTAGGCCAATAGTGACAATATATCAGACATGTGAAGGATCAGTCTCATAATCAACACAAGCCTAAAAGGACTCCCGAACCTATAGTCATTAGCGACAACATGGACACCAAAATGAAAATAGGATCTACCTAGGGCATCCATGTGAGGGTAGGATCTACCACTAAATTATGACACTTCTAGAGTAGCAATGAAGGTTCTGTGTCACAATTCAATGGGGTCGATCCTATGGTAAAGAGAAAAATACAATGAGCTGCAACAAGTGGAGGTGGAATCCTAACTTAAATGCACAAAGTTGGAAAAAAATGACTTTTCACCAAAGGACCTTAAAAGTGCCCCAACTCCCAAAAAGTTCTCCAAACCAAAAGTAAAGTGTATCGTAACATCCAATGAGAAACTCAAGAACCACATTACATGATTTTAATGCCAGAAAAAATGACAACAGGGGTCAAAAAATGACAAAAAGGGCCAAAAAAGTCTATAAATAGAAGATGGAAGCTCATTATCACCATTGCAAATTGAGAGTTGGCCAAAAATCCAAAAACACCCCTTTGTGAAAGAAGTTGATTTTGGGAGCTTCAGTGGATGAAACAAACTTCTGCTTGGACCAAGTAAGTACAATTTAGTCCCTATTGCATTCCCAATTTTCCTTTTGTCATTTCTTTTTGTTTTTTGGAGGGGTACACAACTTTAAAAAGGTTGGCCCTGTGTGTACGTGGGTTGTCCAAGAACAGCTCATGGGCAATGAAAATGTTTCCCGTGTACATACACGAATGTCCCCAATACAACCCACGTACATCCTCCAACATGTGGAAAATTTGAAAATGCATCATTTGACTCTCCTTTGAACTTGTCATTTTGTAGGATGTATGTCCATTGGAGAGAAAGAGAACATGAGGACATTGATTCAATGGTCAAGGAAGACCCTGCTGTTATCACCGCATTAAAATAATGCGGGTTGTGGAAATTATTTTGGTGTCCACTCATGCAGGCACAACCTAGGATGTTGAATGCCTTGGTGGATTAATGGTACCCAAATGCAGAGGATTTCATGCTCGAGGGATAGTCAATGACTCTAACAACTGAAGATATTTACTTTCTGACTGGCCTCTTGAGGAGAGGGGAACTAGTCAACCTTCGTGCTTTTCCCTCTGGGCCTCACAACATTTTCAAGTTGATCGAACTACATTGTGAGGCTGAAACATATAAAGTGGGTTCCAGGGATGATTTTATGGATGGAAATTTGTTTTAAAATGTAGAAACCTTGGCGAATCTTACTAATCTATAATATGCCAACTATAAATGTTTGGTGATATTTTTGTAAAAATATTCAAATTTATAAGGATTTTATATAGTTTTTATAAAATTTTGGAGATTTTTAAGGTAAAATAATTTTATGCTATAGAATTTGGG
>JZKD02S0515365.1:0-16788 GCA_000966675.3 Picea glauca
ATCTCTGGATATGGATCGCCTATGCTCATCAAACTCTTCCCCGCCTTCAACCTCACGAAGACCATCGATTAAGATTTGGTTGCCATGAAAATAAAGGGTAAACAACTACTGGTATCCGCGTAGCGGAAGTGTGGCGGGCCCATAATCGGTAAACAACTGTGAACCCCCTTTCAAAAATTTTGGAGGAAATGATTTTTAGTCCATTGCTTGCAAGTTGTAAGATCTTTATATTTGTTAAAGTTTTCCATAGTACTTGGAAATTCTCCCAAAAGGTTTGAAGAAAAATCAACCTCAACTAGAGAGTGACAAGTCCCTACGGTTGAAGGTAATGTTCTCAAACGATTATTTTTCATCCATAAAATTTCAAAGTGGAGGCGTAACGATAATGCATGCACATATTTCTAAGGGCATGCAATATCTTTATGTAATGTTTTATTAATTTTGGGTGATTTGTAAAAATTAGCCAATTTTTTGTAAATCCTTTAGTTTTTTATGACTTTAGTTCAAGGGGGGGCACATTGTGCTTTTTGTATAAGGTGTAAAAGGATATATATTTTGTAAAATAGATTTTCATTGTAAGCTTGATTCTCAGAGGTTGAGAAGAGTCCAGTAAATAACTCTCTCAAACTCCATTTCTAACGATATTTTTAAAGGGTCAAGGCCAAGCCCTTAAAAGTGCTCTTTTTGCGTGGATTGTGTACACTACTTTTTGGTGCCTTGTGTCTCTCTTTTGGAGTTTTTTGGATTATTCACTTGCAATCGTGTAACAAACATCATGTCTAAATTAATTGATTTATTCACGAAATCAAATAAATTAGATGGACCCAAGAATTACAAATCTTGGAGTCGGCACATGCATAACACTTTGATCTATATTGAATTATGGCATGATATCTGTGATGGTGATACTAATCCAACTAAGCCCACCGATGCTACTCATATAGCAAAATGGAATTTGAAAGATTAAAACTCACTTGCTTTGCTACATTCTTCTGTAAATGAACACATGTTTGTTCATATTGAGAATTCCAAAGATGCATGGTCTTTTTGGAATCTATTAAATAAGCTTTTTGATACTCCTGATGCATCTCATAGAGTTGATCTACAAATGAAATTGATTAAAAAACTATTAACAGACAATGGTGATGTATTAGAATATATTTTAACGATTAAGAGCATTCATAAAAAAATCATCAAAGGTGGTTTTCCTAAACTTGAAGATAGTTTTCTAGTCTCCATTGTAATAAATGGCTTGCATCCATATTATAAGCATTTTCTTGAGACTTTGCAAATAAATGATAAGTTATCGACAACGAATTTTGATTCACACTTAGTGAATTACTAGGTCAACATAGTAAAACTTTTGGAAAACAAAAACAATCAGGAGAAGATCTTCTTTTCACTAAAGCTGAAAGTTCTAAAGGAAGAGGAAAATCAAATTTTGGAAATTTTTAAAATAAGTCTTCTAATCGAGGCCATGGCAGAGGTCACAGTCAACATAGAGGTCATAACAATTTTCATTAACAAAATTTTCAAAGTAATCCTCACAATAATAATGCACAATCAGGAAGAGACAGAAATTTGAGTCAAGTAAGATGTAAAAGATGTTTAAAGATGGGTCATTATGCATCAAATTGTCTTACAAGAAATGATCAATTGCCAAAGTTTAAACAAACATCAAATTCAAATTCTCAACAATTAGCTTAGTGTGCAAAGGATCAAGATTACTAGGATGATCAATATGAATATGTTTTTTTAGCAGTTCATCATGTAGATTCATTTGAAAATGATTGGATATTGGACACAGGGGATACTCAACATATGACTTATCATAGAGACTATTTTTGGAATTATAAATATGTTAAACTAAATCCCATGTATTTATTTAATGATACAATTCATATACCTCAAGGAAAAGGTTCAGTGGAAGTATTTCTCCTTGGAATTGGTGAAAAATGGATTTCAAATGTTTGGTACGTACCAAATTTTAAGAAAAAATTGTTATCCTTAGTCACAATCAGACAAGTTGGACATTAAATCATCATACAATATGGTTTGGTGAAGATTAAGTCAGAGAAGGATAACTTGAAAAAAAATATAACAGGATATGAAGATGGAAAGTTACTAAGAATTAATGGGAAGGTCATCCAAAGAAAGGAAGAGGTTGCAGCAACAGTGAATTTTGAAATATCTTCATTCAGATTATGGCATTTTCAATTTGGTCACTTAAACTTTGATAGTCTCTTGAAACTTAAGTCCCCAGATTTGGTAAAGGGTTTGCCAACTTTCAAGAAATAAAATTCCAAGTGTGAAGCTTGTATTTTTGGCAAGAAAAAGAGAGAATCTTTTCTAACCAGCTCATGGCAAGAAACAAAGTATTTGGAGTTGATTCACAGTGATATATGTAGTCCAATGGAATATTGTTTCGGTGGATGTCAATACATTATATTTTTCATTGATGACCACATTAGAATGATATGGGTGTACTTTTTAAAGGCAAAGTCTGAAGATTTTGAAAAGTTTGTATATTTTCAACACATGGTTGAAAATGAAACTAGAGAAAAGGTTGCTTCTTTGAGAACTAATAATGGAGGTGAATTCACTTCAACTGAATTCAATGATTATTGTCGAAACAATTGAATTAAGAGGCAAATAAGAAATTCATATACTCCACAACAAAATGGAGTTACTGGAAGGATGAACATAACTCTCATGGGCATGGCAATATCTATGATGCAATTTAAAGGGTTGAGCTCAAAATATTGGGTTGAAGCAGCCCATACTGCATTTTATCTTAGAAATTGATCACCTACATCAACTTTAGATGGAAAAACACCTTATGAAGCTTGGTACAGTTTTAAACCCAAGGTAAATCATCTTAGGGTTTTTGGCTTAAGATGTTATGCTTTAGTTCCTAAGGAAAAGATGACTAAATTAGAAAATTGAAGTATGAAGTGTACCTTCATTGGATACTTTGATGAAAAGAAAGGGTATAGATTGCTTTCAGATGGAAAATTCATTGTCAGTAGAGATGTATTTTTTTATGAAATTGGAAGTAACAGTTTATATAAGATTAATCATTTCCTTGGTCATTTAGAGAAGAAAAACACTAAGGGTAAAGGTAAGTTGAACAAGTCAAAGAAAACATTTTGGTTTGAAAAATAATTCGTTTCTCTAGAAGACATATCTTTATCAAATAGTTATTTTCATCCATTGGATAACGAAACGACAAAAGACACTTCTCATACAGAATCTTCAAAAGAATCTTCTCCAACCTCAGATATTTCAGATGAAAGAAGAGCCTCATTTATTGAAAATCTTCTTTTCAACAATAATGGTGATTCAGATCCTCAATACCCTCAACATAAGAAGCCAAGGTGGGTCGAACAACTTCTCAAAGATGCTCATTAAAATAAAATGAACAAAACATGAACTAGGGGATCTTCAAGAGCATAACCAAATTTTGCTCATGCTTCTACTGAACCTACTTCTTTTGCTTAAGAAACTAGACATAAAGAATGGAAGGAAGCAATGATTAATGAATACTATTCAGTACTTGCAAATGGCACTTGGAACTTAGTTGATTGTCCACATAATGTTAATCCCATCAATTGTAAATGGGTTTATCAAGTAAAGTACAAGAGAAATGGTAAAATTGACAAGTACAAAGAAAAACTTGTTGGTAAAGGTTTTGCTCAACATGAAGGAATTGATTATGAAGAAAGTTTTTCACCCACAGCTAAATGAAATACTATCAGAAGGGTTATCAATTTGATTGCACATAATGGTTGGAAATTACATCAAATGGATGTAAAAAGTGCCTTCTTGAATGGTGATCTAAAGGAAGATATTTTCATGACTCAACCACAAGGTTTTGAAGCTAAAGGACAAGAACATAAAGTTTGAAAGCTTTTGAAGGATCTATATGGGTTGAAACAAGATCCTCGAGCTTGGTATGCAAAAATGGATGAGTAACTAAGAAAGGTGGGTTTTCAGTGAAGTGAATCAGATGATACATTGTATTTTTGAATGCAAGATAAGCACATGGTGATACTTGTGCTCTATGTTGATGAATTAATCATAACATGAAATAATGAAGCTCACATCAAACAGGTTAAGGAAAAACTTAAATCAAGGTTCAAAATGATTGATTTAGGGACACTTCATTATTATCTTGGAGTTGAAGTATCTCAACATCCTATCCTAATATTCCTTAGTCAAACTAAGTATTCCACTGAATTGTTAAATAAATTTTGCATGGAAGATTGTAAACCTTACCCCCATGGAGCAGAAATTGAAACTTTCAAAATTTGAATGGGGGGAATTGGTAAACAATACAAAGTAAAGGAAATTGGTTGAAAGTCTCATTTATTTGACAAATACTCGACCAGATTTGTCATATTCAGTCAATATACTTTCAATGTTTATGCAAGAACCAAGGGAAAGTCCCTGGAATTCAACAAAAAGGGTACTAAGATACATTCAAGGTACAAAATATTTTGGTCTTTTCTACAAAAGGAACAAAAAATTTACACTTGTTGGATATTCAAATGCTGATTTTGCAGGTGACATTGATGATAGAACATCCATTTCAAGTTATTCAATGAAAATAGGTTCAACAACAATATATTGGAATTGCAAAAAGAAGACAACAATTGCCAAGTCTTCGGCATAAGCAAAATACATATCATCTTGGAAAGAAACATGTGAGATTGTATGGCTACGCAAAATTTTACAGGATCTTGGTGAAACTCAGAAATCACCTACTACCTTATTGATCGACAGTCAGTCAACAATAAAAATGGCTAAGAATCTAGTATTTCATTCAAAGACTAAACATGTCGACACCAAATTCCACTTCATTTGATCACTCATCATCAAAGACATCATCAAGCCTTAGTTATGTCCATCTAAAGATGAAACTTCATATATTTTTACCAAACCTCTTGGTAGAATAAAGTTCACTAAGTTCAGATATGAACTTGGTCTTTGTAAAAATGAACTTTTGGATTAAAGGGGGGATTGTTAGCCTCATAATCCTAAAATTTCTATAGTCTAAGTATTTTGTAGTATAAATGTGTTTAGAAATCAATTTATTCTAGTTTGTTAGGACAAGGACACCTAGCTTCTATGTAAAGGACACCTATCATACTCATGTGATTATGTGATTGGTTGTTATCCTAGATTTTAGTTTAGAGTTTAGCTATATAAACTAGCTCTTTCTTCAAGTGAGGTTAAGGAGTAGATTATGAGTTCTCACTTCAGATTGTAATCTCTTTTTCCTTATCAATAAAATTACGTGTCTGAGGACACTTTGTCAAAACCAATTTCCTCACCACACTCCCAGTTCTCTTTGAACAGATAGTGACCTGACTTCTAGGTGAGAGACAATGAGTTTCATATGATTTTTTATAATATAAGGTTTTAATTGTTTGATGGCTTTATGGAAAGAAACATATTTCTTATCCACCAAGGGATAGTTTAGTTCAACACCATGTAATCCAGTGCTCATGAATGTGACAGGATACTTGTCTCCTTTCTCATATTTTTGTGTGAGCACTACTGCCAGGGAGTGATCAAGTGCAAATGTATATAACAAGAAACATCTGGTGAAATTTGGACTCCGCAGAGATGGTGCAGCAACTACGACAACTTTGATATTTTCAAATGCTTTTTTCTCCACTGGTGCCCATTTAAATTGGTCTTTCTTGATCATTCTTTTAAGTGACTTTACAATTTTGGAAAAATCTGGAAGGAATCTTCTTACAAAATTGATTATGTCAAAGAATGATTGCATTGATTTTTTGCTATGTGGTGGGGGAATTTGCAGAATGAATTTTTTCCTTTCTGGATCCACAGAGATTCTATTTTTGGAGATCACATGTCCCAATAAATTCCCTCTGAAATAGAAAAGACAATTTTCTTTGGATTTAAAGAGATCCCATATTTCTTACGTCGTTCAAATATATGTTTTAGATGCTTTGTATGGTCATCCCTCTTATTAGCATAGATAGTCACATCATCAAGGTAAACCACCACACTTTGATCGATTAATCCTTTAAAAGCGATATCCATTTCCCTTTGAAGCATATCTCCTGCATTCATCAAGCCGAAGGGAATTATTCTATAATCATATATTCCCCACTTTCTCTGGAATGTGGTCTTTAATCAGTCAAGTTCTGCTATGAGAACCTGATTATATCCTGAAAACCCATCTAACAGAGAAAACAACTCAGATCTGGAGACAAGTTGCAGTATTTTTTCTAGCAGGGGAACGAGGTAGTTGTCTTTGTCAGAGGTAGGATTTAGATTACAAAAATATATGCAAATCTCGATTTCTCCCGACTTTTTCCTTATGGCCACCATGTTAGAAACCCAATTCGAATGTGTAAAGTTAAAGGTGATTCAGGCATCTAACGTCTTCTTTAATTCTTTCTATATAAAAGGCTCAAGAGTCGGATGTATCTTTCTGAGCTTCTGTTGAAATGGATTGATACCTTCTTTAATAGGGATCACATGTTTTATTATTTGGGTATCATGTGTTTTCAAATCATCATAAGTCCAAGAAAAAAATATCGATACTTCTTAAACAATTTCGTGAAATTATGTATTCCTGTGTCTAAACAACAAGTGCCCATATTAACATATTTGGGATGTTCATATGTTCCGAGATTGACTAGGAAGTGAATCATAGTAGAACCATTGGTATTTAGTTTGGATAGTCTTCTGAACTTTGATTGCAAATCGAATAGTTTCTCAAGAGTTAAAACGTTCTTCGGGACACAATTTTTCTTTACTTTGTTTTCCTCCTCTCGATATGTTTGTAACTCTTGCCGATGTGTCTCATCATCGATCAATGCATCTTGGAAAATGTTTGAGCTAGTGAGAAAATTGATAATATACGTGTCACTATCGAAAACTCTCCAATTTGTGATGTTTTCTAGTATGGAAGGCCTGAACATCATTTAAAATGAAAAACCATCATCAGGGGGAATTAATATAGATGTCTCATTATCCAATATATCTTCATATATATTTTTATCACTAGGTAAAGAAGTAATATTAAATGCATCACACGAGTAAAGAAAATTCCATACCTCTAGTTGATATTCCTTTATATGTGGAGATAGACAATGAATAGTATTTCTTACCTGTCGAATGATGATTTTGGAGTCACCAAACACCTTAATATATTTCACCTTGAGATCAGTGTTTTTTTTAAGACCTTGAACTAAAGATTTATATTATGTTGTGTTTTTGGTGCATTCAAACTCTAGGAGACATGATATGAGTTTTTTTTCTTGCCCGAGATTGATTAGGACACACCATGCTCCAGCTCCATCTTGTGTCTTAGAGCCATCAAAGAACATGGTCCACATATCAATAATTTTGGTCTTGTTAGTTAACTAAATCCTAAGTTAGTTAATATTTTACAAGCGCTATTCTGGGTTCGTGGGAAAAGTTCAGATTGTAATTATGATGGTATTTCATATGTATGTGTCTCATAACATCAATAGTCAGTCTCAAAAAAGTAATTACCCAAGATAGAATGGGAAAAACTTATAGGTCCGTTCTTACCTTCCAATTTCTTCACCATGTGCTTCATATGGGCCTCACTATTTACTCGAATTTGATTCTCCTTACCCTAATATGGCAACCATAGGTGAGACCAATCAGAAAACTAGACTTGATATTTTGTCAACCAATCTTTTATTAACATCATCCCATAACTCTCTGGTATATCGAAAATGATGATGTCTATGGTTTGATGGACCCTAGGATCAGATGATATACCGATTAATACATCCTTGAGTTCACCTTTTATCTTTATGTTTGTCCTATCTAGTTGTATAATCCTAGTTCTTTTTATTTGCGCAACATCATTTATTTTTTGGAAGATAGAAAAAGGCATGGTGTTAGAGGACCCTCCTGGATCTACTAAATAGTTATTTACATTGAAATTAAACATTTTGTAAGTGAGCATAAAAGGTGGTACTTGATACCTTGAGTAAACACCTATACTTGTTATGTCTATGGCTGCCACTATTTCTACCTTATGTATTTCCTGTGCCTCATATTCTAGAAGGATGTTTTCAGTAACAGTGACAATCATTTTATGAGAATCATCGGGGTTGAAAGCATCATGTAGGATTTCACATTGTTGTGCTAGTGAACATATATCAAACATGGAAATATTATATTTTGTTTTCTTCATGTATTCTATCATATTGTAGTCAACGGTGTGAGCATTGGGGTTGCTTACTATCTTATTATCCTTCAGCTCACACGTCTTGTCATTGTTTGATACCATTTCAAGCTCAGTATTATCTCCAATTGAATTAGACGTACTTGGTTTATCTGTGTTGGATGGGATAGATTTACTTGGTTTGTTGTTGATTTTCTCTTGAGTTGTGTGTAATATACCAAATATAAAAAGTNTTTAAAGGGTTGAGCTCAAAATATTGGGTTGAAGCAGCCCATACTGCATTTTATCTTAGAAATTGATCACCTACATCAACTTTAGATGGAAAAACACCTTATGAAGCTTGGTACAGTTTTAAACCCAAGGTAAATCATCTTAGGGTTTTTGGCTTAAGATGTTATGCTTTAGTTCCTAAGGAAAAGATGACTAAATTAGAAAATTGAAGTATGAAGTGTACCTTCATTGGATACTTTGATGAAAAGAAAGGGTATAGATTGCTTTCAGATGGAAAATTCATTGTCAGTAGAGATGTATTTTTTTATGAAATTGGAAGTAACAGTTTATATAAGATTAATCATTTCCTTGGTCATTTAGAGAAGAAAAACACTAAGGGTAAAGGTAAGTTGAACAAGTCAAAGAAAACATTTTGGTTTGAAAAATAATTCGTTTCTCTAGAAGACATATCTTTATCAAATAGTTATTTTCATCCATTGGATAACGAAACGACAAAAGACACTTCTCATACAGAATCTTCAAAAGAATCTTCTCCAACCTCAGATATTTCAGATGAAAGAAGAGCCTCATTTATTGAAAATCTTCTTTTCAACAATAATGGTGATTCAGATCCTCAATACCCTCAACATAAGAAGCCAAGGTGGGTCGAACAACTTCTCAAAGATGCTCATTAAAATAAAATGAACAAAACATGAACTAGGGGATCTTCAAGAGCATAACCAAATTTTGCTCATGCTTCTACTGAACCTACTTCTTTTGCTTAAGAAACTAGACATAAAGAATGGAAGGAAGCAATGATTAATGAATACTATTCAGTACTTGCAAATGGCACTTGGAACTTAGTTGATTGTCCACATAATGTTAATCCCATCAATTGTAAATGGGTTTATCAAGTAAAGTACAAGAGAAATGGTAAAATTGACAAGTACAAAGAAAAACTTGTTGGTAAAGGTTTTGCTCAACATGAAGGAATTGATTATGAAGAAAGTTTTTCACCCACAGCTAAATGAAATACTATCAGAAGGGTTATCAATTTGATTGCACATAATGGTTGGAAATTACATCAAATGGATGTAAAAAGTGCCTTCTTGAATGGTGATCTAAAGGAAGATATTTTCATGACTCAACCACAAGGTTTTGAAGCTAAAGGACAAGAACATAAAGTTTGAAAGCTTTTGAAGGATCTATATGGGTTGAAACAAGATCCTCGAGCTTGGTATGCAAAAATGGATGAGTAACTAAGAAAGGTGGGTTTTCAGTGAAGTGAATCAGATGATACATTGTATTTTTGAATGCAAGATAAGCACATGGTGATACTTGTGCTCTATGTTGATGAATTAATCATAACATGAAATAATGAAGCTCACATCAAACAGGTTAAGGAAAAACTTAAATCAAGGTTCAAAATGATTGATTTAGGGACACTTCATTATTATCTTGGAGTTGAAGTATCTCAACATCCTATCCTAATATTCCTTAGTCAAACTAAGTATTCCACTGAATTGTTAAATAAATTTTGCATGGAAGATTGTAAACCTTACCCCCATGGAGCAGAAATTGAAACTTTCAAAATTTGAATGGGGGGAATTGGTAAACAATACAAAGTAAAGGAAATTGGTTGAAAGTCTCATTTATTTGACAAATACTCGACCAGATTTGTCATATTCAGTCAATATACTTTCAATGTTTATGCAAGAACCAAGGGAAAGTCCCTGGAATTCAACAAAAAGGGTACTAAGATACATTCAAGGTACAAAATATTTTGGTCTTTTCTACAAAAGGAACAAAAAATTTACACTTGTTGGATATTCAAATGCTGATTTTGCAGGTGACATTGATGATAGAACATCCATTTCAAGTTATTCAATGAAAATAGGTTCAACAACAATATATTGGAATTGCAAAAAGAAGACAACAATTGCCAAGTCTTCGGCATAAGCAAAATACATATCATCTTGGAAAGAAACATGTGAGATTGTATGGCTACGCAAAATTTTACAGGATCTTGGTGAAACTCAGAAATCACCTACTACCTTATTGATCGACAGTCAGTCAACAATAAAAATGGCTAAGAATCTAGTATTTCATTCAAAGACTAAACATGTCGACACCAAATTCCACTTCATTTGATCACTCATCATCAAAGACATCATCAAGCCTTAGTTATGTCCATCTAAAGATGAAACTTCATATATTTTTACCAAACCTCTTGGTAGAATAAAGTTCACTAAGTTCAGATATGAACTTGGTCTTTGTAAAAATGAACTTTTGGATTAAAGGGGGGATTGTTAGCCTCATAATCCTAAAATTTCTATAGTCTAAGTATTTTGTAGTATAAATGTGTTTAGAAATCAATTTATTCTAGTTTGTTAGGACAAGGACACCTAGCTTCTATGTAAAGGACACCTATCATACTCATGTGATTATGTGATTGGTTGTTATCCTAGATTTTAGTTTAGAGTTTAGCTATATAAACTAGCTCTTTCTTCAAGTGAGGTTAAGGAGTAGATTATGAGTTCTCACTTCAGATTGTAATCTCTTTTTCCTTATCAATAAAATTACGTGTCTGAGGACACTTTGTCAAAACCAATTTCCTCACCACACTCCCAGTTCTCTTTGAACAGATAGTGACCTGACTTCTAGGTGAGAGACAATGAGTTTCATATGATTTTTTATAATATAAGGTTTTAATTGTTTGATGGCTTTATGGAAAGAAACATATTTCTTATCCACCAAGGGATAGTTTAGTTCAACACCATGTAATCCAGTGCTCATGAATGTGACAGGATACTTGTCTCCTTTCTCATATTTTTGTGTGAGCACTACTGCCAGGGAGTGATCAAGTGCAAATGTATATAACAAGAAACATCTGGTGAAATTTGGACTCCGCAGAGATGGTGCAGCAACTACGACAACTTTGATATTTTCAAATGCTTTTTTCTCCACTGGTGCCCATTTAAATTGGTCTTTCTTGATCATTCTTTTAAGTGACTTTACAATTTTGGAAAAATCTGGAAGGAATCTTCTTACAAAATTGATTATGTTAAAGAATGATTGCATTGATTTTTTTCTATGTGGTGGGGGAATTTGCAGAATGAATTTTTTCCTTTCTGGATCCACAGAGATTCTATTTTTGGAGATCACATGTCCCAATAAATTCCCTCTGAAACAGAAAAGACAATTTTCTTTGGATTTAAAGAGATCCCATATTTCTTACGTCATTCAAATATATGTTTTAGATGCTTTGTATGGTCATCCCTCTTATTAGAATAGATAGTCACATCATCAAGGTAAACCACCACACTTTGATCGATTAATCCTTTAAAAGCGATATCCATTTCCCTTTGAAGCATATCTCCTGCGTTCATCAAGCCAAAGGGAATTATTCTATAAGCATATATTCCCCACTTTCTTTGGAATGTGGTCTTTAATCAGTCAAGTTCTGCTATGAGAACCTGATTATATCCTGAAAACCCATCTAACAGAGAAAACAACTCAGATCTGGAGACAAGTTGTAGTATTTTTTCTAGCAGGGGAACGAGGTAGTTGTCTTTGTCAGAGGTAGGATTTAGATTACAAAAATATATGCAAATCTCGATTTCTCCCGACTTTTTCCTTATGGCCACCATGTTAGAAACCCAATTCGAATGTGTAAAGTTAAAGGTGATTCAGGCATCTAACGTCTTCTTTAATTCTTTCTATATAAAAGGCTCAAGAGTCGGATGTATCTTTCTGAGCTTCTGTTGAAATGGATTGATACCTTCTTTAATAGGGATCACATGTTTTATTATTTGGGTATCATGTGTTTTCAAATCATCATAAGTCCAAGAAAAAAATATCGATACTTCTTAAACAATTTCGTGAAATTATGTATTCCTGTGTCTAAACAACAAGTGCCCATATTAACATATTTGGGATGTTCATATGTTCCGAGATTGACTAGGAAGTGAATCATAGTAGAACCATTGGTATTTAGTTTGGATAGTCTTCTGAACTTTGATTGCAAATCGAATAGTTTCTCAAGAGTTAAAACGTTCTTCGGGACACAATTTTTCTTTACTTTGTTTTCCTCCTCTCGATATGTTTGTAACTCTTGCCGATGTGTCTCATCATCGATCAATGCATCTTGGAAAATGTTTGAGCTAGTGAGAAAATTGATAATATACGTGTCACTATCGAAAACTCTCCAATTTGTGATGTTTTCTAGTATGGAAGGCCTGAACATCATTTAAAATGAAAAACCATCATCAGGGGGAATTAATATAGATGTCTCATTATCCAATATATCTTCATATATATTTTTATCACTAGGTAAAGAAGTAATATTAAATGCATCACACGAGTAAAGAAAATTCCATACCTCTAGTTGATATTCCTTTATATGTGGAGATAGACAATGAATAGTATTTCTTACCTGTCGAATGATGATTTTGGAGTCACCAAACACCTTAATATATTTCACCTTGAGATCAGTGTTTTTTTTAAGACCTTGAACTAAAGATTTATATTATGTTGTGTTTTTGGTGCATTCAAACTCTAGGAGACATGATATGAGTTTTTTTTCTTGCCCGAGATTGATTAGGACACACCATGCTCCAGCTCCATCTTGTGTCTTAGAGCCATCAAAGAACATGGTCCACATATCAATAATTTTGGTCTTGTTAGTTAACTAAATCCTAAGTTAGTTAATATTTTACAAGCGCTATTCTGGGTTCGTGGGAAAAGTTCAGATTGTAATTATGATGGTATTTCATATGTATGTGTCTCATAACATCAATAGTCAGTCTCAAAAAAGTAATTACCCAAGATAGAATGGGAAAAACTTATAGGTCCGTTCTTACCTTCCAATTTCTTCACCATGTGCTTCATATGGGCCTCACTATTTACTCGAATTTGATTCTCCTTACCCTAATATGGCAACCATAGGTGAGACCAATCAGAAAACTAGACTTGATATTTTGTCAACCAATCTTTTATTAACATCATCCCATAACTCTCTGGTATATCGAAAATGATGATGTCTATGGTTTGATGGACCCTAGGATCAGATGATATACCGATTAATACATCCTTGAGTTCACCTTTTATCTTTATGTTTGTCCTATCTAGTTGTATAATCCTAGTTCTTTTTATTTGCGCAACATCATTTATTTTTTGGAAGATAGAAAAAGGCATGGTGTTAGAGGACCCTCCTGGATCTACTAAATAGTTATTTACATTGAAATTAAACATTTTGTAAGTGAGCATAAAAGGTGGTACTTGATACCTTGAGTAAACACCTATACTTGTTATGTCTATGGCTGCCACTATTTCTACCTTATGTATTTCCTGTGCCTCATATTCTAGAAGGATGTTTTCAGTAACAGTGACAATCATTTTATGAGAATCATCGGGGTTGAAAGCATCATGTAGGATTTCACATTGTTGTGCTAGTGAACATATATCAAACATGGAAATATTATATTTTGTTTTCTTCATGTATTCTATCATATTGTAGTCAACGGTGTGAGCATTGGGGTTGCTTACTATCTTATTATCCTTCAGCTCACACGTCTTGTCATTGTTTGATACCATTTCAAGCTCAGTATTATCTCCAATTGAATTAGACGTACTTGGTTTATCTGTGTTGGATGGGATAGATTTACTTGGTTTGTTGTTGATTTTCTCTTGAGTTGTGTGTAATATACCAAATATAAAAAGTCTGCAGAATAGAAATAAAATGCTAGAAATGCTAGAATAACAACAATATAACCAGAAAAATCACCACAATAGCACTGAAATGATATAAGAATAACAACAGAAATAACACTTTGAATTTGAAAGCAATGTTTACAGGCCTCTTCAAGGGGGAAAACTCCAGTTGAGTAGAGCTCTGTTACAATAATATCCAAGCTAGGGTTCCTATACCCTCGACTCCTATTTATACTAAATATGTCTATCAAAAGAAGCATCTAGAAAAATATCCTTCTAGAAGCAGAAGCTTCTATTAGGTCTTCTTACATCCACCTTATTCTATTTTATTGAAAGGCCTTATTAATATTGAACTTTATTACATCCGAATATATTGTTCTACCTATGTGCGGGTTAGGACCATAACATGCCCGCCCCCTTAAAAACAACCTTGTCCTCAAGGCTTGAGATGTGGAAATTGCTGCAGAATGATAGTTGGTTCCCAAGTGGCATCTGTTGGAGTTGTATCTTTCCACTGGACTAGCACTTCCCTGATGGTTCTCTGACGCAAGCGACGCTCACGCGAGTCCAAAACTTCTTGTGGTTGTATCCAAATGGATCCTTCTTCAGCTAACTCAGGAAGGTTGGTTTGAATTTTTTACTTAGCTCCAATCACCTTCTTTAAGCATGAAACATGAAAAACAAGGTGTAGCTTCGAATGACTGGGAAAAGATAACTGATAGGCTACTTGTCCCACATGCTTGAGAACTATATAAGGACCATAAAATTTGGGCGCTAGCTTCTGAAAATGCTCGGTCTTGAGGGAACTTTGCTTGTAAGGTTGCAGTCGAAGAAACACCTGATCCTCTTCTGAAAATTGACGTTCAAAGTGACCTTGATATGCTTGTTGCTTCATGTGATTTTGTGCCATGACCAAATTCTCTTTGAGGGTACGGAGAATAGACTCTCAAACTGTAAGTGTGTGGTCAACCGCCTGGACCTTCGAGGCACCTGGTAAGTATGAGAGAACTGAAGGTGGCTTCTGTCCATATACCACTTCAAAAGGAGTCATATGTGTAGTTGTATGGTATGAAGTGTTGTACCACCANTATGGAGTTCACCAAATATGTAGGAATGTTTATAGAGCTAGGAACTTCCGTAGAGCTCACGATAAGAGTGGTAAGTAAGTGTTCCAGAGCATTGTCACTTAACCCCGTCTCAGGAGATCCCGAAAGGATGGTGGAGTCCTTCGCTTCCATAGAAACAGTAGGAAACTCGGAAGGCAAAGGAGGAGACATGACAGAGTCCTCAGGGACGGTCGTCCGAGAAGGAGATGAAGGTAGAAACTGTACAGATACCAATACCGGCTTCCCACCACTAAAGCATTGAGTATTTGAACACTCTTGAACCAAAGACTCAATAGTCTCTCTCTCCCAAGTTGACAGAGAATTATAAAGTAAAGGACAGAACTTTTTAAACATACCTATATACGAAGAGTCCTCTGTGTCAGAACTAATCCCTGGCGCCAGATGAGAGAAAGCTCCCATGTCCGAAGAATCCCACAGTGGTGAGGAGATGTCAAACTGGATAACCTCCGCAGGGTCCTCATCTGAATGAACAAAGGTAAACTTTTAGCGGTCTCTACGCAGGTGCCCAGTCCTACGACAAACCAAGCAACAGAACGGGATTCCTAAATAATCTAGCCATTGGCCGAACAAAATACCCCTCCATTCTATATCCAAAGATTCAAGCAACCCTGCAAGAACGTCTACTTCCACTAAAACCTTTGCCATCCTTTTATCTGACACACCAAGCGCCTGTTCATGCACCCGCGGGAAGCGACCAATAGAATTTCCAATCAACACAAGGGCCTTTTGGCTCCACATATGAAGTGGGAGCTCGAGTAGAAGGACCTAAATATGATTAAAACTAAAATACTTCGTGTCTGGATTGAACCCAAGCCTCCACCTCTTCAGCATCAGACTACCCCCACTATAACCACAAAACCTATTCAGAATACAGTCAGTTTCCTCAGGGTTCTTGAAAATTCATCCTAGCCACCCCCTAGGAAGGGTAAGGAGCTCTGGAGTATAACCCAGAACCGGCTCCCACACTTCTTTCATCCAAACTTCCAACTGCTGACTRCAACGCTCCTTGTAAGCAAGCCTTCCTACTAAGGTGCAAAGAGCTAAGTTACACACTTCGGAAAGCCCCACATCCATTTCCATTACAAGTCTCGATTGTTTTCTCTTTGGTTTCCACACCCGATGCGTTTTCTTTGGGTGGTCTCTCTTATATCTTTTGGTAGCCCCTGCTTCATCTAAGAACTGTGGCTGATGAGAGTTGTCTCCATAAACTCGCTTGTCTAAAGGAACCGGGGTCGACTGAGCTCGCACTGAGTCTATATGATGCTTGTATCCTTCATAGAGAATATGGTCAGACTTCGATGAATCCCCGAGGGGAAAGTCAGAACGAGGGGAAGAATGACGTAGCGAAGGCGTTGAACTCGAGGATGGATCCTTAAATGCACAATTATTATGTGTCCTTAAATAGTAACTATTGCATATCTCATCAATTGAGGCCAAAATCTCCTGACGATCCCATGGCTCCACGTCTTCACCTCACGTTAGTTCCATGACCTCGCAATTCTTTAAGATGTTTCGCGGGGCCACCTGGGGGCT
>JZKD02S0515387.1:0-16787 GCA_000966675.3 Picea glauca
CTTCGCTCCATATCTTTGTAGGATGTCCTAAGAAGCATCCTCCATTTCTCCGTGGACTAGACTAACGCCATCCTCCATGAGTGTGGCCTCCATTTGGGTCTTACTGGTGCGGGTCTTCTTTCTGGCTAGGGGTTTCTGTGGAGAAACCTTCATCTTCTTCGATGTTTCTTTCTTGGTAGGGGGATCCTTCAGTGGTGTAGCCTGCCTTCTCCTTTTTTTTCTCCTTCATCCCCTCCTCCATCTTTATTTACTTCATCTCCTCCTCCTACGGGTGAGCCAGATCCATTTTCTTCTGAGGCATTGTCTTCCTCCTCAGTCTATACGTCCTGGAATTCCTCCTTTTTCTTCTTCTTCTTTGCACTTGTCTGTCCTGCATGCTCGAACCGGGTGACCAAGGGGCTTCCTATGATGTCAGGGTTGGAGAGTTCTGCATCATCAACCAGTACAAGAAACTTCGTCGACCACTCCTTCGTGATCTACTCCATGTCTTCATTGGTCAGCTTGTAATAGGACTGTACATATTCCTTGCTCTCATCTCTACGCGAAGTGATATAAATAAAATGTGGGTCTACATGGAACTTAGCTAGTGGTCTATACTGGTGCAAGGTGCATGGTGTCATGCACGGAAATGACTCAATGGAAACCTTCAGATGTTGATAGTAGTCATGGAATATTGTGTTCGACTACCATTTCTTCGACATATCATTTGTATACCATAAGGTTGAGAACCTCACGGCCAATGACTCCGATGGTTCAATCTCTAGGAAGGTGGCTCCTTCTGTAATTTTGCAAGCAACAAATGCAATTAACACAAGTAGCCAACTAAATTGGAACTCATATCCTTGATCCTTCACTTCGTGGAAGTCCTTCCCAAGTTCATTGACAAGGTAACTCACCCAATTCATTTTCATACCCTCCATGCATTTCCCTACGAGGTCCACCATGAACCCGGTGACCTGTGTGGGGCAGTTCTTTCTAACGATCTTGTTAGCTATGAGTTGGCAAGCAAGGTGCACTGTGCCATCATGGATAGAGGCTACCTTGTAGCCTCGCTTTCCCTTCTCAACTTCTCCATATGCTTCCTTAATGTGCTGTGCCAAGGAGTGATATGAGGTCTTCCCTGGGTAGATCTGTTGAGGGTCAGGTCCTTGCATGCTCAATCCTGTGATCAAGTGGATCAGCATCGGATCCACAATAATTTTCCTATTGAGCCACATGTATCCTCCATGATAGCATGACAAGAGGAGTTTAACGCAAGCGTTAACCTCCTAATGTTGGCCAAAATGAGGAATCTTCATGACATTCAATATCGTGGACTGCGCCAGATCCTTAATCCAAGGTTGGGATACTATGCGAGCCTTATTCCGAGTTTTCTTCATCAGGTATCTATGGGGTGTGAGCATGGCATGATTCTTTCTATATCCTAGGTTAAATTCGTTGTTCTTCAAAGATGGGATCTGTCCCAATTGGCTTCCAACTACACGTATCCCCTTTGGGATGTATGCAGTGATCAAATTGTGCTCGAGGTCTTGTGGGATGTTTTTGTGGTTAATCACGCCAGCCAAAGGTGGGATATAATTAGGTAAGATCGACGGGATCTAATTTTCATTAGCCAGATCATTGCGATGCTTACTTCGCTTCTCAGTCACGGTGTTAGTACAAACCGAACGTCTTCCATTCGAAGGGGAACCCTGCAGTCCCCTAGTTGATGATGTCTTAACACCTTCAGACATAGCTCTATCAGCCATAAAATGCTTAAGGACCTCTTCAACAGACTTCTCTAACTTAGTCTGTTCGCCTGACATTCTCTCTTTTAAACAAATAAGTCGGGGTAGGAGAATGGACAGACGTGGTAAACAAGAAGATGGTGATTTCTAGGTTCTGAAATCACAGTTCGACACATAATCAGTTCTCATATAATCACGGGAGGCCAAAAGTTGTCCTAGCATAGCATTGGATGGGTTAAATAAGCGAGCGTCCTAACAGATTCTTCCAATGGGTAGGGTTTCTTCCATCGTTGTGAATCAGTCCATTATGATGCGGTCTCAATGTCCCAAACACGGTCTATCCACCCATAAATTCATTTCCTATCCCTTTTGGAGCATTGATCTAACAGTCGGGGTGCCTCCAATGGTTATATAGCTTCGTTGGGGAGAAGTCCCATTCTGCATGGTTCTGTTGTTCCGGTGAGGTTCAAATTCTTCAAACTTGCCTCCTGCGAAGTCTTCTCTGTAACTTCCTGTAGCTTTTCCAACCTGGCTTTCTTATTACTGAGATTTCTTGCCTTCTTTCATGTGACCTGAGTTTCTCTAATTGTTTATGGATTCCTCATTCCATTCTTATTCCTATCTTCTCCAAGCGTACTGCCTTCGCGTTGTTGATGTGCTCTCGGAGGGTTCAAAGGTAATACCTCTTTTCTGATCAAATCCAGGGTGGGTATTCTTCTCTCTTGCATGGACAAGTCCTTCAAACCTTCTTGCATTTTTTCAACCTCGACAGCTAATTCTCTTTCCTTATGTTGCTTCGACTCAACTTCTCATTATTATATCAGTCGATTTATTTTTCTAGCTATGAAATCCCTTATTTCTTTCTTTTTCTTTTTTGTATCTTATTCCTCTACTTTCCTTCTAATCTGATCCTTCTCAATCCAAGTCTTTCCTAACAAAAGTGGGAACAGGGCGTTGTTCTCAATAAACCTAATAACTTCAAATTCCTCTCATGTCGATGTTCCATGGATAATAACAAGTGCATTAGTAACTCTTCCACATAGGGTTATCATCTTTCCTTTAAACAAGCCTATCCTTCCCAGTGAAGGTACCACAGTAGGATTTCCCAAAATTTCACATGTGCCTTCTATCACAATATTTAATGGTGTTTCCTCATCCAAGACACAGTCTATGTCAAAGCCTCCTATTCTTGCACTTATGCACTATTTTTCTTTCATGATCTCTGGTAAACCGACATCTTTGTGATCATTCATCATTTCTTTCAACTGTTCTAATGTAGTATGAACTTTCTTTGATCCTTTATCTTTATAATATTATAACATGCTCTTATTTTCTTGACTTATGTTCATTTGTTCAACTTTAGCAATCATTCTTGGGCAATCCTCAACCTCGTGAGAAACAATTTTACAACAAAGAAAAATAGGACATGTACCAGGGCATTCCTTAGCAAGATGTCTCGGTCTTCTACAATTATAGCATAATGTCAATCCTCTCTTTCTCTCGTAATTTCCCTGATTTCTCATGTATTGTGCACTAGGATCACAGTGTTGGACCTGCAATCTACAAAAATTCTTTCTAGGTTCCTGCATCCACTTATTAGTCCAAAAATTCTTTCTATGCATAGGAATAACATATATTTCTCTATTTCAATCAAAATTATTCATATCAACTCTTTCTTCTAACTGTACCCTAGCTTCCAAACTAGGACAGAATCTATTAAGTGTACTTAGATTTATGCTTTTGAAACAAAACTTTCCACTTATCTTACTCTTATCAAAGCACAAATCTTTACCTCTTTCAATATCTTACCTATTTTCTTTAGATCGGGTTTTTTTCTTAGCACAAAACTTCGCAAATCAAGTAGAATACTGCACACTACAACAGTAGATCTACGCACAAAGCTTCTCTTTTCTTTCAGTTCCCAACAATCACAGTTTTAGGTCCTAGCAACGGAACCATTTTTTGGCATAGGGGAAAACCCAGGGTTCAATGCTTCAATAGCGCACCAAAAAAACCCTAACTACCGGCCCTTTCGGCAACACCTCCGAATTAGGTGAAGTCTCACTTGAGGTAGAGGTAGGGGATTATAGGATTTAGGTGTTTGTAACCAAGCTGGGAAATAGATCTGTGATTATAACTCTTCACCAAGTACTTAGAAGCTAACATGTATTATCTTATCAACTTTATTCACATCACAGAACAAACCCTAAGAATAGATCAGTGCAGTAACAATGAAAAAATACACATCGCACTTAACATCATAAGTTAGATCTAGCACATCCCACATAAATAAAGCACTAAGAATTCATATATCTATTTATCATATATAACAATCAATGCACTAAGAAGATTCACAGCATAAACATCATAGCACAAAGCAACCATCAACACATGATATATGTGGTTCGCCCCAGTGTTGGGATACGTCCACCAACTGCTTCTTCTTATTTATTAGTCTTCAATATCTTACATTCATCTGCTCCTATGCACTAATCCATAGAGCTAAGCTTCGCACCGGACAGGTGATCTATGCACTAAGCACCAGATCCACCTTCACAAAATCAGGTCAAGGAACAGAGCCAACTCCTCTATCAAGCACGGAGCCTTACATACATGTTCTATTTCACAAAGCAACTCAGAACTACTTGCCTCTTGCACTTATCCAACTACATCCTCATCACATCCCCCTTTATACATTTATACTTTTACATTTACAAAAAAGGCATAATCATGGGTAAACCCATGGGCCGACATCCCATAACCCATTACAAAACCCTAAGAACCCCATGTTGGATCCACAAAGCCCACAAAACAATTTATATCTACGATCTCAGCTCCACCTAGGTGCTCCTTCCTTGATCACTGTGTCGAAGTCCAAAAAGAGGTCAAACCTGACCAATATTTCCTCAAAACTTGGTCGAGGGCCAACAATCACACTTGCAGAAATTGAAATCACACTTGTTGGAATTAAATCGCACTTGCAGGAATTGAAATCACACTTGCAGAAATTGAAATCGCACTTGCGAGATTTGAAATCACACTTGCATAAATTGAAATCACACTTGCGGAAATCGAAATCACACTTGCGGAAATTGAAATATATACTATGATTTACTGATGACTTGTTCAAGTATAATGAAGATCATGTTTTGTTGTGACAATTATGTGTTTTCACATTCGACAACAATCCAATATTGTATCAATCCCAAGCTACTGAAGACTAAAGATATCACAAATTAGAAAGCAATAAAATAATATGAAGTTGGAAGCGGACTTGCAGTAATGGAGCTGCAGCACAAAAGAAATCACAGCAATGTGAGTTGCATCCAAGGGAGTCACAGTAACATGAGTCCCAACATGACAAAATTATAGCGATGTGAATTGCGGTGAAAAGAGTTGTACTAGTTTTTGGGATTATAAACTCATAGAAGTATAATCAACGTTGAATTACAGTTTAGAATTGTATAACTCCTAACAACAATAAATTAAATATCAACCACACATGAATTGTAATTGTTGTTCTACGAAATCTAGAATTGCAGAAAAATGGGAAATAAAATAACTACTTAAGCAAATAAACATAATTGAATATTTAAATCCTACTCTAATATACAAACAATACCTGATTGAGGATAGGGCCCTACCCCTTTAGGCAAGGTATTGAGTTATGCAATCAAAATAGCATGATCATTCAGCACACCATTACACGATCATGAAGAAGAAACATAATCATATTGTAGAAGTTTGAAAGTTACAACAACGGAAGAATGTGATTGCTAGAATAATTCTCCCCCTCGACTCTAACAAAGTTGAGGTTCTTATACATTATGACTAATGTCTAAAATTATATGAAGAGATGGATGGAAAACCATGAGAATTTGATTTTTCATACAGTTACATTTATTTTTCCAAACTTTAGTGAATATCGAGCGTGTGTTGACCCAGTAGGAAAACCAATTCCTCTTGTATTCATTTACTTGCCTCTTGTTGCCTTCATATGTGAAGACCATTTCCAAACTGTCAGCTACAACGTTGACTACTATGCCGACAAGATTTGTAATTGGAGTCACAGGAAATATGTACTCGGAGTCACACCAATAGAAAGTGTACCTGGATTTGCAGTGGCCCAAAGCGTGCTCGGGGTTGCAACAGTGGAAAGCATGCTTGGGGTTGTAACAATTACCTAGAGTCACAACATGAAGAGTGCACTTGGAGTTGTGCTAGTTGGTTTGTGCTTGGAATTGCATCAACAAAAAGTGCACGTGGAGCTATAGCTGAGAGGTATTTCACCCACTATGAGGATTTGCATCTACTGTATTACTCCTGTGTAGCAGTATTAGTACATGAAAGTAGCAAGTTACTTTAGGAAAAATGAAAGAATAGCGTAAAATGGAATATGGGGAAATATTTGTACCTTAATGATAAGTAAGACAAAATTGGATAAGGAAATTATCAAAAAGGAAGTGATCAATGGAAAATGGTAAGAAAAAAGGTATTAGACAGGTCTTGAAAGTAAGCCAATTTAGGCACCTGTTAGTAGCCCACAAGGTGAGGTACTTGGTCAAATCACACCCTGCTCCAAGAACTATTGCAATTGCTTCTTTACTTTGTTTTATTCTAGAAATTATTGTCTATACAGCCCAATATTTGGCAAGGGGGAGTCTAGAAATAATTGGATTTCATGCTTGACTTCCCTCTTAGGTGGTAACCCATTAGGCTCCTAGAACACTCATATTCATGCATGTAGCAACTCCTCCAACTAATGTTTCTACTCTTTAATACACCCTTCCAGGGATGTCTTTACTTTTAACGACTCTTCACCTGACTAATTTTCTCTAATAAAAAGTAAAAAATATTTCTTGCTAAAACTAATCAATTTCTTAGCTTGATTGGGACTTACAAGTGAAAGTTTTGATTTGTCTTTGTGCACGTTAATGATGAAGGATTTCTTGTCCTTGATGAGGCGGTACTAATTGGATCTCTGCATGAATATAGCATCCCTCATAAACATATAGGAGCTTCTAAACACTACTCCACATACATCTAGTGATACTACATCCAATTCTACTTCATCTATAAAATAATTACTTACAACAAATTTAATCTTGCACTGCTTTGTTACCTTGATATTTGCATAATTATTTACCGAACCCTTGATTTTCCTTTGTGCATGTTGATGATGAAGGATTTCTTGTCCTTGATGAGGTGGCACTTATTGGATCTCTTCATGAAGATATCATCCCTCATAAACATATAGGGGCTTCTAAACACTACTCCACATACAACCAGTGATACTACATCCAATTCTACTTCATCTATAAAATAAGTACTTACAACAAATTTAATCTTGCACTGCTTTGTTACCTTGATATTTTCATCCTTATTTACCCTACCCAAGGGATAGGGGATAGGATGATCATGAACCTCCAATCAAAGCTTGCTGATGAGATCCGCTGCTATGATATTATTCTATGAACCACAGTCAAACAAAGCATGTATCTTGGTCTTCTTGACCTGAACCTTGATGTGGAAGAGATTGGTCATATCCTTCTCTTCATGGTGATGAAGGCTACTTAGATTCACCTCATTCTATATAGATGTGAAAACAATATTTTCATCCACATCTAACCTACTTTCAACCTGATTGCTTTCATTTGTGGCTATAAGGTTATTTATCTTTATGTCCTTCTTGTGGTTCTTCAGGTTCAACTCTGGATGTAGTTTCCAACAATTTTCCTCRGTGTGGCTATCAATGTTGCAATGATTTCAATGGTTTTCAAGATCTTTCCATTGATGTGTAGTGKTTGTTGTCTTATTATCTTCGCCCCCTTTCCACTTCTTCTTCCCCTCCTTGGAATCTCTCTAGYGCTCTTTCTTCTTAGAACCACATGGTTGCCCCTTCTTTTGGCCTATGTTTTCCARGTATTGTTCCTATACACACACCTCATCCATTGTCCTTGGATTAAAGAGCATCACCTAMTTTTGTAGATGATTGTGTAAATCCACCATATAGTTKAGGAGTACATCTCKATTATTAGGAGAGATACCYAGCATGATGGCCATCTTTATGAACTCAATGGTGTACTCTTGTACACTCTTCCCCTGCCTCTACATGAAGTAGTGCCATTGGATCCATTCGTCCTCTACATACCCRATAGGGTAGAATTGGGACTTKATGAGGGTTTTGAAGTCCTCCCACCTAGTTTTTGGAGGATCACCCTGCAGCCTATTTTTTTCTGTATGGCTTTTCCAMTAGGTTAAAGCATGACCCTCTAACTTCAATTTACCAAATGAAATATTTTGATCTTCATCTATATGATGAATGATAAAATAAAATTCTATTTTTTGCGACCAATGATTCAATTTTAATACATCAATCTCACCTTGGTATGGATTTACATCCACTTTCACTTCCATATTGAATATGGACTATGAAGGGTTAATGACACTCGAACTCAGTTTCTCTTTCTAGGATTCTTTTCACGACTCCTTCTTAAGTCTTCTTAATCTCTTGTTTTCCCCTCTAATCTAATATCCAAGTTAGAGGCTCCATCATCTCTAGACGGTTCAAGCTTACTTGTTAGAGACACCATGAGGAGGTTCGTATTGAGACTAATGTCGGTAACTTGTGCTTCCAACCTCTCAAATCTCTCATCTGCTAGATCTCGAGGGTTATTATGAATAGAATTGTCCACCATGGCTAGGTTTTTTGTGACTTCTCTTTAAGTCAATTCTTGGATCCTCCAACTTCCCACAAATACCTAAAATAAAAACCTACTCTGATACCAATATTATATGTAAATTTCCATGGATATCCACTACAACAGTTCATCACAATAGATCTGATAAATAAAACTAAAATCTACACTATGAAGGTTAAATTCCTTTAGATTCTAGAATATTTAGTTACTGATTTTTTGCTTATGCATGAAATAGATAAAATGCAGAAAGTAGAAAATAATAAAATACAACCACACACCATCCACTAAATAACACAGATATTTTCTCTAGGAAACCCTTATGGGAGAAAACCTAGCTAGAAGGTGAGGTTTCTCTACTCTATTTTCTTTGGTATGGAAATAATGCAAGTACAAAGGAGAAGGAACTCTCTATGGGATTACCTGAGACCTGTGGTCTGTTAAGCTGTGACAGAAAATTAACCCCCTCTCTTATGCTCTCTAATTTCCACTCTGAGTTGCTTTGCTCTGTTATGGAACAAAATACAATAGCATAGAATGGAACCCCTTCTCCTCCTAGTGGTATGGTATTTAACATAACCCGATAGCCATCTAGGGGTAGGGTTTTTACTTCCTCAACCCTCAAATGTGATAAGGTTTTGGACCTTCTAGAATCTTCTTGAAATTATATACGTGGCAAACCCCATATGTGTGAGTAACGGGGGTTGATGTGGCATCCTCTCATACCATGGTGGTCAACATGGTAGGTCAACTTATGGGAGGCATGACTTTTGCATACAAACTCCAATTGATGAGATTTTTGCATCGTTGGAAAGGTCTCGATGTGTAGAAAAGTGTCCTGGGGTCTGAGCTATGTTGGGAAAGTCTTAACCCCAAAAAATGTCATTTGATGCCTCAAAATGGCTCAGAAAGGTTCTGGACCCCAATTTTCCAAACTGGGACTTGAGACTAAAATGACCTTACAAGTTGATTCCTCTAATTTTTTCCACTCTAAAAGCATCGATATATATGAAAAATAATTTAATGATCCATTTCAGACCATTCTTACCCAAAACTATTCAAGGTTGTAGAAACAAAACCCCATGTAAACAATAATCAAAGGAATGCTTTAGGTATTGAAACAACTTTCTTATAAAACACTAATAAATGAATATGTTAAACATTGGGAACAGTGCATGAATAAAAGGGAATATCTATATTAAACATCCAATTAAACATCCTAATAACCATATAATAATAGTTTGCGAAGAAAGAGAATTTCATTACGAGATCCTTCTTCTTGAACTCACATGATTTTGAAAACAAATAATTTTGTCAATGTAACAAATGAATCAGGTATATAGAGCCATTAAAGAGAAAATGCTTCCCTTGGCCTTACATATTTTTTCTATAATGCATATCAAACAACCAGTCCAAGCTCAATGCCAGGCCACATGGCCTTATGATTGGTTATTTATATAGAATTGTTTTATTTGTTGCACCAGAAATAAAAGTAGAGTCTTTCTTCCATTCAAGCAATTTGGAGTATTGCGAGTATCCTAAGTAGATAAATCCATCTCTAATGAGGTTTACAACCACAAACTAAGTGCATATATCAAATGGTTCCTAACTTGTGGTAGAGGATGGACCTAAGTGGTCCATATCACCTGACATAAGCCTTTGGGTTTCCTATTAATGGTTTCCTTCATCATACTAATTGAGTCCTACCTACATAGACATACACAAGCACTATTGGATGATTTTTCCTCTCATGACCTTCCCTTCATGAGTTGGTTGGTTTCCTTACCTACTTATTGTATTACATATGTTATAGCTTCATAATTTTTCAATGATTATGTTGATTTCATGAGCTAATGGTAGTATGATGGTTAGATAGAGGTGGCATGTTTTTGATATACTTGGATGGTACTATTGGGTCTAGTAGAGATGGCATGACTCATGGCTTATGGCTTAGAAATATAGAGATATTTTCTAGTCTTTGTGTGTTTATGTACTAATGATGTTTTTTATGTGAGATGTTGGATATAAAAGATATGAAGAGTAAGGGATAGAAGAGAAAAAGTGACAATAGTGATGAAGGAAATGTGACAAAATATGATTGTTTTCATAAAGAACAAATCACAAAAAATGAAGAATATTTATCATCTCTTGGTTTGGAAAATAAGTAAGTAGTTACTCCTCTTACATTTTCACTTCTATGCATATTTCATGAAAGTTGTATATAATATGTTTAATGATGTAGGACATATTTCTTTCGATACTAATTTGATAAGTTGTATGTTTTATAGGGGAAAATTAGATTCTATAGAAAATTAGCAAAAAGAAAGGGCAAGCAAAGACATATTGTTTCCAACTCGTAGAAGCCAACACATTGGTAAATAAATATATGTAGATGAATATGGAAATACTAATGTTCAACAGATTGATTTATCACATGATCATGTCCAAGCATTCTTGATAGATTGGTATATGGACCATCAAATTTGCAAGAACTTTATTTGAAATTAAAGCAATGATTTGAAGGCACTTCTGAGGAGACTGGTGAGCTACCTAGTGCCACACCTGTTGTGGCCAAGGAGCAACAATTTCAAACTTTTTCCACAGAGAAAAAATGAATTACATCTCTTCCAAGCAAGGATCTAGAAGCTACACCTATTGTATATACAAATCTTAGTGGATTTTCATCACCCAATTAAGGTTCTAAAGATGTATCAGCTTTCATCAAAGGATGAAGAATTAGTCAAGTTGTGTATATGATGCAAAGCGCGAGCTACCTCCTCCAACAACTCACCTGCAACTCCTCGCCCGCTCACAGGATCGATCAAAAATCCCCTCTTGATCTGAAGTGGCTCTTTAGATCCCCTGTTGGAATCCCTGTCAAATACCCAATCCACAGGTCCTTCTCTACCCGCACGGCCCTCTGCACTTGACCGTGGCTTTTCCCCCGACTCAATATCGGGGTTTGGGGTTTTGGATTTTTTGTTGTCGAGAGTCCCTGTCCTCTCTATTCCCTGATCTCCGATGCGCTCCTCCTCTATGAGCTAGCCCTCCTAGCTAATCTCCCACCATATGACCACTGCCTCTGTGACCATGGCCTTACCTCCTTTCGAGGCTACTCCTATCGGAGTTTCAGCATTTGCAATGTCGAACCGCACACATCCTTAGGATTCCTGATCTTCCGATCCCCAATATGCTCCTAGCGCATTAGCCTTTAGGCTAATCTCGTGGTCCACATGACATTTCCTCGTGACCACAGTCTTATCCTTTATCAGGACTTCACGGTTTTCAATACCACGATGCACCTGTCCACAGGACTCGTGACCCTTCGAATCCCGACGTGCCTTCCTTGTCAGCTCTAGCCCCTCCTGGCTATACTATGGTCCATGTGACCACTTACCATATGACCACAGCCATATAGCTTCCCATCGGGGTTTCGGGGTTTGCGATGTCAATATGCACACACCCTTTGGACTTGCGAGTCTCCGATCCCCGATCCTCCGATGGCTCATGGTTGTTGACCTGTCAACGGTACTTTCACCCGCCACGAAAATCTACCACCTGTCCTCCTCTCCGAACTCCTGTGTGGCCCACACGCTCCTATGCCTTATCGGGAAATCGTGTTTCGCGATTCTGAAATGCACAAACCCTTTGCTCCCAAGATCTCCGATACCCCGATTCTTGATGAACCAAACTTCGATGGGTGGCTTCCTTGTCGACCCTTTTTCCCGATGGCGCCGATTTCCACCATGCGTCCCTTCTCTGAAGGACGGTCCTGATCTCTCCTTCACTCAAGCAACCTCCTTATTGAGTCCTTCTGGGTGTTCAGCAACCCAGTGAAGATCCTTCAGTGGATTCTTCCTTCAAGTAGTAGAACTCGAAGAGTTCTCTTCTCTTTTGTCTGTACCTTTCTGCACACTTTCTCGACGCCCTCCTGGTGAAGTATCTTCTCCACAGAATGTTTAGCGGTTCTGTCCCTTCTGTGCACCCTTTGCACCTACTCAATTCCCTCCTGGCAGAGCTCCCAGAATCCTCAGTGATTCTGTTCCTCCTTCAAACTCTCAGCAGAGTTCTTCTTCAGCACCACTATGCATATGCTCGATGCCCACTTGGCAAAGCTCTACAGAATTCACAACAGAATTTTGTCTGCAACTGTGTCTCTCATACACAGCCTTGCCCCCAAGGTATTCAACAACCTTGAGGTCGTCACTCCTCTGAGTTGTTGACTTCAGCTCCTATGCCACGGCACGTCTTTGTCTGACTCCGCAGAGTTCAGAAGTGCATCCTCTGTGCATGGCTATCAGAACCCGCAGCGTTCTGTCACACCCTCCTGGCATGAAGCCTCAAAGACCTTCAACCTGAAATCAAACACACTCCTGCAAATGCACAACAACAACATACATTCACAATATGAAGAACATGTGCAGGAAAAACTGCTTCTAATTATATTAAAATGGCAAATTCCTGTATTTACAAAGGTGTTCCTAAGCTCTCTCTGACTCTTCCCTTCTCTGCTCTACATGCATATCCTTACACCACTACGACTCCTACCAAAATGAGATAAGAAAATCTCTTTTTACCTGAGGGGGCTCTTCGAGCGCTTCCCTCAAAACCTACCTACCCTATTCAATTACATTGAATGGGCTGTCTAGTCCAAAATCGGATCTAGATCTCAGCAATACAACACATTAATGGCTGATCTACCTAATGCCTGCTCAAAGGCATGGCTTCTATGGCTCACCAGCCTAAGACATTTAATTACATTCAATTCAGATTTAAATGAGGCTGCGCCTCTCTCTTAGCACACGATTTGAATTCGCTGGCGTGGCTGGATGGTTGGTTGACATGGAGAGATGCTCCTGCATCAAACTCCTCAGCTGCAAAATCATGAGCTCCTTCTCATGCGCTTCCCCTCTAAGTGGTTGCAAATCATCCTGGATCCCAAACAAATATCTGGAGCTTTCCATCTGCTCCATCCTGTTGCTGCTACTGTTGTTTCTGCTACGCTGCTACTGATGCTTCCTTTCTGCTCAGCCTCTCCTCACTAACAGTTTCTGCTGACTCTAACATCAGCTTCCTGATCTCCTCGATCACTATATCCAGCTGCTCCAGTGGCTAGTCCTGCTCATGCAGTCTCCTCAGCTGCAAAAATTTTTGGCACATGAGAATATCACCATGATCTCCCATGCCTCCTTTATCCGTTTCCAACTTCACCTGTTGGATGTGCACTCCCTGCACTTTCACCCTTTCTTCCAGGGCTTCAATTTGATCCCACAGATCAGCAAAGAAAATGTTGTCTTCTTCTTCCTCCTCTGCTTCTGCAACCTCCCATATTGCAGTCTCTTCAGCTTCCTGGCTGAAAATATTGAGCCATTCCTCAGAATGCTCATCATCCTCTTTGTCTTCTCCTTCGACTGTCAGCTCCAACGCTACAGCTTCCTTAGCTTCTTGGCTGAAGTCATTGATCCATTCCTCATAATTCTCACTCTCCTTTCCTTCTTTTGTTGTCAGCTTCAGTGCTACATCTTCTTCCGCTTCTTGGCTGAATATGTTGAGACATTCCTCTAAATGATCATTCTCCTCTTCAGCTATTTCTGCTTGTTCTTGGGCAGTCTCAAACACCTGCTCCAATTCTTCTTCTTCCCTGAAAGTCATCGCCAGCTGTGACTGTTCTTTTGATGTTGTCGCATCATCTGCAACATAGACTTTTTCCTCCTCCTGGGCAAATGGTAGGAATATTCCAATTCCCCCAATCATCAAAAGATCATCCTGATCTTCCACCTCTGTCAGCTGTATCTGTTGATCCAAGTTTTTCTTTGAGCTCACCTGCTCTATCAGCTCCCCTGGCTGATTCCAGCTCATCTGCTCATCCATGCCCACCTGGCAATATGGGATGTCTCTGCTGCTCTCCTGACAGACTATGAGATCAACCGATCCCATCTTCATCAGCAACCCTTGCTGAATTCAACTCACCTCCAAGTCCACGAGACCTTCATATAGTCTCAAACTTTCATCTCTGCCCACCTAGCAGTTTAAGATGCTTCCATTTCCCTCCTGACAGTCTTCGAGATCCCGCAGCGATCTCCTTTCATTGCCCAGTTGGCAAAGTGAAGTTCCCTGGCTGTCCTCTTGACAGTCCGTGAGATCCTCATCTGATCTCAACTCTGTTCCCTTGCCCACCTGGAAATCTGGAAACTTTCTACTGCCCTCTTGGCAGTGCTTGAGATCCTCAGCCGATCCCAATTCAAATTCTTCATCATCGAGACCTCTCCCAGTCTCTGGCTCACAGTGATAAATCATCTCTTCCTCTGTGGCCTTGAGGTTTTCAGCATACCTCAACCATCTTCTCAACAACCTATGTTGTCTCATGACCATCAACTGCTTGACTGGCCATTTTGCTTTTGCCTTCTTCATGGGCAATTCACGCATCCGTCTCATCCTCCTATCTTGTCGCATTCGCAGTTCGAGCTTCTCTATGTCTGCCTTTAATTCATAGAGCTCTCTAGTCCTTTCTTTATCAAATTCCGAAAGATTTTCTGCCTTGCTCTTCTTCCTCCCAGCATGCCTATGGTCTTCAGTAACCATGGTGTTGTCTATGTCTGCTCTCTTGGCAAACCTGCTGTCACCCTGTATCCCTGAGTGTTCCAGATTCATTTTCCCACAGTCTCCATGACTGTCTATGGACTGTTGCCTACCTGCAAACAAGTCCTTACAGAGTCCTCAGCAACTCTATCTTCCTCCTGCTTCTTTTGTTTGCAGTATACAAACAGAATCCCGCTCTGATACCACCTGATGCAAGGCGCGAGCTACCTCCTCCAACAACTCACCTGCAACTCCTCGCCCGCTCACAGGATCGATCAAAAATCCCCTCCTAAGCCAAAATGGCTCTTTAGATCCCCTATTGGAATCCCTGTCAAATACCCGATCCACAATTCCTTCTCTACTCGCACGACCCTCTGCACTTGACCGTGGCTTTTCCCCCGACTCAATATCGGGGTTCAGGGTTTCATATTTTCCGCTGTCGAGAGTCCCTGTCCTCTCTATTCCCCAATCTCCGATGCGCTCCTCCTCTATGAGATAGCCCTCCTAGCTAATCTCCCACCATATGACCACTGCCTCTGTGACCGTGGCCTTACCTCCTTTCGAGGCTACTCCTATCGAAGTTTCAACATTTGCAATGTCGAACCGCACGCATCCTTAGGATTCCTGATCTTTCTATCCCCGATATGCTCCTAGCACATTAGCCTTTAGGCTAAGCTCATGGTCCACATGACCTCTCCTCATGACCACAGTCTTATCCTTTATCGGGACATCACGGTTTTCAATACCATGATGCACCTGTCCACAGGACTCGCGACCCTTCGAATCCCGATGCACCTTCCTTGTCAGCTCTATCCCCTCCTGGCTATACTATGGTCCATGTGACCACTTACCATATGACCACATCCATATAGATTCCCATTGGGGTTTCGAGGTTTGCGATGTCAATATGCACGCACCCTTTGGACTTGCGATTCTCCGATCCCCGATCCTCCGATGTCTCACGGATATTGACCTATCAACAGTACTTTCACCCATCGCGAAAATATGCCACCTGTCCTCCTCTCTGAAATCCTGTGTGGTCCACACGCTCCTATTCCTTATCGGGAAATTACGTTTCACGATTCTGAAATGCACAAACCCTTTGCTCCCGAGATCTCCGATACCCCGATTCCCGATGAACCAAACTCCGATGGGTGGCTTCCTTGTCGGCCCTTTTTCCCGATGGCGCTGATTTCCACCATGCATCCCTTCTCTGAAGGATGGTCCTGATCTCTCCTTCACTCAAGCAACCTCCTTGCTAAGTCCTTCTGGGTGTTCAGCAACCCAGTGAAGATCCTTCAATGGATTCTTCCTTCAAGTAGTAGAACTCAAAGATTTCTCTTCTCTTTTGTCCGTACCTGTCTGCACACTTTCTCGACGCCCTCCTAGCGGAGTATCTTCTCCATAGAACATTCAGTAGTTCTGTCCCTTCTGTGCACCCTTTGCACCTGCTCAATGCCCTCCTGGAAGAGCTCCCAAAATCCTCAGTGATTATGTTCCTCCTTCAAACTCTCAGTAGAGTTCTTCTTTAGCACCATTGTGCATATGCTCAATGCCCACTTGGCAGAGCTCTACAGAATTCATAGCAGAATTCTTTCTGCAACTGTGTCTCTCATACACAGCCTTGCCTCCAAGGTATTCAGCAACCTTTAGGTATTCACTCCTCTGAGTTGTTGACTTCAGCTCCTGTGCCGCAGCACGTGTTTGTCTGACACTGCAGAGTTCAGAAGTGCATCCTCTGTGCACGGCTATCAGAACCCGCAGCGTTCTGTCACACCCTCCT
>JZKD02S0515420.1:0-31651 GCA_000966675.3 Picea glauca
CTAAGTTACTACTCAGTGTCTTTCTTTCTTAAACTGAATCACTGGCAGTTGAACCATTTTAACTTCCTTGGTTGCAGCGTTGTACACTAACCTCGTTGTTTAAGATTAGCCTCTCAAATCGTACAACATTCTTGCTGAAGTTTATTTCATGATGATTAAATATTTTTGTTGCTGACCTATCCAATGCCATTGCCTGCTAATATGTTGTAGTTTTCATGCACCTTGATTCTGCTTCTCCATGTCCTTTAGTTTGGTAATCTGCCTTCTCCCTAGTGGCAAGGGAGATAAAAGTATATTATGTTGTATCAACAAAGCCGCAGACTATGGATAAGGTAGATAACGAATGTAATATATTATATTAAGAAGGGCACAACTGTAGCCTCTGAAATCGAAATAAAATACATCACTCTCCCGTATATTTCTGGGCACATCTCCGATAGTGGAGAGAAAACCTAATTAAATAGCTTTGCAAGTTGAGATAACAAGAGTGAAAAGTCCCAAACTAAATTATTGTGTATGTGAATCACACCTCTCTTCGCCTCTCATTTTTGTGGGCCTCCTCCTCTCTTCGCCTCTCATTTTTGTGGGCCTCCTCGTTGCATGGAACTATGTTTTTCCAAAACCAATGCTTTCTCCATTGAAAAATCATTTCATCAATGGGTACACCCTTAGTTTCTGGCAAGAAAAGGTATACAAACGCAGTCATGATACATATCCAGCATGAAAAGAATAAGAAGATCCCGTATCTGAAAATACATAAAAGAGATAGGAAGGCCTGTGCAATTCCGAATGTGAAAAGAAGGTTCACAGACACAGTTATGGCCTGTCCAGCAGAGCGTGTGTCTAATGGGAAAATTTCACTAGGCACAGTCCATCCAAGAGGACCCCATGACCACCCAAATGCAGCCACGAATAAACAGATGGCTGCTACCAACAATGCTGAGAAGCCTTTGGATAGAGGCTGGCCGCTGCCAAACTTTAGGCCCAAGATGATGCCAACAACAAGCTGTGAAAAAATAAGATAAATATTATTATTGATGATTCCAACAGTCAACAACCCAAATAATAATAATAATAAAACACTATAATCTTCTACTATATTTTTCTGGATCAGACAATAATAAGGTGAATGAGAGCTTCGTTTTTCCAGTGCTGTTAGGTTTTTCCAGTGCTGTTAGTTATACAGATTACAGAAGGGTTTGGATTTTAGAACTCTGGAAACAGGTTTGCATGTCCCCGTTGCACGCAGCTTGGCGTATGAACTTGCAATGAATATAAAATCACTCTTTACAAGATGCTTAAAGAATGTGGTTACACCTTTTTAAAATTTAACTAAGGTTTTAGAACCAAGTTTCTTCCCTGCACTTATATGAGTTCCTCTTGAGGACAAAAAATGACTTATGTGCTGAATGGAGGATACCAAGAAAACAATTGAAACATGTTTGTTCACCCTTTCTTCCCACCTTAGTTCGGGAAAGAAGTCAGGATTGAAGTCTGGAATTGTTAGTGGAACAGGTCACAAAAACACTCAGACACAGACAGTTACCAGGGGTGCAGATCACCAAGAAAAAAGAAAGCATAATATTTGGAGCTTTGTTTAGGTGGTGTAAACGTAAGGGACTAAAACGATTCCCACAGTTTAAGCCTTATTTTTACACTAATAATTGATGAGAAATCGTCACGTCTATTTGGTTCCTGGATTTGAAGAACAGTAACCTCAAAAAGTGCGTAAATTATTCCCTTCCAAGTGGGAACCTCCCAAGTCTGTATAAGAAAATGGATGTCTAATAACTATGGAGTTATATTTGGGCAGTGAGCTTCAGCCGTGATTAAAGGCCGTGTATATCATCATGCTTGAAAACAAGAAGCAACGAAGGCTGCAGAAACGAAGAAAAGAGGCTACCCTATCTGTCAGCTGTTCTCTTACCTGACATATTATCATCTGAATGCCACCACCAAGTAGCAGGGGTCTTCTCCCCCACCTGTCCACAGTGACAATCGATACCACGGTGGAAGCTGCAAGAACAGATCCAATCATGACAGACGAGTACAAGGCAGCATTTGCACCAAAGCCCAAGCTCCCGAAAAGAACAGGGGCATAGAACAATATTGAATTGATTCCAGTCAATATCTGAAACATGGGCATGCAGATGGCCATCACTAACTGTGGCCGATTCTTCTTCTCTAAAATAATCCTGAATGGACGTGTGTGTGCTTTAGCCGATTCACTTGCTTCCACCATATCGTCGTACTCTGCTTCTACATTCCCGGTTCCCCGGATCTTCTCCAGGACAGCCCGGCCTTTTCCCAGATAGCCTCGTTCTATCAAACTGTTGGGGGTCTCAGGAAGGAAGATCCCTCCAACAGTCATCAAAAGTGCAGGGGCGGCAGCCAAACCCAATGTCCAAGAAAGACGCCATCCCCAGGATTTTACTTTCTGAGCTCTGTAATTAACCATATTTGCTGCGAAGATCCCAAGTGTTGTGAACAACTGGAACATTATATTAAGTCCTCCGCGGGTTTGTGGAGGTGCCAGCTCTGAGAGGTACAGAGGAACGGCCTTCACACAAATTCAAACAAACAATTCTGTAAGCCATACATTCAAATTCAAACTGAAGACTCTGTAAATTCAACTTACTAGATTCGAAACTAAAAACTCCGTCCACCATGTCATTCAAATTCAAATATAAAAATAGGTTTTTAGAAAACCCAAGTCATCTAAATTCAAAGAAATATATATTAAAACCAAGTTACTAAACTTCTAAGTTATCCAAGAATTTTTCGATTTTATATGACGAAACTTTCGAAATCCTTGAATTCAAAATCCATACAAGACTACCTGATTTGCAAAGCCGATTCCTACTCCAAGCATTACGCGCCCGCTAATGAGCATGGTTAAGTTCTTGGCAACGGCGTTGAGAGCGGAGCCGACAAGAAAACTGATACCTCCGCTGATAATACTTGCCTTGCGCCCATATTTACTCGTTACGGATGACGCAGCCATCGTAGCCATGAGACCTGAAACGTAGAGGGACGAGGTGAACACCACCAGGCCTTGATTGTTGTACTTGCAGTAATCATTATCCTGGAATATTTGATGATGTTTCCTGTAGTACACCGCCGGGAAGAATTTCTCGAGAAACGGATCCATGGATGTCACTCCGCCTGCAATTCCCAACATAATTCAGAATTCACCATTCAGCTACAAATCCATTCCCAACATAATTCAGAATTCACCATTCAGCTACAAATCCATTCCCAACATAATTCAGAATTCACCATTCTGCTACAAATCCATTAAAGAAGCGTTATCCTCTTGCCACCATTATCAGATCATAGCATTCTGTACATAAAAGATAAAGTAGCTGATTTTTTTTTGAAAGCATTAGGCATCTATACCAGATATTATTTGAAAGCAATAGGCATACATACCAGATATACCGATATCATAGCCGAAGACAGAGCCCCCAAGAGCAGCAATCATGCACGCAACAACAACATAGAGAGTTACTCGGCCCTGGTATCGCTCTGCCCTTTCCTTTGACATTCCCACTCCTCTGACACAACCGCCTATCATCCTCTACAGAAAAGGGAGATGAAGATGGGTTCTACAAAATATCGAACTGCAACTCAAAGCGTAGGAAATGAATCGTGATCGATGAGGATAAGCCCGATACCCAGGTGAGCGATTGCTGCGTTTCAGTGCGGACTACATCTCGTATATGTAGAGTGTGAGGCTTGTACTGGTCCTACATGGCTGAGTTATTTGGAAACGGGCGACCGGAGTTTGTTCTGATTTGAACTCTTTGACGGTCCTGATAAACTACCGTGGTCCTCTCTGATGCGTAGAACGTGTCCCCTGAAACCTAAATCGTAAATATTTTGTTGTCATTTTGAGTTGGCGACGTAGGCGTATATTGGCACGCCGTGAAATGAGGCTCCCATTCTCTGCTTCTTGTTTCTTATGAGCAAATATCTTATCAATCATACTACTCTACAGGGTATGACTATGATACTACTCTACAGGGTATGACTATGACTGTGACTGTGTAAGAGGAAGTAGTTATGGTAATGACTATGACTATGTAAGAGGAGGAAGTAGTTATGGTAATGACTATGACTATGTAAGAGGAGGAAGTAGTTATGGTAAAATTGGAGATGGATATTTTGTAAAGCATTCATTTATATTAATATTTATTAATATAAGTACTTTTCCATCAATATTTTTGAAAAAACCTAAGGGCAAGTGGAACTTTATCTTTCTAGGTTTCGAAGGTAAAAAAAAACATACATATTTATATTTATATTTACATGAAATTATTATTACAATCATATAAATGTGTTTGATTGGTTTATTGAAACATAATAGTCATCATTCTCATCAATAAATTTAACAAACTATTTTTCATATACATACTAGTTGAGTCTCGAGTTAGCGGGGTGAATGTCGAAAGACAGAATGAGGTAGAGAATGAGAAATAAAACGCTCTAATAATGACAAACATATGATGTTATAGTAATTTTTTAATATGATTAGGTAAATCTTAAAAAATAAACAGGTTAAGGGATGCATTTATAAATGCAAAGAAGTTATCAACAAACATATGATGTTACAGTAATTTTTTAATATGATTAGGTAAATCTTAAAAAGTAAACAGGTTAAGGGATGCATTTATAAATGCAAAGAAGTTATCAACAATAAATTTGACTCATTGATTTTGGATGACGACTAAGAATATGTCATCATCTTCAATGCATAACCATCATATTAAAATTTAAGATTAAAAGATCATTAATTGTGCCCATTTTCAATAGATATACGCCTTTCGACCTATATATATATAATTTATTTATATGTATATTTAAAAATGAAAAAAAATTAATATAATATATACATAAATAGAAATATTTAAAAAAAAAATGATAATTTCTTTAAAAATATATATAAGNGAAATATTTCAAAAAAAAATGATAATTTCTTTAAAAATATATATAAGTAAATATTATGTTCACAACTGTTTTAATGATAAAGATCTTTTAATAAAATTATTAAGTTAAATATTATATATTTATGAAAATACAACAAGTGTAATGTGGACGAGTAAACTTATGTAAAAAGACACTATAATAGTAAATGATTTAACCAAGAATATAAGCAAATTTTGAAAGGTTAGAAAGTTTTTTTTGGTCTCTTTGTTAAAGTATAAAATGAATGTGATTTGTATTATAATAATAATTTGTTTCGAAAGTTTTTAAATTTTATTTTTATTATAATAATGTGTTTTAAGAGTTTTTAAATACCATTAGTTTGTTAAGTGTTTCTAGTTATTAATGTTGTTTTAGGTCATTTTGTTTTATGATAAATTATCACCATTATTAATTGTATTTTTTTAGTATATATAAATATCTTAGAAAATCATTCACGGTTGAATTGTTGATTACAAAGTATATCATGCATGTAGAGGAAAAAATGTCTTAAAATGTCCCTCCCACAAAAGTATAATTCCACTGGTACATAATTTTAAGATTCAAAACACAACTTGCTGTAAATATTTAGTTATATATGCACATTTTCTTGAAAATGTGCAAAAGATTATGTATGTGAGTAATTAAGTATAATATTTGGCTTAGAGTGAATCCATGATCTTTCTCATCTAGATATTATACAGTTTGATTCATTCCTTTAATAAAATTATGACATTCCAGGATGGATTATGACATTCCAGGATGGTTGTTCAGAGAGAGCATTTCATATTGTGTTTTATTGTACTTGGAGACTATCAATTTATAGATATGGACATTTATTTTAAATTAATGATAGAGGAGATGATGATCCTATGTTCATATGTATGATATTTCATGACTTATATTTGAAATGATGTATGATGTGATTTGTTAGATAATTAATGATTTTCTATAGCTTGGAGTATACTTGGATATAATCTTTTTTTTTGGAATAGTTTAAATCATTTTATTAAAGATTGTTAGTTGCCCATGATGTGATAATTAATTTTTTTAAGGTATTCAAATTTTTTGCATAAGTGTGTGAATGAAGGACATAGGTTGTTTTTGCAACTAGAGCATCATTTTTGTAAAGTTAATGAGAGATTTTGATGAATAGATTGAGGTAAGTCCTTCTCCTCATGGCATGGTCATAGAAGATTGGTCAACGACGATTGAATCTTGCATTGAATATGTTCGGGAGGATATGTTGAATGGACACTTCTTTGATATTGATGATGATCTAACTAAATTCAAAATTACTTCTAATCATGTGTCAAAAGGCATAAACAAGGATTCCAAATTCTACAATCTTACGTATTTGAAAGAAAGTGAAGTGGCACAATTATTGGATCTAATGAATGCATTCAAGAATGTGTTAGATTCTCATTGAAAACATATTTCTTCCACTAAGAAAGACACAAATGCATCTAGAAGATATTTGTCTGTGTTAAAGACAAAGAAAGATCTTTGAGTAAAAAACCAAATCTAGATGAAATTTTTTTTATCCTACTACACCATGCATATTCTCTAAGGATGATTAATAGCTTGTGAAGAACCTGATTCATAGAATTAAAAAACATTTTTTCGTTGAAAAAAATATTCACTATGATGGCTAGTTGACGAGTGTTAAGCCACATGATCACTATAATTTGTTAAAGATACATATTACTAGTGTGGTTATCATTTAAATTAGACCGACATTCTTAATTTAACCCTTATAATGTTATGGCCATAACCTAATTGATTTGAGGATGTATGTGTTCAACATGTCTATGTGATAACCATACCTAGATGCACTAGTTTAAGGTCTAGATTAAAAAAAATACAAGAAAAATACCCTAGGAATGTAGATAAATCTTTGATGGAACAATGAAATAGTTGATTTTTTTTGTATTTTTGTGATCCAAAATAGATCCAGGAAGGCCTAAAAATCAAATTTCTCAGAATCATATGAAACCAACAACATTGCATCGGGCTCGTCGTGCTGATTCCAACCATATATATATATATATATATATATATATATATATATATATATATATATATATATATATATATATATATATTCTGAAAATGGACACTGTATGCGAAAGTTATCACGTTTTGATCGATTTCCCAAACAAGGAAAAAAGTCAAAGTCAACATGTCGTACTGCTGATGTTAGCAGTACGTGGCAGTGATGTGAGCATGACATCATGATGACATTAACAGGGACACGTAGCACCCTGGATAAGGCCAATGTGGGCCTGTTCAAAAATTTTATTGCACCTCCGACAGAATTGAACCCCCGACCTCCGGGCATGGGCAACGGTCTAACCAACTAGTGCTAATCGTTTGAGCTACTAGGTGAGGCATAACCCCCATGCGACAAATTTGGGTTTTGTTGTGGTGGTTGCGATATTTTTATGGATAAGACTCGGTCGACGAGGGCTAGCCTGACCGACTAGGGGCCATATACCATGGGACGGACTGGAGGTTAGCGCGTAGGAAGATTAAGTGTTGGCCACATAGTTGGTTACATGACTAGGTGTTATATGTCAAGGGGCTCGACCGAAGGTTAGGGTGCCAACACTTAGCGCTTGGACATATGAAGCTCTCCATATGACTAGAGGCCCGAAGAAATGGGGTGGCGAGCCAAATTTTGCCAAATTGTGGGTTTTCAACTTTATAATAAGATTTTTAATGATTTTCAACCTGATTTTTAATGGATTTTAGCCATTTTGGGGGGATTTGGAGCCCATAAAGAGGCCAGATCTTGGGGAAAAGTTGGGATTTGATTCTCAACTTAGAATCTATAAAAAACAGAGGTTCTTGATAGCCTTAGGAGGTTTGGAAACAATAGAATGCTAAATAATTTGAAATCTTAAGCCAATTTTATCCAGGGAAGCCATTGAGGAAGCAGACTTTGGAGGCCATTTCCAGAAGATACACTCAACCTTTTTCAGTGTCGTCAATTGCTTTGGGTTCTTGAGGTCGAGAAGAACATATCCATACCAATTTGTAATCCATTTGAGATACTTCTGATGTAATTTTGCAATATTGAAGATTAATAAGAAAGCCTCCCCCACTAAGACAAAGGATCAGAGACGTAGGCAATCTTGCCGAACTTCATTAAAATTCTCGGCGTTATGGTTTGTTGTTATTAATGTTTACTTTTTGTTCTGTATTCTTTATGATGGTTGCAACATTCTTTCATTAAGATCTCCTTCCTCATTTAAGTTTTTATATGGTAATTTAACATATGCTTAAAACTCAACCAAGTCTTTAAAAGATCATTTTCGGATCAAATGGTATCAGGGAAAGTTGACAGTTGGTTGTTTTAGTTTGCATGATTACCAGGGAAAATCTAAGTCGTGGTGAAGGTGATCTTGTAGAAGGGGATGCTAAGATTGGATCAAGAAAGAGGGCATCTCAAAGTGAGAAGATGGCATCTGAAGAAGAAATGTCTCAAAACGAGATAGAATTTCAAAAGACTTTCTTCACCATGTCAGAGATGGTAAAGGTATTAAATGATGATTACTTGGAACAAAAGAGGCCTTTTCAAGGGGAATATTCCAAGACAAAAGAGAAGAAGGAGAGGACCCTCCTAAACCTCCTCCTTCACCTCCTTCATCACCATCATCTTCTTGTTCTTCACATACAAGTTCAACTTATACCGCAAGAAAAATTTCTCATAAACATAAGAATGATATGTCATTACTTAAGCTTGATGTAAAATTCAAATTGCCTATGTATGATGGTGAAGTCAATGTTGAGAGGCTTTATAACTGGGTCAGACAGATGGAAGTTTATTGCAATGTTCAACAAATCAAAGATGAGGCAACCCAAATCAAATTGGCATCCCTTCATCTTGTAGGCACAACACTCATTTGGTGGCAGAGTAAGTTACAAGATGGTACTCAACAAGTTGGTAATGTAGTTCCATCATGGAAAGATTTTTTTTTGCACTTAGAAAGCAGTTTTATCCTTTGGGTTATAAAGAAAAGGATTTAATTGAATGGCAAAATCTTAAACTAAGAAAAGGACAAACGGTGAAAGAATACACAGATGAATTTCACAATATGGCATTAATGTTAAATATTCCATTACATACACAAAAAAATCTTATGAAGTATATAGGTGGTTTACCTGCACATATTCGTAACATTGTATTTATGTTTGGGCCTACTAATCTTGATGAGGTTTCTATTCAAGCAACACATATTGAAGTAGGGAAAACAAGAGTTGGTGTATCAAGGGAATCATCTTCAAGGAAAGAAGACAAAAGAAAGGGGAATGGAAAGGAAGAAAATTCAACAACAAGGAAGGAAGAAAATCTCTCTTGCAAGCATTGCAAGAAAAAAGGGCATGATTATGCCCATTGTTGGCAATTTCACTGTTGGCACAGGGGAATACCCAAGGTTCAATACTTCAACAACGTACCAAAAAAACCCTAACTACCGACCCTTTCGGCAACATCTGTGAAGCAGGAAAAGTCTCACCCGAGGTAGAGGCAGGGGGGGTTACAGGACTCAGGTGTCTGTAACCAAGATGGGATACAGATCTGTGATTATAATACTGTGCAAATTACTTAGAAGATAACATCCATTAACTTACCCACTTCATTCACATCGCAGAACAAACCCTAAGGATAGATCGGTGCAGTAACAATGACAAAATACACATCACACTTAGCATCATATGTTAGATCTAGAACATTAAACATAAATAAAGAACTAAGCATTCATGAATCTATCTATCATAGATAACAATCAATGCACTAAGAAGACTCAAAAAATGAACATCATAGAAAAAAGAAAACCATCAACACATGATATACGTGGTTCACCCCAGTGTGGGGATTCATCCACCAACGACTTCTTCTTATTTAATAGGCTTCAATCTCTTACATTCTTCTACTCATGTGCACTAAGCCATAGAGCCAAGCTTCACACCGGACAGGTGATCTGCGCACTAAGAACTAGATCCACCTTCCCAAAATTAGGTCAAGGAAAAAAGCAAACTCCTCTATCAAGCATAGAGCCTTACAAAAACAATCTTTTGCACTAAGAAAACCAAAACTACTTGCACTTAGCCTTGCAAACTATCGAATCCCCTTCTACTACTACTCATCCTTACAATATTATTCTTGTTTATACTTTTACATTTATAAAAAGGCGTAATCATGGATAAACCCATGGGCCGACATCCCATAACCCTAAGAACCCCATGTTGGGTCCACAAATCCCACAAAACAAGTGAGATCCGTGATCTCATCTCCTCCTGAGCGCCCCTTCCTCGATCACCACGTCGAAGTCCAAAACATGGTCAAACCTGACTAAGATTTCCTCAAAACTTGGTCGAGGGCCAACAGGCTCCCAACACTCACCTTTGACTCATCCCGAGTCACTCAGATATGGGCAGCGCTACTTCAAAGGTCTCGATCTTAGCTTGAACTTTCTCAACTTGTTACTTTTCCTAAGCCTCTTGCTCAACGATCTCTTGGATTATCTGCACTGTAACAGGCCCTTCCAGGCTTTGTTCTCCTATTGGAACTAATTGGTCCAATTGCAAACCTTGTCCTTCGAAATATTCAAACATCATGCAGGCTTCTTTCTGCACCAGTTGTAGCCTCCATGTGACTTCCATTACTCTTCCCTTGATGGAAGTAATTTGTTGCTGGGTCGCGTGTTGTTCTTGTGATCTCTTCATTCTCTCGACTGTCATGAGTGACTTCATCTGTGCTTGAACTATTAGTGCCTTCTTCTACACCTCCTGTAGTTTTTCTTCCAACTTCCTAAGCTATGGATCTTTCGTGAGGTGGTCATAAGTCTGCGTGCTTCTGTCCCTCAGTTGTTTGCATTCTTGATCCTTTCGAGTGCACTCTTAGCGGTTTCCTCCCTCTAGTCGCACACTTCTTGCGGAGTGCTTGGTACTACTTGGATCTCTAACTCTGTTACCCTTGCTTGAAGCTGTTGGATGGCNTGCGTGCTTCTGTCCCTCAGTTGTTTGCATTCTTGATCCTTTCGAGTGCACTCTTAGCGGTTTCCTCCCTCTGGTCGCACACTTCCTGCGGAGTGCTTGGTACTACTTGGATCTCTAACTATGTTACCCTTGCTTGAAGCTGCTGGATGGCCTCAGCGAGATTCATCACTTGAACCTCGACTGCCTCATGTTCCTCCTATGCCAATCCTGACACAGAGAAAAGTGATTTGCTCACCACTTCTTTGATTGCAATCTTCTGTGTGAGAAGTTGGTCCTTTTTCCTCTATATATTCGCTTTGTCTTCCTCGAGCATCACCCAAAACTCATCTTTCTCATTTTCATAAGAGGTTACACAGTACCGCACAACTCGTAATTATTCCAAGATCTCTTCTTTTTCTTGTTTCAAGGCTTCTGTAGCCTTCTCCTTCTCTTCTTGGACTCACTGAAGTCGAGCCTCTGTTGCATATGTAAGTCTTCAAAGTTGGTCTGGCTCATCTCCCAACTCTTCACTCTCTGACGAGGAAGGAACAGTAGGGACTGCGCGGACCAAGCAGATATCTTCCTCTACTTTGCTCAATTCCTTTTCTATCCTACCATATAGTTTATCCTTCTTTGCTCCATATCTCTGTAATATATCCTCAGACACATCCTCCATCACTCCACGGATTATACTGATATCATCTTCTATGAGTATGGTCTCCATTTGGGGCTTACTGGTGCGGTTCTTCTTTCTTGTCGAAGGTTTCTGCGGAGAAACCTTCCTCTTTTTTGGTGTTTCTGTTTCGGTAGGAGGATCCTTTGGTGGTGTAGCTTCGCCTTCTCCTTATTTTTCTCCTTCATCCCCTCCTCCTTCTCCATTGAATTCATCTCATCCTCCTCCTAGGGAGCCATATCCATTTCCTTCAGAGGCGTTATCTTCTTCATCAGTCTCTACATCTTGGACTTCCTCGGTTTTCTTCTTCTTCTTTGTGTTGGTCTGTCCAACATGCTTGACTCGGGTGACCAAGGGGATTCCTATAATGTCAGCGTCGAAGAGATCTACATCTGGAAGGGGTGAAAGGAACTCCTCTGACCATTCCTTGGTGATCTACTCCATGTCTTCATCGGTCAACTTTTAATAGGATTGTAATTCTTCCTTGATCTCATACTTGCACGCAGTGATATATATGAAATGTCGATCTACACAGAAATTAGTGATTGGTCTGTACTGGTGCAAGGTACATGGTTTCATGCATGGGAATGACTCTATGGAAACCTTCAGTTGCTGATAGTAGGCATGGAACACTGTGTTCAACTACCATTTCTTCGACATGTCATTCGTATACTATAATGTAGAAAATCTAGCTGCCAATGGCTTTGATGATTCAATTTTAGGAAAAGTTTCTCCCTTCGACATTTTCCAAGCGACAAATGCAATCAACAAAAGTGTCCAGCTAAAGTGGAAATAGTATCCTTGATCCTGCGCTTCACGACCATCTTTCTCAAGCTTGTTGACGAGGTAACTTTCCCAATTCATTTTCATTCCCTCCACACATTTTCCTGCGAGGACCACCACGAACCCGGTGACCTGCGTGGGGCGATTATTTCTTACAAGCTTTCCATATATGAGATGGAAAGCGAGGTGCACTGTGCCATCCTGGATAGAAGCTACCTTGTAGCCTAGATTTCCCTTTTCTACTTCGTCATATGCCTCTTTAATGCATTGTGCCAAGGAGTGATCTGAGGCCTTCCCTAGGTAGAAATACTAAGGGTCAGGTCCCTGCATGCTCAGTCTTGTGATCAGGTGGATCATCGTCGGATCCACAGTAATCCACCTGTCGAGCCATAGGTATCCACCATGATAGCATGACAAGAAGAGTTTAACACAAGCGTTAACCTCCTGATGTTGGCCAAAATGAGGATTCTTTATGACATTCATTATCGTGGACTGGGATAGCTCTTTAATCCAAGGCTGGGAGACTATGCGAGGCTTATTCCTAGTTCTCTTCATTAGGTATTGATGAGGTGCGAGCATGGCATAGTTCTTTATGTCGTCGAGATTGAAATCGTTGTTCTTAAGGGATGGATCTATCCCAACTAGATTCCAACTACGTGTATCCCCTTTGGGATGTACGCGGTGATCAAAGTATACTCGTAGTACAGTGGGATGTTGTCACAATTAATCGCGCCATCCAAAGGCAGGATATAGTCAAGTAAGATCAACGGGATCTGCTTTGCATTAGCAAGATCGTTGTGATGCTTACTTCGCTTCTCAGTTGTGGGGTTAGTATGGCCTGAAAATCGTGTAGTTGAAGTGGAAGCTTACAGTTCCCTAGTCGAAGATGCCTGAAAACCTTCATACATATCTTTGTCAGCCATAAAATTCTTAAGGACCTCTTCGACAGACTTCTATAACTCAGTCTATTTGCTCGACATTCTCACTTTTAAATGGAGAAGTCGGGGTAGGAGAACGAATAGGCGGGGTAAACAAGCGTATGTCGATGTCTAGGTTCCGAAATCACAGCTCGACACACAATCAATTCTCCATTAGCAACATTAATCACACATGGAGAAAAGTGGTCCCAGTGCAGTGTCCGATGGGTTAAATAAGCGAGTGTTGTAACAGATTCTTTTAACAGGAAAGAGTGCTTCCATCAATGCGAATCTGTCCTTTATGGAATGGCCTCAACATCCCAAAAAATGGTCTATTCACCCATAAATGTGTTTCCTAGCCATTCCAGAGCATCGTTCTAACAGTTGGGGAGCCTCCAACGGTCATATAGCTTCATCAAGGCAAAGTCCCATTCTGCGCGGTCCTGTTGTTCTGGTGAGGTTTAGAGTCTGCAACCTTGCCTCCTGCGAAGTCTTCATTGTAACCTCCTGTATATTTTCTAACTTGGATTTATTCTTACTGAGCTTCCTTGCCTTATTTCCTATGATCTGAGTCTCTCTAACTATTTCTAGATTCCTCCTAGTTTCTCCTATCGTAGTCACTTCGTAGTCCTGATGTACTTTCAATGGGCTCAAAGTTAATATCCTTTTCCTTACAACTTCTTGGGTGGATTTACTTTCTTATTTCATGGATAGGTCCTTCAAACCTTCTTGCGCTCTTCCAATTTCGATATCTAATTCTATTGCCTTCTGCTACTTCGACTTAACTTCTCGTTCTTATATCAGTCGATATTTTTTTCTATCTATGAAATCCCTTAGTTCTTGCTTTTTGTTTTCTATAGATTCTTCCTCTTCTTTCCTTCTAATATGATCCTTCTCAATCCAAGTCTTTACTAACAAAAGAGGGAAAGGGGCATTGTTCTTAAAAAATTTAATGACTTCCAATTCCTCTTCAGTTGATGTTCCATGAATAATACCAGATACATTAGTAATTCTTCCACATAAGGTTATCATCTTTCCTTTGAACAAGCCTATCCTTCCCAATGAAGTTACCATAGTAGGCTTCCCCAAAATTTCCCAAGTTCTTTTTGTCATAATATTCACTTGTGTTTCCTCATCCAAGACACAGTCTATGTCAAAGTCTCTTATTTGTGTACCCATGCGTTGTTTTTCTTTCACCATCTCTAGTAAACTGACATCTTTGTGATCATTCATTGCTTCTTTTAATTGCACTAATGTAGTTTAAACTTTCTCTAATCCTTTTTCTTTATGATCTTCTAACGTGATTTTCTTCTCTTGACTAACGTTCATTTGTTCAACTTTAGCAATCATCTTTGGGCAATCCTCAATTTAATGAACAACAATTTTACAACAAAGTCAAATAGGACCTATACCAGGGCATTCCTTAGAAATATGTCCCGATCTTCTGTAGTTATAACATAGTGTCATCCTTTCTTCCTCTTTTATGTTCCCTAACCTCTCTCATACTGCACACTAGGATCACAGTGCTAGACCTGTAATATTCAAAAATTCTTTCAAGGTTCCTGCATCTAATTATTAGTCCAAAAATTCTTTCTATGCATAGGAATAACATATCTTTATTCATTTGTATTAAATTTATTTAGATCAACTCCTTCTTGAAACTGTGCTTGAGCCTTCAGACTAGGACATAATCTATTAAACATACCTAAATTCATGTTTTCGAAACAAAAACTTTCTCTTATCTTACTCTTATCAAAGTACAAAAATTTACCTCTTTCAAGATCTTACCTTAGATCGGGTTTCTTTCTTAGCAAAGATATTTGAAAGTCAAGTAGAATACTGTGCACTACAATAATAGTTCTACACACAAAGATTCTCTTTTCTTTACTTCAGTTCCCAACAATCACAGTTTCAGGTCCCAACAAAAGAACCATTTGTTGGCACAGGGACATACCCAAAGTTCAACGCACCAACAAAACCCTAACTACCAACCCTTTCGGAAACACCTGCAAAGAAGGCGAAGTATCACCTGAGGTAGAGGAAAGGGGGGTTACAGGACTCAGGTGTCTGTCACCAAGCTAGGACACAGATATGTGATTATAATATTGTGTAAAGTACTTAGAATATAACATGCATTAGCTTATCCACTTCATTCAAAACACAGAAGAAAACCTAAGGATAGATCGGTGCAGTAACAATGACAAAATACACATCGCACTTAACATCATAAGTTAGATCTATAACATTAAACATAAATAAAGCACTAAGCATTCATGGATCTATCTATCATATATAACAATCAATGCACTCAGAAAACTCACAACATAAACATCATAACACAAATCAAACCATCAACACATGATATATGTGGTTCACCCTAGTGTGGGGATACGTTCACCAATGACGTCCTCTTCTTTATTAGGCTTAAATCTCTTACATTCTTCTGCACTAAGCCACAGAGCCAAGCTTCACACTCGACAAGTGATCTGTGCACTAATCACTGGATCCACCTTCCCAAAATCAGGTCAAGACACATAGGCAACTCCTCTATCAAGCACAAAGCCTTAAAAAAATAGTCTATTGCACTAAGCAACCCAAAACTACTTGCACTTAGCCTTTCAAGCTATCGACTCCCCTTCTACTACTACTCATCCTTACAATCTTATAATTATTTATACTTTTACATTTACAAAAAAACTTAATAATGAGTAAACCCATGGGATGACATCCCATAACCCTTTACAAAACCCTAAGAACCCAATGTTGGGTCCACAAAGCCCACAAAACAAGTGAGATCGACGATCTTAGCTCCGCCTAGGTGCTCCTTCCTCGATAACAGTGTTGAAGTCCAAAAAGTGGTCAAATCTGACCAAGATTTCCTCAAAACTTGGTCGAGGGCCAACATGCACCCAGAGAAGAGACTGAAGTGGTTCAAAGAGAGGAAAGGGAGGAAAACAATTGCAACAACAACATGACCAATAGACTCGGGGTATGATTCAGGGGATGCGAATAAGACCACAACAGTTGGTGTGTCAGGTAAAATTGGTGATGGATATGATTCTAGAAGTAAATTGTTTCATAGAAGGGTCATAATGAAACATACTAAGATCGACACATTGATAGATAGTGGATCTCAACCTATCTTAATTTTAGAGGAAGTGGTTAAGAAATTGGGATTAAACACTAAGATGCAACAAAAACCCTATTCACTTGGATAAGCAAAGATCACAAATTTCCCATAACAAAGCAATGTATCATAAAATTTGCAATTACATCTAAGTATGTGGATGAAGTAACATGTGTTGTGGTGCCACTAGAAACATGTGGAATTGTATTAGGAAGCCGCTATTTGTATGATTGCAAGGCAATCTCTATTGGGAACAAAATCAATATGACTTAACTAAAGAAGGCAATGAATATGTTGTACATGTTCATCACATAAAACAAAATCAATCCCTTCAAACAATGGAACAATTAGGGAAGGCATCTTAGGAAAGCAACACACCTATAATTGTGCGAAGTAAAGTAGTTGATCTTAATCATGAACATGAGATGGGTTTAGGATGGGAATTCAATCATACCTTGCTTCAAGATAAGTTAATATTGTGCAAGAACATCAAACATATTAGTTCAATTGCAGTCATATTTCTGATGTTATCATTGCTAATGTTGTCTATATGGATGGTAGTGGATTTAGGAAGACGTGAATGAGTTCAAGTGGCTAACAATATGCTTTCAATTGTCATGGTTATTATGCAGATGATTATGATGTGACAGGTGCACAAGATAGAGTTTAAAGACAAAGGACAAGTGGGGATGTCTATCCTGCACTTGATTACTAGTTAATATTCTTTTGAAGGACCAAAAGGTCTTAGTGGGGAGACATGATCCAAAATAGATCCAGGAAGGCCTAGAAATCAAATTTCTCAGAATTGGATGAAACTTGTGCCATTACATCGAGCTCGTCGCTTCGATTATGGCCATATATATATTTTTGAAAATGGACACCGTATGAGAACGTTATCGCGTTCTGATCGATTTCTCAAACAGGGAAAAAAATTCAAAGTCAACATGTCATATTTTTTACATTAGAAGTATGTGGCAACAACATCAGCATGATGTCATGATGATTTCAGTAGGGACAGGTAGCACCTTGGATATGGCCAATGTGGGCCGGTTGAAAATTTGTGTTGCACCTCCAGCGGAATTGAACCCTCGACCTCTAGGCATGGGAAATAGTCTAACCAACAAGCGCCAATCGTCTGAGCTACTAGGTGAGGCTTAACCCTATGCAATAAATTTGGGTTTTTTTTGTGGTGGTTGCGAGATTTTGGGGGATAAGCCCCAGTTAGTGGGGGCTAGCTCGACCGACCAAGGGAAATAGACCATGGGCTATATCGGAGGTTAGGGTGCGAGAGACTTAAGCATTGGTCATATGGCTAGTTACATGACCAGGTGCCAGATGTCAAGGGGCTCGACCAGAGGTTAGGGCACCAACACTTAACGCTTGGCCATATGGAGTGCTCCATATGACTAGAGGACTAGAGAAATGGGGCTGCATGACAAATTTTTCCAAATTGTGGGTTTTCAACTTTATAATAAGATTTTTAATGATTTCCAACCTACGTTTTAATGGATTTTGGCCATTTTGGGGGGGATTCAGAGCCCAAAAAGAGGTCAGATCTTGGGGAAAAGTTGGGATTTGATTCTCAAATCAGAATCTATAGAAAACATAGGTTCTTGACAGCTTTAGGAGGTTCAAAAACAACATAATGATGAATAATTTGAAATCTTAAGCCATTTTATTCAGGGAAGCCATTGAGGAAGTGAACTTCGGAGGCCATTTTTGGGATCTATGCTCAACCTTTTTTAGTGCCATTAGTTGTGTTGGATTATTAAGGTTGAGCCGAACATAGCCAGACTAGTTTGTAATCCATTTGAGATACTTCTGATGTAATTTTGCAGCATTGAAGATTAATAAGAAAGCCTCCCCCACTGAGACAAAGGCTCAGAGACGTAGGCAATGTTGTCGAAATCTGTTAACAATATTGGCATTATGGTTTGTTTTTATAAATGTTTACTTTATGTTCTATATTCTTTATGATGGCTGAAAAATTATTTCATTAAGATCTCCTTCCTCATTTAAGTTTTTATATGGTAATTTAACACATGCTTAAAACTCAACCATGTCTTTAAAAGATCATTTTCAGATCATTTTGAGAAAGAGTTGGCTAATGGTTTTATTGATACTCAAGTCAATATATTGATACAATTTCTCAAATACATTCAATTAGTGATAATTTGTAGGTAGATATTCTTCCCAGAAAGGGATGTGAAAACACTAAATGGATTTGTAAGGTAATGAATACATCTTAAATGGTGCATCGATGGAGGGTACATTGTTAATGAATCTTTCTTTTTAATATTTGAGTTCTTGATACAAATGCATATAAATGCTCCAATCATATGGGATGGTGATCATGATGAAGAATAATTAGAAGTGTACAAACTTGAAAAAAATGGAGAAAAATGGGTTCCCAGAGGTAATATGCTTATTTCACATACACACACATGGTTATAATTGTGATATTTAAGGAATACCTATTTCCTTCTAAAAATGAATAATATGAAGTGTTCATTGACATTGAAAATGAGGAGTAATGGGATAATATAAATCAATTATTTTCATTCAATAGGGAGGCTATTAGGAAATTGGTCATAATGTACAATGATATTTGTAAAACATAATAGGAAAATATACAATTCTTTAGAAGTTCAAGCCCTCTTTAGAAGTTCAAGCCCTCATATTCCACTCCCTAAATAAGTACATTATCAATGGCTTACATAGCACAGAAATATATGGTGAAGGATAGAATTTATAATTTGGGATTGACCAACAATGAAACTAAACTAGATGAATTGAACTTAGGAATTGAATGCAAAAGGATGGTATGTTATATTGGATTTATCATGAAATTAACTTCATAAATTTTAATTAAACATATTTATGCATTATCACAATATTAAGAATAATTAATGGTTTAAATATTAAAAAAAAATCTATACATGAAAGTACGAACATGTCTTCTGACATGGGCATATGGTCATATGAGAGTGGATTATAGAAAAGAAAACATGTGATTATGTAGTCTTTGGTGTATTTGATCAAACAAGTTGTGCAAGTTTGAGGGATATAAACCCAATAGAAGTACAACTTGATCATGTTTGCACCATCTAGGAGATAATTGAGTTGGACTATAGTTCCTTTGAATGTGTGGTTTTTAAATCGTTTGTTTTTTTTTTATAGAAGGAGATACAGTATACATAACCTAAATAGTGAATTATATCCTATTAACATATGTAGAAAAATGTTAGCACCTCAAGATGAACCATTTCTGCTTCTAGAATATTGTGAATGAGTTTTCTACAATCTTGATGTCTTGAAAAAATGGTTGTTTGTTATTCCATGTACACCCAAGGGAAAAAGGGGTTTTTGAAATCTGCCTATTGTAGTTATTTGTGCCAAGTCAAAAATAGGATGATGTAAATAGTTTTATTTAATAAATATATAATATATGGTGGTTTCATATTGTTATTTTGTGAATTTAAATTAATCGAAGTTATTAATAAATAAGATATATTTTAATTAGCATAAACCAGTATAGATATAGATCCATATTAACTACATATCTATCATGCACTAAGAGAGATTAAATCCCTTGAGGCACACACATTTCCTTAAGTTATTTCAATTTAAAAAAAAAATCACCTTGAGGGACTCGATCCCACTCCACCCATGATCATTATAGTGTTAATATGGATATATTTAGTTCTTTATATATTCCACCTTTCAAATATATATGGCAGGTGTCAACTCCATGTTTTTTTATTACTAAAACAATATTATACATTCATTGAAAAAACATTTGAGCTAAATCTAGCAATATATTACATCCTTTTGACTCTATAAATTTCCATGAAAAATAGACATGGATCAGAACATACATACACAATATTAAGATTCTTAACAAAATAGGAGTTCGATGTTGGCCTACAAGTGGAGAATCTAAAATATTTTCCCAAAATACATGTGACTTGATAACACATACTAAGGATCACATAGTTGTACATGCATCCGACTTCTTTGTTATGGAGAAAATATCACCAATGATATATGGAAAGATCTYCCTAGGAAATACCTACTAATCCTAGATAGACAATGGGACTAGAATTCTAATGATTCTCCCTAGATCTAAGTGGATTTATTTTCTTTTAGACAAGAAAGGTGGCGAACATACCTTTGAATCGATGGTTTTCCTTGGGTATCCTACTGATGCAGCTCCATCTCTTGTAATCTGCTTCCTGCATACAAGGAAACAACTAACTATCAATATGCTTGCTCTTCTACTGTCAGGAAATTCAAATCTACTAGATCTATCTTAATCTATGTAACAAGACACCAAATCTAAACATTTGTAAATAAGATACAAACATATTTATGGAAAAACCAATGATCTATTAATTGGAACAAAGTAAATAAATCAATACCATCATACCTTTACTATAGATAAATTCCTCTTTTCCCCTTTCTCCTTTCTCTTCAACCAAACTAGGCAACCTTACTACAACTTCTGCCCATTATCGTGTCCCCATTTTTGGGCTTCCCTGTTTTGTAGTAGAAGGGATATCCATGGCCTGTCAGTAGAGAAAAATGAGTAAAAGGGGGGGTTATTTAATAAGGCTTAGTTAGGAGATGTTATGTTTTTAAAGCGACATTATGGAAATAAAGTAACTTTAGATCAATAAGTTACTTAACCATTATTAAAGTGACTTTTAATTTTAAAGTGAAAATTGGAGGGAAAATAAGGGTTATATTTGATTTATTAAAAAGGGGAAAATTCTAGAAGTTATATTTGATTTAGTCAAAAAGGGGAAATTTTAGAAGTTACATTTGATTTGGTCAAAAAAGGGAAAGTTCTAGAAGGCATGGAAAATGGATAAAAGGAGGGCTAGAGCCTCACTTTGTCATTATGATTTGATTGATGTCTTTTATGGTGCTCTTGGAGCGATTGTTTCGTTAGGGTTTAGCAAAACCCTTCCATTGTTGTTGTTGTTTCAGTGGTGAAATATGCACCCTAGTTAGACAAGGAGGGGTATCCATCTAGGATCTTCATCTTGGGTTTGTTTTCAATTTTGGTTTGTAGTGATTTGCTTGGAGAGGTTGAGGCACTTGGAGGGTTGGATCTCATATGTTGAGGGGACCACAACATGATTCCAGGATTTTGGCTTGTATTGTGTGTTTTCCATTGATGTATTACATCTTCCATGGAAAACGTTGGATCATTGTATTCAAATATTCATTCATAATGAAATACCACCTATTGTCCCTTATATTTATGGTGTATTTTTATTACATGAGATATGTTTGACAAGATTTCTATTAGTAGAATACATGCAAACAATTCGTGAAAATTTGTCAACCAGATTAGAGGATTAAGAACATTTATTGCATGGAAGGAAATAATATCCCAACCCATTCTATTAGGGATATTACAGTGGTATTAGAGTTGGTGATCTTTCCAGCCTGTGATTGCATCAGAGCACTTTCCTTAGTCAAACAAGGGAAAATATTTTGGGTTTTTTTTGTAGAATATTTTTAGGGAAGAAAAGAGGGTGACACACTTCAGGTTCATATCTAAAACTTTCTGAGAATAATTTGGGAAAAAAAATAGATATTTTAATTCCTCTCGGAAAAATACCCAATTAAAAAATATATATATATGTCTCAAATGAAGTCTGAGAAGTAAAGTTAGCAAAATTTTAATTTCGGTAAATTTTAAGGGTTTTTCCAAAAAAAAAAAACGCGCAATTTACAATGGGGAAATGGTCGGAAGGAAATAATATTGTGTGCATATAGTGGATAAGAAAAGTTGAATACAAAACAAGAATCCATAGAAGAATATAAGAATAAACTATAACCATTGTTAATGTATCATACATTTTGGGAGATATATGAAAATCACATAGCTTACTACGATGAGTATGATAAGTTCAGTGACGAGGTCCAGGATGCCATGTCATTAGAATACTATTGTGACATGAATAGAGGGAACTGGCCTAGAGCTCGAACCAAGAATTCTTTGAAAAATATAAGACATAAAGTAAAGAAGGATGAGCATGAAGGACATGTGGAGGAGCATGCATTTAGCCATGACGAAGATGTGTACATAGAGGAATACCAAATAGTATCCTATGATACATCATTACAATTATCCAATTTGGTTGATGGAATTATTGTAATGGATGGGTATACCTATGATGAATCAACACAGGAATAATATGCAGGATCTTATGATGAATTGTTCCAATCAGCCGATGTTGAGGGTCCAACATATATCACAATGTATGATGAGGGCAGTCCAAGTGTGATAACACTCCTTATTGATGAGAATTCAATGCCATATCTCAGTTATGATGTTGATGATGATGAAGATGTGATTGTACCTTGACGGGGTTTAGAGGACCAATTATTGGTCAAGGAGGAGAATATTGTGCAGGTCTTGACAAGGGTAGATGATACTCATAAGTATATTGAATATCTTATGTGGAAATCTCAGATGGAGGAGAGACAAAAAGGATTTGCAGATGGGATCACTAGTGCTAAATTATGAATCATCAAATAAGCACTAGAGAATATGAAAGTCGATTACTTGCAGTTGTTCATAGATAGGGACCTTTCTCTTAAGTTCACTAAAGACAAGGAAAGGGAGATTGAGGAGCTTTGTTACCATCTTAGTATTGCACACTCTTCATCATTGAAAATAGTAGAGACTCCAACATATTTAGCAGTAATGATGCATGAGGGCATGAATGGAACTTATGATACGAGGGAGGAGCCTCTTGTGATGATTCTGCAAGAGGAGCATTTAGAGTTGTAGGTTTTTAGGAGAGATTTGACACACATGGTTTTGATTGTGCACCAATTTTTCATTGCAGGGATCATGATTCATTTCTTTTGGCTCAAGGCTTAGCTACAGATATAGTAGTTGATAAAATTCCTTGTGGACTAGCCAACAAAGAAGTATATGCACCAATTGACTAGGGGATTGAGTATAGGATAGATGTGGATACATCAATTTGGGATCTAGGTATAGTTGATATTAGTAGAGTGATTGATAGAGTGGCACATAAAGGATACATGGTGGTAAATGATGATACAATGGTGTGCAGTGGTGTACAATGGTATGTAGTGGGTTTTTGGGACATTTTCCCTATGGTGGCCTCTAGACAGAGACTTTAGATATATCATTGAGTTTGGTTCACTCGGTATCAATGAGTGGATGGACAAGCTTCATGGAGAGGTATATCCCTCAGGGATTGATCTTTATGTGGGATATCACCAGAGTAAGGACACAAAGAAGGATACCTGCATGGTTTCTCTCATAAGTTACCTTGATTATTTTTTCATACTATTGGGGTTGACCAATGCAACTAAAACCATCCGGTCTGGAAAGTAGTGGTAGTGGAATCTAATGCCACCTTCTGAAGCTAGAAGTATATTTAGCTGCACATGGAGGGTTCACCTGAGTCAGTTGAGGTTGGACAACATGAGTATATCCATGTCATAATTATTTTATATGGGCTATGTAGTCAAAGCATAGGAGGAGATCCAAGTTGTTTTGGATCAGTTCATAGATATTTCAATTGATAGAGTGGTGGATTGAATTGTCCACTATCAAGGTTTCTCACATATATTCCCCGCATCCACACTTAGGGAGGCGATTATGAGGGCTATGAATGATTCAAATTTGGTAGAGAATTATGGGTACATGTATGAGTATGAGGCACCATAGGTAACCGTGATACTTTCTAATGAGGTATTTAGACTTCACAAATTACTCGAGTACATTGATAGCAGGTTTCAGTGTAGTTTGGCAAGAGACAAACAAATATGAAAGCACAGAGTTGATTCCTAGTACTATGTTTCCACCATATGATGCCAGGCCAGGGACATGGCTCATTTTGACTTCGATGGTTACTAGTATGTTGTAGTAGCAGCTAACATGTATTGGGAGCGGTGGAATTCCAATTTGGTGTGGGATCTAGGAATTCATTTGAGTGATAGGTTGATTTAGATGATAATGAGTGGAAGAGTTGTGATAGTGATTGGTTTTCTTTAATTTTTGGACATCGGGAGAGGGGAGGTAGAGGATTTCTCTATATGGTAGGGCAGACTCAATGCCAGTCATGGAATTGTAGAATTAGACTTCATTGAGAAGCCTTCATAGGGGAGGATTCATGATCATGGTTTCAGTCCCATTAGGGAGTTCATATTGGGGTTCAATGATCCATATGGATGTCGGTGGCCTCCCACCTATTACAACTGACTAATTTTGGCATTTTTCTAGTTTGATAGTTTTTTCCTAGTTTTTGGGTCCCTAACTTCCAGGGCCATTTTGAGGCCCTAAACAATGTTTTTAGGGATCGCCACAGTCAAAATATGTAGGGGCTTACAACAAGAAATATGGGTATTCCTCAGATAGACCTTTCCAACAGGCTATCGTGAGCCTAAAACAAAGATCGTATGAAAAAGTTATGACCTAGAGAAGTTGGTGTACTAACTTACCCAAACGGGGCCAACATGACTTTTGGTGCTTCATCTCCTAGGGTTAATTTTTTGGATGTCTAGGGTTTTTGAAATTCCTGTTTATTGTAAAAAGGCCTTGAGAGCCTCATTGTAATGAGATTTTAGCAAATGAAATCATCCATCACATCTCTTCTTAGAGATAAGCCACCACCATTCTAGCAAGCTTGTTTCCTGCTGCATTTTACAGTTTTAGCCTATTTCTTTATTGAATATAAACCATTTTTATTGTATATATGTTATTCTGTGTTAAGCATATTTTGATAATGATCTATATTCATTTATTTCTTCTCATAAAATCTGGATCAGTGGTATCAGAGAGGTCTTCTCCTTGTCATTCTTAATGAATGTCCCCAACAAGGTCAGGGTACAAAGAATTGGGTCTCGAGCTTGTTTCTCTTGAGGAAAAAATATTTCACATGCCCAAGTGACCTCTCATGGTGGGAGAAAATAAATATGATGGGACAGGAGATCCCTTCAAAATGTTGCTCGAGGAATCCCTCATGTAATAGAGGAACGAGATGATGGATAGTTTTGTGCAAATCCTTTGACGACTACCAACATGTGACACATCTTCCTCAAATGGAGGCATTGCCCCCTCCAAGGTAAAAATCAACTTCGATATTCCTATATTTGAAGGTCATATAGATGCATTTGTTGTAGAGAAATGGTTGAATCTGCTAGAAGGGTATTTCTTTGTCCATAACTTCTCAAATAGAGAAAATATTACTTTTTCTCTCCTCAAAGTCATTCCCCATGTCAAATATTGGTGGGAAACGTTCTGTGAGTAGAAGAAAAGAGAGGAACCCTCATTATTTATGATCGTGGTCACCTGGGAGTCCTTCAAGAATTCTATTAAGGAACAATACTACCCTATTGGAAGTTATGATGACTTGTATACAAAATGGACCAAACTACAGTAGGAAAGAGACCAAGTAATGCCCGAGTTCACAAATATCTTCCATACCTTGTGCACCAAACTGGGTATCAAATATTATGAGCGATATATGGTCCTCAAGTATCGTGATGGTATGCATAGATACATCCAGTTCGAAATGAAATTTCTGGACATCTCATCATTGGGAACGACCTACCGATGTGCCATCAAAATCGAGCAGAAGCTCAAACAAAAGACGTGACAATTTGGGCCCAGGAATCCCGCATAGAAAAAGATAGGAAAGGGATACCCCAACCTATAGAAAAAAGTATAGATAAAATATAGATTGCCTCAGGAAAACCAGTCCAGGCTGCAAGAAAAGAAGGACACCATAAAGACAAATAAAGATATCGAGAAGTGGTGCAACTTCCATAAGAGCCCCTGGCATAACATTGTTGATTGTTTCTCAAAGCAGTCGCTAGTGGCTGAGGTGAAAGCCTATGAATCAGATGTAGGTTTCAACTTTGAGTTAGAAATAGAAAGGGAGAGATAGATCATTGATGAAAAACCCAGTGCTACCGTTTCTCCCACCAAGCTCCAACCTGGTGAACTAGATGATCTAGAGGAAGGTGAGTGTGTTTTTTAATTCATAGATGTGGGTGAAGGGTACCCCACTAAAATTCATCGATGATAGTGGTAGCCAAAAGAAACTCATCTCATCATAGGTTTTCAAGAAACTCTCCCCGTCGACAACGTCACACCCACATACCTACACCATTGGATTCTAATTCCAAGGAAGTGACATCCACGTCAGCCAACAATGTCGCCTAACATACAACATCAATCCCTTCAAAGATGAGGTATTTAGTGATGTTTCCCCTCTCAAAGTTTGTAATGTTCTTTTGGGACAACCATATTTATGGAAACTCCATGATATATATGAGTCTAGGCCTCGTAGTGTTATTATTACTTTGAAAAATAAATTGTACATGATACTGGAGGCAGTCCCACCTAGTGCTATTTCTTTGATATTTGCCAAGAAATGCAGGAAGGTCATCTCTTAGATGAAGAATCTTGTCTTCTTCATGATTCTATCTCAGAATGAGCAAAAGATCGTAGCCACATCTAGGGTCTCTATTGCTAACCTCTCCACACAGCAGAAGCAAGTGGATAAGGTTGTGGAAGCATACTCAGATATATTCTCCTCACCAATTGGGGTACCTATACACTATTAGGTCAATCACCCCATTGATCTGACCCCTAACGTACTGCTGCCCAATGGGCCAGTCTACCACCACTCTCTATTAGAGAATGAGGATATCAAGTGGAAGATCTAGTAAATACTCCACAAGGGGAAGATCTGTCCCAACTCATCACCTTTCGGGAGACCAATCGTGCTGGTATAGAAGAAATATGGAACCTGGTGACTCTGCATTGATTACTGGGCCCTGAATAAAATCACAATCAGAAAATGAAGCCCGATTCCTCAAATCGACTACCTCCTTGATCAACTCATAAGGGACAAATACTTCAGTAAGATTGATCTGAAGTCTGGCTACCACCAGGTCCCGATAGAATAGACAGATGTATGGAAGACCTCCTTCAAGTCCAAGGAAGGTATTTTTGAATGGTTGGTAATGCCCTTTGGATTTACAAATTCTCCAACCACGTTCATGGGGATGATGGACGATATCTTGCGACCATTCACCAATAATGCTGTAATGGTGTATCTGGATGACATTCTCATTTACAACAATACTTGGGTATAACACTTGCAACATATTTAGCAGGTTTTACACACCCTACAACAACACAAGCTATACACCAACTTGGAAAAATGGTCCTTCACCATGGACAGGGTCCATTACTTGGGCTACATTGTTGATCAACATGGTGTACATGTGGATCCAATCAATATCCAAGTCATCCGTGACTCTCCAGCCCCAACCACACTCACTAAGATTCGAATATTCTTGGGCATTTCCAATTTCTATCGTAGCTTTGTGTTGGGATTCTCCCATATTTCATGGGCCCTTAGCCAAGTAACCAGAGGTGGTGGTAAGGAAAAAATTGTGGGGTCAGTCCCAACAACAAGAGTTCAATGATTTGAAGCAGTTCTTGTGCTCAACCCAAGTACTTTCACAACCAGACCTGCAACAACCCTTTGATATTGAGACAGATGTTGCATACTATGCTTAGGCTTCGTTCTCACTCAACACAGCCACCCCATGGCCTATCATAATGAGACACTATCAGATGTTATCTGTAAGTACCCTACTTACGAAAAATACACGTACTCCATTGTGAAAGAATATCTTCAATGGATACATTACATTATTGGGAAGGATACAATCATCCAAAGTGATCATAAGCCAGTGCATTTCATGCAGACACAAGGAAAATTACAGAATGAACGCCATCATAAGTGGTCCACTTACATGCAACAATTCCACCTCAACATCAAGTATAAAACATGAAGCACCAATCGCGCTGTTGATTGCCTCAACAGACCTCCAGTTGTGGCACTCACCACAGTTCTAGAATCTTGAGTCCACAATACCTATGAATGGCCCCAACTCTATGAGATAGACCTAGACTTCGCCACCACCTACCAAATGTTGGGAGAAAACGTAGTTGTCACTAATTTCCATCTTCAAGATGGGATATTGTGCCATTTGGACCATATCTTAGTTCCATCAAGTCAGTGACCGAATATGATATGGGAATCCCACTACAGTAGGGTGGAAGAACACTTCAGCATAAAAAATATAGTGGAAATGCTGCAGAAACATTTCTGTTGGCCGAAACTTCAACATGAGGTCAGCACGCATATCAGGTATTTCACTGCCTGCACTATTTCCAAACCGAACACTAAGAAATAGAGAATATACATCCCTCTTCCTACTCTTGATAGGCCATGGGAATACATATCCATGGACTACATGTCAGGACTCACATCCACCAAGCGGGGAAATGACTGTGTTTTTGTGGTTTTTGATCGCTTTTCTAGGATGGCGATTTTGGTCACCTGCAAGAAGAGAATCACAGTAGAGGCCACTGCCAAGGTACTATTTGAACATGTTTGGGTACATTTTAGAATCCCAAAAACCATTGTCTTATATTGAGACAATCAATTTCTCAGCAAATTCTGGTTGAGCCTCTGGTCATTGCTGGACACCAAGATCAACAAATCCATGACCTTCCACTCCAAGACAAATGGCCAAACTAAGGTCGTAAATCGAATGATCGTTCATATACTATGCATGTATAATTACAAGCACCCTTACACATGGGATGAGAGTCTTCCCTATGTCCATCATAGCTACAACCGAGCCCTTCATAAATCAACTAGACACAACCCCTTTCAAGTGGGGTTGGGATTCCAACCATTGGGTCAAATATATGTTTCACCACCCTTTGTGGTCACCTCGGTTGAATCATCTCCTTCTCCAACTAAAGCTGACAAAGCCACCCAATTCCTTGAGAAGATCCAACACATCTGCCAAAAAGTTCAGGATATCCTACATAAGTCCAATGACAAGTACAAGTGACACCATGATCAATACTAGGTGCCACATAAGTTTCAGGTGGGCGACAAAGTTTGGTTGCATTTACAGAAATAACACCTTACCAGACCCCATCAGAAGCTTCAACCACTTTGTTATAGGTCATACACCATCACAAAGGTTGTGGGTGATAATTCGTTTGAGCTCAACATTCCTCCTTTTCTTGGCCTGCACCCAATGTTCAATGTGGATCTCCTTAGACCTTATTTCCCACCATTATTGGACACCTCAGAGATAGTAGAATAACTGACACCAATAGAGATGAACCCTAAATGTATAAAAAAATAATCTAGTGATCATATTGTGTACAAACATGTCAAGGTCACTCACCAACAAAGGATCTAGCTCTATCCAATTGTCAAAGTAGGGAAGCTTCTGCACCAAGGCAAGTGGCTCACCTAGGGCCAAATTCGGCATAAATTTCCTCATCTAATGGGAGCACTCAATGAAATGGATTCCATTGCTTCCTAAAGGGGGAGGATTAATCCATATGGATTTCGGTGGCCTTCAACCTATTCCAACTGGCTCATTTTCGCAATTTTTCAGCTCGACGTTTTTTTCCTAGTTTTTGGGTCCCTGATTTCCGAGGTCGTTTTGAGGCCCTAAACAACGTTTTTAAGGATCATATAGAACTTTCCAACATTTTTAAGACTCGTGATAGTCAACACAGGTATTCCTTGTATATACCTTTCCAACGAGATATCGTGTGCCTAAAATAGATATTGTATGAAAAAGTTACGACCTCGGGAAGTTGATGTACTAACTAACCCAAATGGGGCCCACATGACTTTTGGCATCTCCTAGGGTTAGGTTTTTAGATATCTAGAGTTTTTGACATTCCTATTTATTGTAAAAATGCCTTGAGAGCCTCAGTGTAATAAGCTTCTGGAGAATGAGTGTAACCGTCACATCTCATCTCAAAGATAAGTTGCCACCATTCTAGCAAGCAGAATCATATTACAGTTTTTATAGTTTCAACTTATTTCCTTATTGGATAGAAACCAGTTTTACTGTATATCTGTTATTCTTTGTTAAGCATATTTTATTAATAATCAGTATTCATTTAGTTCTTCTCATAAAATAAATATCATTCAAGGAGAGGAGGACGTAGACAGGGAGAATCATAGTAGTGCAATGTCAACATGGTGGTACACTTCTGGAATTTGTTTGGGACTATGAGATTACATTGCTTGACAATTCAGCTGCTATTAGAGATGTGGGCGTCTATTTTGACTTTTAGTAGTTTACTTTTGGGAGGATTAGGAGTGGATGATTGGAGGAGTGGTCTTCCAAGGAGTTGACTATATCTATGCATCTTGTGATTTCCTAGATTATTAGAGGTAGTCAGGTTGATTCTTGTATTAGATATTTACAGAACAATGCTATGAGTAGAGGGTGCTTCATGACATACATGCTAGTTTGGGATCATAGCAATTTTTCCATCTAGAGTTCTTTTGTTCATGGAATTTGTGGATGATATACTGAGGGATTCTCAAGACAGTGCTTGGGAAATTTTAATAGCCTGAGCATGCTAGAGTATTAGTAATTTTCCATTTGACACTTGGAGATGACACGTAGTGTATTTACTATCAGTTGATGACCACATATACTTCTTTATGATGTATGATTTTAGAGTTGGGATATGTTGGATGGGTATGATCCTCGATAGTGGATGTGATCCTTTGAGAAATTACAACTTGTGGATGTAGAGTGGCCATGGTGGTTGAATGACTATGATCAGAGTGGTATAACATCATCATGGTGGTTCATTTGTGAGGATAGCTTGCGACATAGATATTTTAGTAGGAGATAGTGTGGAAATTTACACGTAGGCAAGAGCCTATTTTTTTCCTTCGTGAGATTGGTTCTCTAGAAGAGTGGTTCCTTGGTGGGTTGAATGAGTTATTGTAGCCTTGAGAAGCCTTACTTGTGGATGATTTTTAGGAGACCTAAGATGTCAATACATTATTGAACTACATCTTGAGCAGAGGATGTTTCACCTCATACATGGTGGTTAGGGATCCTGATATCATTTTCAGTTTCAGTATGGATCAATCAATGGATTTCTAGGTCATGATGGAATTGCTTGAGGACAAACAATCTTTGGGAAGGGAGGATTTGTCATGCCCCCATTGTTAAGCCCTAATATTGGCTCATTACCCCTTAATTGGGGCATATTAGATTAGTAATGCTATTTTATTTATGTCGGCTCTAGGCCATTAGTTGTAATTTAGATTAGTAATG
>JZKD02S0515420.1:58407-79797 GCA_000966675.3 Picea glauca
GTAGTTTATTTCAATAGTATATATGTTAGATTAGCTGAATCTGAATTCTTTCAAATGATAGCAGTATAGTTTAGACTAGGATTTTGATCATACAATTGTTTGGAGATCTTTACTTACTCTTTTTTGCATATGTTCTGTTTCTGTTTTTATGAAGTTGGTTTTGTTTCATGGACATAAATGTTGGCAGCAGTAGTCAGATATATTTGGAGGAGAACTAGTGAAGTTTACAACAACACATTGTGAACCACAACATACTCAGTATATTGACTATTGAACTACCCATGCTATGTCTTGATGATTGATGTGTGATTTCTCTTTCAGAAGTGTGATTGCATAGTTAGTTTTATGGGTCATATAGCAGAGTTGATCTATCAAAAGAGCTCCATCTCATACTTGCATGTTCCATAATGGAGTAGATAGCCTCTCTGTGAAAGACAACCAAAGTGTGTTTTGATTTGCTAGTTTGTCTTATTTCCAGCATGCTTAATCTAGAATAGTTCTATACTCATGACATTAGAATTACCTTTCTTACTAGTGTCTTGTAACTCTGTTGATTATGAATCCTGGATTGATAATTAATGAGTGCATTATACTAAACATATAAGTATCACAACATGGTTCTTGGGCCAAGTCTTCCACAATACCATAGTTTTGGGAAGCCTGTGAATTGGTATTGTGTTTCATGTATTGAAGAATTGCCTTCGAGGGGAAAAGTGGTGTGTCAAAATATGGCTTCTCAATCTGAAGAGGGCCACTAGGATTGGAAGAAGATGTTGATTCGTGAACAAGAGGAGTAGGATCATACTTTTAATATTTCTTGGCTCAAATTTTCAAGATGATCATTTGGTCACACATGAAAAATGTGACATTTGAGGAAGACCCCTCAAGTTGAGGGGTACCTTCCATGCCCCTTTGCATACGGGTGGGATTTGTTGCAATCATGTGTTGAGGTTGAGGGGGGAAAGGATGAGTTAGAAACATGGGTTGTCGGGGGCCTCTTTGTTGAGCCAAATATCGATGGATCTCATCCTTCCTAGGACAATAATGAGTAGGGTGGTCCTCCTCACAAATAATGTAGGGGAACTAAATCTTCTTCTTCTCTTTTATTTCCCCCCTTGATTATTTTTGGCGAGAACAATCTCTTTCTCAATGTTTGAATTTTTATTTTTATTCCTATAAGTTGTTGAGGATTCTTTGGTTGCATGGATTGCACTAAATTAACCTTAGAGGTGTGAGTGGGGATTGTTGAAATTTGAGCATTAGAAATAGAATTTGACTAGTGTGACGAAATAGACATGTGACTCGTCTGGTCAACTAACTATCCCATAGAGGAATCATAAACATAACCCACCACACCATCGATGTGGGGTCTTGGGTTTGGGTTTTTTGGATCTATCAATGGCCTAGGATAATGTAGGATGATGTCATACAGAGTGCCCAACTAAGAGTAAATCAAATCCAAGTACTGGTAACACATGATGGATTTCGCCTTGGTAGCTTTCTTGAACATAGTTATGTCCTTGGAAATGGGTGGTAAGAGTGAATTTGTAAACCACTCCATAAGGATTTTTCAGGAATATGGGTCTATATCATATTATGTCTTCACCGCTACTCATGTATATGATCAGAAATGTGAGTGGTAGTATGTTTTCATAGATATTTTAAGATCTCTATTCCACTCTCATACTATATGGGAAACTAGTAATGCATTAGAAATTCCATTGCCAAGTCATTAAAACTTTTAAAGGAAGCTCCTTCTAAGTCAATGTACCATTTTGCGGCACTTCTGGTCGGGGATCTTTGGAAAAGACACAACCTCAAACTATCACCAATCAAATATTTGGATGAATACCATGAATTATATGTCATGATGTGTGTAGGGGTATTCTCCTAGATTTCCATCAAATTTTGGCATGTATGATGGTATTTTTTTAGGAATGACCATCCATGAAGGATTATGGGAAATAGGGTCATTTGTTAGAAGTGACAAATCAGGAAAGTCTAATGTTGAAAGGAAAGGAAATGACGTATGAGAAAAAGAATACTGGGAGGAAGATGATGTTCTTGAAGTCCTAGATGAACCTTGCAATCCCCCTATGTTTGTGCTTCTGGAGGGTTGTGGTGTTCTATAATATTAAATTCCCCCAAGGATGGTGGAATTTCTAAGAGCACGAGTTCTCCCTGGATTAGATTTTTACATAAGGGGATTTCCTATAGGGGAAGGTGTAGACCATAATGGAAACATGTTCCTGAAACTAGTCATAGGGAAGAATCCCTGAGACTGGAGGTAATAATAAGGGGAAACCCTCCCCATTGTGAAAATTTACCCCCAAGGGATGTTCCCCCAGTGAAAGGTGTGCTAACGCATGGGAATTTAAATACTCCTAACATACTACTGCCCCCATATTGACTATGGACAACCCGAAAACTACTAGGAATGTTCCATACAAAAGGTAAACCAAAACCTAATGACATCAGGCCACTCATAGGAATGGTTAAGGTGGAAGAAAAATCCCCCTCCATGATGAAACCAAGGCTAGGCCCCCACCGAAATAATATACATATGTGGGAATCAGAATGGATGGGTTGGGTGTAGGAATTCTCAGTAGACTGATAGATGGAAAATAAGACATTTTTCGGTGTCCCGTGGATTGAGGGACCCATAGAAAAATGCATACACAATGTAGGTCTAATGGTTCCTAGGGAAGGTAATGTGCACATCATAAGGATTTCCCTAGTCCCATTTGTAGATGGGCTTGAGGGATCAACCACACTGGATGAAACACGTTGTCCTAACATCATGTAACCATTGATGAAAAAAGAAAAAGGTTCACTAAAAATCTCCCTTACCTAGATAAGTATAGGTGCTTTGGGATTAGTCAAAGGAGGGTTAAAGTTTGTTGGAGGAATTTCGTCAACCACTTCTACCTCAACCATGCCAATCTCCTCAAACTAAAGATGGGATTATTCAAATTTGCAGTTTCCTATCTCAAACTGCCTAAGAGGTGGTTGTACCTTTGTTATTGGCTATAGTCCTCATAACCGATGGGAATGACATTGTGATTCAGCCACGATGAAAATAATGTGAACAAATAAAAACAAGATTCAACCTAAGGCTAACAAAGACACGAAACCAAAGAACACATTGTTAGGGACCTAACCTCCCTAACCCCTAACATAGGTAGAATAATATATTTTCCATGTAATAAACGTTGATATTAGTTAATATGGCCTATTTAATAAATGTGAACAAGTCAATGTAATAATACTTAATAGAAGCTTACGCTTCTAGAAATATCTTCCTCTAGGATGTTCTTTATAATATAGAATTAGTATAAATAAGGGTAGGAGGCATGATAAATCATTTCCTTGAGAACTATCGTAATTTAGCATTGCTTTGCTAGAGGTTGCACCCTCTAAGAGGAAAGTGAACATTTCTTTATTTCAATAAAGGTATTATTGTTGTATTTCTATTCTCATTATTTTGATGTTCCATTGGTATTTGTTGAATATCATTGTTTTTTCTTATTATATAACATCTAGTACCTTACAAGTGGTATCAAAGCACTTTCCTCTACAAAAGCAGTGGGAATTGTTGTTTCTAGGGTAGAGAAGTCTTTTGTCGGTGTCTTCAAATCACATAGACCTATCTTTTAGTGAGTAAAACTATGATGGGGAAGACTACACGTGGGAAATACAAACAATTTCATGGGGTTACTTAGAAAAAAATGTTTTTCCTTGTTGGAAACCTTTGTAACACATGTCGGTACCCTTCAAGTAGTACCACATTAGACATAATCTGTACATGTCCATCACTCCCACATACTATCATGTATATCGTAAGTCCCCTAGGTCTCTTGAAACCAACATGAGATTAGTCGATCGACTACCTGATTGTTATAGTGACACCGAGAAAAAACAATCGGGAAGATACTCTCCAGTAATTGGGTAATCGAGTAGTAGGACTAAGAGAATGATCGAGCCTCCTTATTTGGTGCCCTGAGATATTGGGTCAAGTACTACTCTTTGACCCCACATGTATATCATAGAGCCATAGCATAGGGAAAACCCTTGTCTGTAGGAACCTTGAAAACCCTAACCCTTGGGAAAGGAATAGAACATAAACATGAAAGACAATCTATATTGTCGTGCAACCCTACCTCCTACATTTTGGTTGCGACATTCCTACACATTTTTTTTCCTATTAGCAATTTGGGAAAATTGTCACTATAGTATTCTTCAGGCCAGAGTATAACTCTACAAAAGTAAAAATAACAAAATATTATAGTGGTCATGTTGACACCATTATTGGGGACCCATTCCCTTAGATTCCTCTATTCATTCTAATCACACTGGTACATATCAATTTTAAGATTTTTTTCAGTGGACTCGACACCCTTTCTGTCACCCTTATTTGCAACCTATCCCATTGGATTCCCCTTTCACCCTGATCGTCGTGGTACCTATCACTTATAAGTATTTTTTTCTGTGGTCCGACCCACCCTTCCCAACACCCTTATTTGAAACCTATCCCATTGCATTCCTATTTATTCCTTGATTTCTGTGATATATATCATTTATTCATCTTTTTGTATGGACCCCCCAACACACCTCATTCCCCAATGGTCAACACCTACAACCAAGAACTCCTTAAACTAAAAGTTGAATCCGAACAACACATGAAGAACATATAGAGAATGAATTGTGACCTTGCTTCCACCAATTCCAAATTGGAAACCTTTGAGGCCAAAGTTAAGGGTGAATTGGTAGACATTAAGGGTGAATTTACCTCTATCTACTCCTCATTAACCCAATTATTAAAACAGTCCCATATATATCCCTCCTATGAAAAACCTTCACACTATGAAGGTGGGGACTCTTCCCATAATATGGCCTTTCAGTCCAACTCCCTTCACTGTGAACCCCCATCTGCCTAGAATGGAGGTGAAAAAATTTGATGGCTTGGATCCCACAGGCCCGGTTACTCAAATGGAACAATGTTTCTCCTTGCATGGAATTACTGATGAGTTGGCCAAAATTTATTATGGTGTCCTATGTATGGATCCTGAACACTGGAAATGGTGGAAATGGCATAGAAAGGCATGACAAGGGTATGTTGCTTGGACATAGTTTGTTGTAGATATTTATGAACACTTTGACACTGACACCCACTATTTAGGACATTTGACCAAGTTGAAAAAATCTATAATAGTGGAATAATTTATATCCACCTTTGAGAACTTGGCTTTCATAATGTAGTGCATGTCAGATGCTATCTTCAGGGAATGCTTCATCAGTGGCCTCAAGGATGAAATCTACAGCTAGGTCATAACGGTTCACTCTAAAACTTGGTTGGAAGCTACTAAATGAGTTATAACACTATTATGACCCAAGGGGAGCATATATATAGCTATTCACACTTGCACACAAGGCCAATTTATCACTAGGTCGAACCTATTACATATGTATTTACACATTACATGTAGATTTAGGCCCATATATGCACCCCCCCATTTAGGCCCATGTATATTTATGATTCAAATGCTTACAAATATCATAAAATAACATAAGTACACACCATGTGCAAAATGTCAACGTAGAGAACAACTCCAATATAGATAAGTTACACAATAAGTCCTTAAAGTATAAGGAACCCCCTCCAAATAACCAAATACGTTTCATACTTCACAATTCATCTCTCAATAATGAATACATGATCTCTTATATATAGCTATTCACACTTGCACATGATGACCCTTTATCACTAGGCCAACCCTATTACATATGAATTTACACATTACATGTACATTTAGGCCCATATATACCCCCCCCTGGAGTCATATCATATATGTTTATCCATATATATTCCTCCCTTGGGTCATAACAAACACCCTCTTTTTAATCCCCATGAACTAGAATGTATTATGCAAATGTGACATAAGGATGGTGAGCCGGTAAAGTTGGAAAAGGGGTTAGAGTTCCTAGGAAATGTAATACTTCTGTATACATTAAAAAAAATACACTACAGGTTGCAAGATGTACAAGGACAAGAAATAGGGGGATATTATTCCATGGGAGAAGGGGCTTAAGGGGATACATATTTTTATTATATTTTGTTAGAACATATTGGCTTTAATTGAGAAAAGTGGTTACATGAGCTTCTTGGGGGGCGAGGTCATATGGTTCTTGATTTCATGTAATTATATAAAAATATATTATGTCTTTTTTTGGGGGTTACTCTCCATTTTACTCTTACACTCTTTACTTGGGGGTTCTTCTCCATTCACTCTTACAATCTTCTCACACTTTCATTTTTGGTTCCTCATTCTTGCTAATTCGTGTGCTCTTGGTTTGAGAATGGAAATGAATGGTTGTAAGAGGAGAGCCATTGCTAGATTGATGTAATAAATTATTGATCATTCTAGGAGGGAATGGATGCCTGTGTGCATGAGATTGATGGTAGTTTGGAAAGAACTTCCCACAGTTGAGAATCCTTGGATTTTCGAGCAGGGATATTTCTTGACCAGTAGCACTAGAGCCCTAGAGAGAAATAGAACAACCTGAGGGATTGCATGGTACAGAAAGAGGTTCATTTCTTTGGGTTGTTTAGCCTGAAGGGGAAAGAGAGATAGAAATTAGGATTTGTTGTGTGGTTGGGAAAACCTGAGAGATTATTAGATAATTGGTGTGTTTTTATATTTGGGCTAGGACCCATCCTTGTGGATTCATATCCCTAGCTCAGCGGTGACATTTCTATTGAGAGTGAATGAACAACAATGTCTATGGTTGGGAGGAATTTCCTTGTTTTCTAGCTAGTTGGTGAATTTTTAGTTGAAAGATAAGTTATCTCTGTGTTTTCTATATAATCTATATTCCATTGTGTATTTATTTATCTCTGAGATATGCATTTATGATGTGCATGCTTGCTGGGTATTTTTGTGCATAGAATATTATTCATTTCTTTTATGTTCAAGTATGAATCTTGATTATTGCATGTGATTCTTTCATGCTTATTTTCGAATTAATTATTATCGGAATTTAAAATTAGTTTTTGAAATGTATTTTTAAGTAGCATGGCCAACCTATGGGTGGCTGGGTATGTTACATGAGCCAAAGAATACCAACAAATTTTCTCCACCCAAAAATGAAAACCCTCCTTTATTCCTCGCACTCAACCTGCCAATCCTCCCCCTCCTACCACTCCCCTCAAGATATAGAAATCAACTCAGGAATAAATGGTTGAACACCAACTCTAGGGTATTTTCTATAATTGTGATGACAAATATTTTCAAAGGCATAAGTGTAAGGATTTTTTTTTTATGGCCACTTATGAGGATGCCATTGATGAAGAGGTCGAGGTTTCCCTAGTGGAAGACCCACCCCCAACAGATGATCCTACTCCACCCTCTAATCCACTAGAAGTTGAATTGTTGATTTATCTTCATGCCCTCAGAGGATTATGTTCTCCCCAAACCCTTAAAATCATTGGCTATATTAAGTGCCGGAAGGTCATAATCCTCATTGATAGTGGAAACACCCATAATTTTATTCATCGTCACATTTTCAAGGAAATCAATTTCTCTATTTGTGTTCAAGGAAATCACAATTTCCAATGGTGGTTCCATGAAAGGTGGAGGGCGTTGTGAAAATGGGCACCTACAAATTGGTTAGTACCACCTAAAATCTCATATGTTTTCTATTGATATGGGTGGTTGTGACATTGTGCTAAGTGTTGAATGGTTATGCAGTATAGGACCTATCCTCATGGAATTGAATGAATTAACCATGCAATTCAAATGCGAGGAACATCAATATAAGTTTCAGGGCATCAAAACAGGATACCTTGAGATCATCAGTTGCCATCAAATGAAACATCTCCTAAAAAAGGGTCATTCGAGAATTATTTCCCAACTCCATTCCATTCAAGTTGTTGAGAAACTCTCTATGCATCACAACCTCCAATCTATCCTCTCCAAACACCAAGCCATTTTTTCCACTCCCCATGGAATTCCCCCTTCTAGTGGTGTTCATGATCATTCCATTCCTCTATTCTCGGGCATCCTTCCTACCGATGTTCACTGTTATCATCATCCTTTTTCCTAAAAGAATGAAAAAGAGAAAATTGTTAAATAATTACTCGAAGTGGGTGTTATATGTCCTAGTACTATCCCCTATTCTTCTCCTATGGTCATGGTACTCAGGAAAGAAGGAAATTGGCCCATGTACCCTGACTTTCGATCCTGCAACAAACTCACCATCAAGACAAATTTCCCATTCCTTTAATTGATGACCTATTGGATGAATTGAGGGGTTCTCAATAATTTACTAAAATTGATCTCCATTATAGCTACTACTAGATATGTATGAAAGAGGAAGTCATTCCCAATAATGCATTTAGAACTCATGATGGTCACTATGAGTTCTTGCTCATGCCCTTTGGCATGTGTAATTATCCCTCCACTTTTCAAAGTATCATTAATAATTTCTTCCATCATTTCATCCATCAATTTATCGTATTTTTCTTTGATGATGTTCTCATCTATAGTAAAAGCTGGACAACCCATATAGCCCACGTAGATCAGGTTCTCCATCCACTCTCTCAACATAAAATTTTCCTCAGATAGTCTAAATTTGCCTTTGGATCCTTGAAAGTGGAGTACCTGGGTCCTATTGTCGGAAAGGATGGTGTATGGGTGTTGACGCTATGAAGGATTGGCATCACCCTAAAAATCTTAAGATATTGCATGGTTTTCTAGGTTTAATAGGGTATTATCGCAAGTTTGTTCAAAATTACAGAAAAATTGTATCACCTCTCATTTCTCTCAAAAATTATTCTTTCTCTTGGGATACAATCGTTGATCGATCCTTTCATTCCTTGAAAGAGGTTATGTGTATGGATCATGTCTTTTCACTTCCTGGCTTAACCAATACTTTTGTCCTAGAATGTGATGCTTCTCAGAAATGAATTGGTGCAGTCCTTGTGAAAGATGGAAGGCCTTTGGATTTCACTAGAAAACAACTCTTGGAGAGACATTTGGTCCAATCAATCTATGAAAAGGAAATGTTTGCCATTCTACATGTCATGGATCCATGGCATCCTTATATATTGGGGTAGCACTTCGAAAGTAAAATGGATCATCAGAGCCTCAAGTATTTTTTGGAACAACAAATTCTATCCCCAAAGAAAAACAAAAGGTGACAAAGCTATTTGTATATGATTATGATATCATTTACAATAAGGGAAAATAAAATGTGGTTGTTGATTCTCTTTCTAGAAAGTACGATGAATAAGGATCCCTTTTTTCTCTCTCCTTCACTATACCATATTGGCTCCAAGTTGTTTGTCGGGAATGGTTGCAAGACCCCAAAATTTCTCGCACTATCCAACAATTGCAAAACCATTGTTAAGATTAACCAGGGTACTCTTGGCACAATAAAGATATTTTCTACAAAGTTAATCTATATTTAAGAAAACAATCAAAAATTAAATCAAATCCATGGTGCTTTCTGAGCTTCATGTTTCACCCACATCTAGGAATTTAGGGCTCACCAAAACCTATGAACGGGTAAAATGTTATTTTTATGGGACGATATAAAACAAGAAGTTCGCACCTTTTTTGATGAATGTGATACCTACCAATGAAATAAGGAAGAAATTGTCAAATCTCCAAGAACACTCCAAATGATTTTGATTCCCCCTGCTATTTGGAGGGATATTTCTATGGATTTCATTGTTATCCTCCCTAAATCTGGTAATAATTCAATCATCATGGTGGTAGTAGGTTGTCTTTCCAAATATGACCATTCCTATGCTCTTCAACACCCCTTCATCACATCTACAATGGATCAAATATTTATGGATAACATATTCAAACTTCATGGAATGCCTGATTGTTTGTCTACTTATGGGCTGACCCAGGTTCAGGATACATGAATACCAGCAAACCTTCGACCATCGACCTTTCTGGATACTAGAAGGAAACATAGAACAGAGAGTACGCTACACAGTCTCACCCTAGATGGATTCTATGGGTGATCGCAGGACTCTTATGTCTACAATCATGGGATGGCATATGTTTCTCTCTCAGAGGCATTAGGTCCACTCAACTGCTAACCCTCGAATATCCATATATTATGCTAACTCTAACTCTTACTAGTAACACAATATATTACCAATGGACTCCATTAACCATTACATACAAATGTATTCCATGATAGATATTCATCTACTATACCATAAGCTTCAGATATAAACACTAGCTATGACATTCAATTACTTAACGATATTCTGCAGATTCCATTAGTTTATTCTTAGTGCAAAGTGATATTTCATTTATCATTTAACATGTTCATCATAAGATTACTAAATAAAATACAATCTGAATCATTGCATACATTCGCACAAAACACAGATATATTGTGGTTCACCCCCTCTAGGGATACCTCCACAAAGATTTTTTGCTCCTTCTCTTTATTCATGTTCTTGAAAAATATAGTGTTTCTATAACACACCTAGACACCTCGGTTGGGTCATGCCATTGAAAATATTTCATGCTCTGATACCATATTGTAACATCCCCAACATCCAACTGGGCTATGCCACATAAAAATTTCTGAACTGTATGGAAATTAAAACATATACATGCAGCAAATCTTGTGGAACTTTATATATAAAAATTAAAATAGATAAATACATTTTGTAAATGAACATATTTGTACGTAAATAACTATAAAAATATACATGCAACATAGATAGGAAATACCCATGAATATAAATACAAGTATAAACCACACACAAGAAAAACCCATAAAAATAAACACACAAATAATAATGCATCATGTAATTTAACACACAATTGACACTTATCTTGGTAAAAATATCACCAACTATGTGCAAACCTTCCACGAACCTCCCAATCTTAGACCATGCTTCAAATCACTCTCAATAGTGGGTCACCCCCAAGCCGGGACTAAACTCCACCCGGGTAAAGGAGTTCCTAACCAGGATGATGTATCTCAAACAACAGTAAAGACTCTGTCACATGTGCCAAATCAAACTAACAGCCTACAATCCCTCATTCCCCGCATGCATGTCCCACCCCAGGAAGTATGCCCCTTATTTTACCAATAGTCCTTCAGTTTCCCCACTTCCTTTTCGGGCTTCAACAATGGGCCAGACAAGAAGTATCAGAGCCCTATAGCTATAGTTTGGCACCTTCCAGAAATAAATTCACAATAATTATCTCACCTATAGATAAATTTCTCATGGACCTGACAACTCGCCTCTTCAATATCCCATAGGCTTGACAATCCACTTCTTCAGTCCATATCCCAAGTTAACCAGGTACATATACAGGTATGGGTACAGATACAGGTACCGGTATGGGTATAGGGATAGTGAAAAAAAGGTACAAAGGACAAATTCATGAGTGAGTGAATTATGATCGAAGGAATGAATGACTGAATGAATTCATTGGAAAATGAACTAAGTCCAAGATATATGTATGCATGTTCCCAACTTGAAACTTGTCATGTTGAGAGCTACTCTAGTCTACTTGTCCCCATCTTTAGAACTTAGGATAAAATAATTATCCATACTTTATACTTTAAGGAATATTAATATAATATTCCTTTTTGGCTTAATCTCCCTAGATTATCCCATTTCGTTTACTTCTAGCCCCCCCTTTCCTAACTCGTGGATTTTAGTCCCCCATACTCTTTTATCATGGCCGATCTACACGCAACGATGCATTATATTAATGATAGGACATATACAAAATTTAAAAATAGGCTCACTGGCCTAATTCACCACATAATCCTCCTAGGTTATAATAACTAGTTCACCAACCTATAAAACACAACATATACACAAAGGGTCCCTGGCCTCAAAATCGTGCGCACTTACGTTTTCTATGTGCGATATCCTCGAATGTGCACACTTCGTCATTTTAGTGTTAATTACATGTGCACACTATACCCTAGAAGGTACATGTAAAATTATATCAACAACTCACCAACTTATAAAAATTTTTAGATTTACAATTTGGGGTTTAGCCTAGGGGTATTATTGTTGCACACTATACAATCCTTCCTCCATTACATTCAATCTCCACATATCACAAAAGTATCTCAACAAGACCTCTTACTCAACTAAAGGATCTATTTCAAACTCAACAATACATCTCACAAAAAAGGACAACAACAACAACAGCAACCCTCTCATCATCCTAATACATTCTACTTATAGAAAAAAACTGGGACAAATCCCTTACAAAAACCATAATCCTAAGTGTATTAGGTCTGTCTACTTCCTCCTTGAATTAATGTCAGCTCGTCCTCGATCCAACCATTGCTCCAATTTTTTGCTTGTCCACTTTCCACCTACTCTGCATTAATTTTTCCACTTTGTAACTACTTTTCTCAGTGTTTCTTTTTCTCTTTTTCCAGCACGCTCCCCTATTTTCCGGTGTTGCTTTGATTCCTTCAAAACTTCCTTGATTCTCCCCAAAATTGGCCTACGCCAACAAGTCCCCAACACTGACATTGTGACTCATCCCGAGTCACTCACAGACTCATGCATCCTTTATTTCCCATTCCAGTGCTTCATACATCTCGGCTATATAATGGCATTGCTCCTTAGCCTAGTTACTCTTCTCCGTCATGGTTTCCACCATCTGCACGGTGACTAGGGGTCTCAATGTTTCTCCCTCCTCCAAGCCTATATTTTCTATGTGCAGTTTCGCTACGTTGATCTCCATGACCAACTACCCCACCTTTCCTTGCAGGGGCTCCAACTGAGCCTGGCTTGCAATTTTTTGTGCATGCACTGCTTTATTCTCTGCTTGTAGGCTCTTCATTTCTGATGCAGTCTTGATTTATCGGGAAGTGACATTGTATTTTTTTGTTTTTTAATATCTTCCATTAATGCATGTAGTTTGTCTTTCATTTCTTGTAGGTATTGCAAGCTACCATATTCCAAGAGTTGTGTCCATAATTAGGCTCTCTTCTCCAATAGCTTTGTTATTCGTTGTATCTCCTGAGATATGATTTATGAAGATGTTGTTGTGTCTTTCTCTCACTGTGCTCTAAATTTTGGAGGAGTAGTGGGTACTGCAAGCTCCTCCAGCTCCTTTATTTGGTTCTTGTACTGCTCCAAGGCTTGCATTATTTTCCTCATCTTCTGTTTAGAAAAGACTCCCTCTAACTATGCGTTGTCTAGGATGGTTCAAAAAATTGCGCCAAAGTATTTCTCCATCTCCTCAACTTTTTTTTGTGCTATCTTATTCACCTACCCTTCTTAGATGATTACTTCGTGCAGTGTGATATTTTCCTCCCATGCTATCTATAATTTCGTCGCATTAGACCTTTCCCTCGATGAATTTCCTACACGATGCTAATCTCTAGTTTATAGAGCGTCTTCATCGGGATGTTGGGAAACTCCACATCCAATGTCTTAATGTACTTCAAGGGATTCTGTGTTGTCTCCTCATTGATGAACAACATCTCAGGGGTGATGATAAAATTGGTGCTCCCCTGCACTGTAATTTTCAGTGTTTCTCCAACAAGCACTCCTTCCTTAGTTTGTGCTATTTTTTCTTTTGATGACTTCTTTGCCATGATCCTCAACTACTGTAGTGCAATTTTCACTTCCTATATTTTTTCCATAATCGAATCCCTATGGTTCTTGGTATTCTCCCACACCACTGATAGTCGGTCTTCGACTATTGTGGATATTAGTTCCACATCATCTGATGTCAGTGATGTTTCAAGTGGTTATTTGTGGGCCTTCACCTTCTTCTTGGAGCCACTTACTTGCCCCCTTGTTCTCTTCCTTTGGGAATATGATGGCTCAGATGCCTCTGGAATATGTGTATTTATGCATGTTTCATGCCCAATTTCTTCCTTCATGGGTATTTCCTGTGTCTCTTCCCTTTCCTCTGTTGCATGCACCTGTTTTCTTGTTCCTCTTGGAATGTGCTCTGTGCGTGGTGGATCCTGTGCAAAACTATGTTGTGATGTATTCTATGTCCTATTTTTATTTTTTATGGGGCTGCTTCACCCCACTTGGCCCTATGTGATATTATTCTTTTTGTCACACTGTTTGTTCCTATCTGTTGCATAGGGATTTTTTCGGTCCTACCTCTGAGTTTGTAATGTTGGCATTTTTTTTTTGGATTACTGGCACTTTCCATTCCACAGGCCACTCTTGGACCTCCATCTGTATGTCCTACATCGTCACGCAACATCTCAACTATAGACACTCCTTTATTGGGTCCCTCTTCACCTGTACCCACATGTCGTGGTGCGATGCTTTGAAATTTTCTATCTATCTGAACCCTTGGACAATCTCTGTGGAAATCCTCCATGTTTCAGCTAACCGGTTCTGGATCTCTGACAAATATAGAGAAGATACATCACTATTTATTTTCTTCCTCTTTGGTTTCATTATGATTCTAAGAGATGTGTAGCGGATTATGCCACACTTTCCTATTCTCTACAGTAACATGTTGTGTGTAGTTTATTTCCATCCTATAAGTGCAATGAGGATGAGTAATCACGCATAGTGGAACTTAGAGCCCCAATCCTGTGTGTACCTGCAATCCTCCAAGAAATAATTAAGTATATAAGGGGCCCAACTCATCGAGCTCCCCTTCGCGCACTGTGCTACAACTACTACCACTCCTGTTGGTACTTCCTCCTTTCCACACTTGCATTTTAAATTTCACCCTAACAACCTTATAGAAAATATTATTGCATGATCATTTATGGCATTGATGTTGATTCCCCTATTTCCTCTCTACATACCATACCTTTCCTTAATTTCATCGGAGATGGATTTTTCTTTGGTTTTATCGTCTAAGTATTGCTCCGACTTCTCCCCATTCATGGGTAGCCCAGTGAAGTCTGCAATCAAGTCAACATTGATAGGCACTAGCCTATCCATCCACAAAATTCCTCCATGGACCCTTTCTAGGAGTTGCTTCACAGATCCATTATTGTGTTTACCATGCCCAAAGTGTGGTATATCGATAAAATGCATGATCCCTGTATTGTAGAGCCCTATGATCCACTATGCAGGATCCAATAATGGCGCACCTAATGGGCCCTCTCCTCTACTCTCCATATAGTTATGCTACACCAAATCTAGGAATTTGACTATGTCATCCACATCATGATTTGAGTATTTTATGGTGTCTACTCCTCCCACCATCTCATTGTCTTCCTTTACTCCCTCTGGGATTTTTTGCATTACTATTTCCAATTCCTCCTCTGTGCATGATATTCCTTGCACACTACTCTTAGCTTGTTCCTTCTTCTTCCCTTGCAGGGATGACACCCCGACCTATGGTACGTCCTGGTGCTCTATTTCATGATCTTCTTATGAATCTAGAACCTGTTGCACTGAATACATGGCATGTTCTCCCTGTTTTAGCCCCTTTCGGCTAGATACATCAGATTCTGTCCTTTTTGTGTCCTCCGCCATCTGCCCGACCTCCTGTGATGGGTTTCCTTCTTCCTCAACTTGCATGGTATGTGGCTCATATTCTGGTGTGTGGATTTCATCTGCATCCACGACTGTGGGTATATCTTGTGTCCCTATTTGCGTCACCCCATCACTACTTTTCATGTTTCTCCCAACCCTACTTGGCACTCTAATGCATGGTGGTGACATCTTGTTATGATTAAGACTATTGAACTCTAATTCTCCACTTACTATCATGAATTCTGACTCTTTGTGCTTAATCTTCTCTCTGTGTTCTTCTCCTCTGTGGGATAGTGTACTGGTAATTGTCACTTTTTCACTTTTTCCTGCATGCACGACTTTTTGTGTCTGTCAACTAGTTTCCAACACGTAGTATCTTCAACACTAGTTTTTTTGTGGTGCACTATTAATGCTAACAATTCCTTTACATCAAAAACATCTAATATTCTTCTATTTTTTTGTCTTTTTCTTATCTTTCTTCTTTTTATGGATTTTTTTCTTTCTCTTCTAACATCTACTATATACAATATATATAATCATACCTTCTCTCTCTATTTTTACCTCAGGTTGTTAGTTCGACTGTCTTGATACAATTTCAATTGACTTCCATTCACCAATCCTCTGATATTCTTCCCTGCATGATCTTTCAATTGTACAACACCTCCATTTGTAATGACCTCCACCTGATAAGGCCCTAACCAATGCATCTTGAACTTCCCAGGGTGCTATAAATACCTGTTTTCATAGAGGAGAACTATATCTCCTTCCTTAAATATTTTATTCTTTATGTTCCTATCATTTCAAGCTTTGTCCTTTGATTTGTATAATTCCCGGTGAAATCCTTCTAAAATCCTATATTCTTCCATCTCCATCATCTGATCCAATCTTTCCTATGTAGCACCTTATTCTTCCATCTTGGTGATTGTTGCAATGCATAGACTAGGTACTAAGTAATCCAATAGAACCACTTCTTCCTACCCATACACCAGTGTGAATGGTGTCTGTCATGTAAGATTCTTGCATATATTCCTGTAATCCCATAACATTATTGATACCTTCAAATCCCAGTCATCCATGTTCACATTTCAAATCTTTGTCAATGCATTTTCTAGAATCTTGTTAAAATCTTCTATTGTACAATTTTCCTAGGGATGGTAAGGTGTTCTCTTCTGATGATGTATCTCGAATTATTTTGTCATATCTCTAATTGTACTGTTAATGAAATGGGTTCCCTGATCACTCAACAAAATTCTAGGACATCCAAATATGGTCACTACATTCTCAAAGAGAAATCACACTGTAGTTTATGCACTACAATCCTTCACTAGGGCTGCTTCTTCCCACCTGGTTAAGTATTTTTTCATAGTGATGATGTATCTGGCTCTTCATCTCCTTGTTGGTAGATTGTTTGGTTCAATGAAATCCACATCCCATTTATCAAACACTTGTAAGGTTACTTGGGGCATAAGTGGCATTTCATCCCTTCTAGATGGTTTTCCCACTTTCTGCAGACATCACAAGTCTGAAAGTATTCCTTTTCATCCTTATGTACTATAGGCCACCATAATCCTACGTGAAACACCTTCTGTTTTGTAGGATTTTCTGCACAGTTCCCTCCAGCTATTCCTTCATGTTCTTCTACCAGCATCATGGAGTGTTCATGCTTCATCACACATCTTCTCAGAATTCCATTTGCACCTAACTTGTATAAATGACCTATAATCAATTGATAGTCTACAACCTGCACTACTAACTTCTTTTTCTGTGGGACAGTAAATTCCTTGGGATCTATTCATGTGCTCAATAATCCAACAATGTCAGCAAAATAATAATAAAAAAATATGAATAGAAAATAAGTTAGCATCAGGAAAATTCTCCTCCAATTTCCTTCGCTCCTCTCCATTAGTAATTCTTCATATATGATCTGGTCCTGCATTCAACTTCCCTATTTTTACTATGATTTCAAAATCACATTCCTGAAATAATAACAACCATCTATAGATCCTCCCCCCCAACAATGGCTTGTTAACTAGGTACTTCAAAGCAGAATGCTCTGTAAACATCTTAAAAAGTCGACCCAATAAATATTGTTTGAACTTTTGTAGGGAATATACCATATCTAGACCTTCCCTTCCTGTAGTATTATAGTTCTTCTCAAAATCATATAACTTTCTAATAGAAAAACATATTAGGTGATCAATGTCTCCTTGACCCAGTTGTGATAAAATTTCTCCAAGTGCAATGGATGAAGCATCCACATGCAGATGGAGTTCCTTTGTCCAATCTGGAAAGATCAAAATTGATGTTGTCACAATATTCTCTTTCAGTCTATCCAAGATCTCTTGTCATTTATCATTCCACTGAAATATGATGTCTTTATTTAATATCTTCTCAATGGGAGCAATAATATTTGCATATCCCTTTATGAATTTCTTGTAGTAGCATGTATGGCCCAATGTTTCTCTCAACGGGCGAACTGACTTTGGTGGTGGTAAATTGAAAATAACAACAATATTTGCAAGGTCTAATATCAAGCCATGTTTGGATACAATGTGTCGAGGAAGTATTCAAACCGTTGTAATAAATACACATTTATTAATGTTCAAGGAAATTTGACATTTCCTACATATTTCTAACATTAACATCAGGTTTTCTACATGGTCCTTCAATAAACTGAATATTGTCCAATCATTTAAATAAACTTCTAAAAATTTATGTATAAAATCCTTGAATGAAGCTACTACTACTCTGGAAACTATTGTTGGTGCATTCTTTAAACCAAATGGAATTACTATGTATTGATATGACCCCCACTCTGTTGCAAATTTATTTTTGTACCTTTCCTATGAATCAATTTTGATTTGATGGTAACTTGAAAATCCATCTGTGAAGGAGTACACTTTCTATCCTCCCACATTCTCTAAAACCTCATCTATAAATCGAGTAGGAAAAGGATCATGCAGACATGAATCATTTAACTTCCTCAGATCCACACATATCCTAATACCTCTAGTCTTTGTTTCCTAGACCACCATTGGACTAATCCATTTTGATTCCTCAATGGGCTCTATGATCCCTGATTCTAGGATTCTATCAATTTCTGCCTTCACCTTCTACTTATAAATGGGTTTTAATCTATATGTTATCTTTCTAAATGGTATTGCATCTGATATGAGGGGTATCTTCATTTCTCCAAGTTCTCCTTCTACCCCTTTCATCTTTGAAAATGTGGTTGGGAATAAATCACTATATTCGTGTAGTAATTCAATTATCGTTTCCATTGTCTCATTGTCCCAGTAATCTCCAATGTTGGCTATCTTGGGATTCTCTTTAGTCCCAATATTGAAATTCTTAATACTCATAGGTGTAGTGAACTCTTATGATTGTATTTGAGGTCCTTCTAACCCTCTTTCTCCTTTCCCTTCTAATATTTGTATGTCATGTGGGTTGTCTTCTACTTCTTCATCCTCTTCAACTTGATAACAGTAAATTAATTGTTCAAGTGTTTATTTTCTGTAATATCTGTCTACTTTCATTGTATATAACCCAATTATTTAAATATCTTCCTTTTTATCCTCTTTAATGACAGATCCACCCATGGATTCTCACTTTCAAATGAAAAGGTCCTAATAAAATTATGTTGTACTGCGCCCCAACTCACAATTTCTCTACGCAGTTCCTACTCCTTGCAACCATTACTTGGTATCCATTCTAATGTATGAATAAAGTAATGTGTCCATTCCCATGGTGGTACCAATATCCATTTAGTGACACAATCATTTATATGATGTCTTGGGCTCCCTCTTCCATCATACTTTGGTAAGGGTATATCCTGTTGAATCCTACCAAATCTTATGTGCATTAGTCACTTACACTGATACCAGTCCTGAATTACCTCTTTATGTGCACCCCACCATCGTGTAGGTGTGTCTCTTAATGTTATATTAAACACTAATAATCTCTGACTATCCAAAACCTCTGATTCAAAATATGTCAGAAAGTTTTCCAATTTTTTTTCTTCAGTAAATATGGGAAACTGTCTTACTTCCATCCCAACCCATCTTACTACGTGTGTAAATATGGTGCACCTCCTAGTAGAGACTTCATGAAATCTTTGTTTCTGGTTTTCTAATCCATTGTCTGAATCTAACATTTTAGAATTGATACTCCTCCAACAGAGTACTCCATCTACAATTGGATTCACATAGTTTTATTCTCGTGTAATAGTCCTATACAGCTGGTTCACATCATCCTCTAGAAAACTGTCAGGAACAGGCTCTACGTATCTTTTACAATATGAGGGATCTAAAGGTGCAACTACCCTGAAGTTCCCATCTTCAAATATCATCTTCCTAGTCTTTAAATTAATTATGGCATGATTATCAAAATCCCAATCAATTCCCAATAGTGTTGGAAATACTATAGAATTATCCACCATATCCATTACTTCAAAATTTGTTGTGGCGTGCACACCGTCTATATCCACTATTGTATTCTTCAATATACCTATGGGAATCACTCTCTGTTGGTTTTCTATCTTCAACTAGATATTGGAATACCCTAGTGTAGGTTCTTCCATTGCTTCCCAAGTCTTCTTTGGTAAAATGTTGACATCTAATCCTAATTCTAGGATAACATTTCCCATATTAAAGTCTCCTATATTTTCATTCAATTTGAGCTCTCTACTAGTTATTTGCTTTCTATGGACTTGATTAATCTTCTTTGGTTCTGTTATTATCCCTTCTTCTATGCTATATTTCGCAAGCATATTTTTAAACAAATCCATGGCATTCTTATGATTAAGTAATTTAAAACAAGATTCCATAAAAAAATTTAAGTTACTTACTTTCTTTGTTTGCTTTCCTTTGTACGTATCATCCAAAGACTGAGGCATATTAAAAATACAAGTATCATACCTCTGAGTAGTATTCGATGTGGAAGCTTCATTCTCCTTTAGGAACTCCTTCTTTTCTTCCTTGAAAGTTTCCTTCTCCATCTTTGCATCAAATTGTTGTTGTGGCTGAGTGTTCTTCTGAATCCATCACTAAGATTCCTTCTTTTCAGTATGTGCATATGCTCCTATATTCACTCCTCCTCTAGTCACTGTATTTATGTTCCTATTAGGAACTCTTATTTCTACAACAATCCACTAAAAATTATGGTTGTTTAGATTGCACTTCTCTTAGATCTTCACCATCAACTTCGGGCACTCTTTGTCACGTGATTTGTTGTGCGATAGTACATACTTGTTTGTTGAGGAAAATATCTAGCATATTGTCCTTGTTGTTGAAAATTATGGAAGATAATAGGCCCTCTCCCTCTTCCCATTCCTCCTCTTCCTCTGAATCCTCCTCTGTTCCCCTATGGATCCATGTTTTGTTGATGATATTGTGGTTACTGATTATACTGTGGGGTTTGTTGAAACTATGGCATTGCTTGAAATTGTTGTGCATTGCCAAACTGTGGTGCAGTCTATCCTGTCATCAACTCAACTTTCATCTTGTATGCATATGAGGTTATTTCCTTCATTAACTCCATATTTCTACAATTTTTTTCTTCATGTCCTACCGACTTACAAAATTTACAGAAAGAACTCTTTGGTTATATCTTGTACTTCTGCATCATAGGTTAGTGATAAGGATCATGCCCATGTGCCTTGCATATTTCACACCAAGGCCCTCCTATAGGCAATGGATTTGGCATCCATACTCCCAGGTGCTACGCAAATGTCAGACACTCATTCTTGTGATGTCCCTATGATTTGCACAAGGTACACCACATTGCTTCTATTTTCTCCCTAATTTTGTTTTGGTTCAATTGCACTGTCAAGTTCTTTAGAGATTTTTTTATCTCCTCGATAGCTGGATCTTTCTTCTTATACTGATTATCCTCTAACTGCATCACTA
>JZKD02S0515420.1:117550-135776 GCA_000966675.3 Picea glauca
ATCAACACTTTTACATTGAAATTACATGAATAAATAGGAGATATCACCTCTCAATCTTAGGAAGTGGGATTCAACCATCGTGGCCAAAAATAGCAACAAATCCCCAAAAATCTAGAACTGTTCGCCATGAAAGATAGGTTGAATTTCTGCAAAGAAGGGGTCAACTCAGACATATGTTTCTCTTTAATGGTGACATATTTGTAAAATACGGAGGAATTTATTGTATATTATCATGTTATGGACAAAAAAATCCTTTGGTTTCTCCAATTTTGTCTCCATCTCGCCGAAATAGCTCCCGCAAAATCATGACTGAAACAGGAAAAACCGGATAATTGAAACAATGGGTTGAAATATGTCTTCGATTCTACCAACTAGTGACACCTGTGAAAACACTGAGAGAGGTTTTTGTTATTCATCCCATTATAGATAAAAACCTCTCTCTACTTTCCAAAACTCATGTTCTTTTTCCCGTAATCCTTCCTGGAAGTCGAACTGTTAAACAGGAAAAAAAATGGTTTTGAAATTTCTGGGTGAGTGGTTTTGCAGTGGGGAAGGTGGTTTTCGGACCCCCCTGAGGTGGTAAGTGGTATTGGGATGGGGGGTCCAAAATCACCAGGGGGTGACAAGTTTCCCTCCCAATACCACTTTTCGGACCCCCTTGGTGTTGATGGGATGTGAGGGGTGGGTCCGAAATGTACTGGGAAAATGCGTGGGTAGACTTAGGATATGTATTTGATTTTTTCTTTTTGTTTTGTAATATTTTTTATTTTGATTTTTTTGTTATAAGTCTTATTATGTTTTGTTGTTATGTTTTTTATTAATGTTTTATTTTTTAATTAGTTTTCTAATTAATTTAAATTTTAAATTATTTTATATTCTATTATTATTATTATTATTTTATTAATGTTTTTATTTATGATTTATTAAATTTTGTTAATATTGTTTTATTTATTTTTTAATTAATTTTTTATTAATCAAACACTAATATAATTGCTAACAACTAACTTAACTACTGATTATTAATAAATTATTAATAAATTAATTATTTACAAGACTAACCTAGTTTAATAGTCTAACTACATTAGTTCAATTAATATTAACACTATCAATTAATATAATTATTTGTTTAGTATCCTAATTTTGTTTATTCATGCAAGGATAAGCGATGGGCATGATTAAAAGAAGTATGAGGGACTGAAAGACATAGCGGTGGATGGAGGATGCAACAAGGTGATGAAGGATCGGGCAAAACAGATGGGGGGGGGGGGAATGGAATCAACCGAGCTAGATGTCGTCATCATGGGAGAAACGCCAAATAAGAAACTGAAGAGTCAGGTTACTTATGATTAAAGGACCCCAACACAACGGTCATATCCCTCTGCAATGGAAAAGTTCCAATATGTGCTGTTATGCTATTCCGACGAGGTTCAAATTCTGCAAGCCTTCCTTCTGTGAAGTCCTCTCTGGAACCTCTTGCAATTTTTCTATCTTTTATTTCTTCTTACTGAGATTTCTCGATTTCTTTCCTCTGATCTGTGTCTCTGGATTCCTCTTTCCATTATTATTATTATATTTTCTTAGCAAGGTAAATTTGCACCATTGAGGATCTTTCACAAGGTTCGAGGATAATACTTCTTCTCTTACTGTTTCTGGAGTGGGTTCTCTACTCTCCTGTGTGAATAAGTTCTCTAAGTCTTCTTGTGTTCTTTCAACTTCAACAGTTAGGTCTTTGGCCCTTAGTTTCTTCGACTTGTTCTCATATTCTTCTATTAAGCATGTTATTCTACTAGCCATGAAATCCCTTAATTCTTTCCTTTTATGTTCTATAGCTTCATCTTCTTCTTTCCTTCAGATCTGATCTCTCTCAATCCAAGTCTTTCCTAATAAAAGTGAAAAAGAAGCGTTTTTCTCAGCAAACTTAATGACCTCAAATTCATCTTCTTTTGATATTCCATGAGAAACCATAGGTACATGGGAAAGTCTTCCACATAGGGCTATCAACTTTCCTTTAAACAATCCTATTCCTCCCAATAAAGGAATCATAGAAGGCTTTCCTAATATTTCCCAAGTACTTTATGTCATAATGTTCACCTGTGTTTTTGCATCCAATACACAGTCTATGTCGAAGTCTCCTATTCTTGTTTCTATGCACTCTTTCTCTTTTACAATATTTGATAAACATATGTCTACATGATCATTCAATGTTTCTTTCATCTGCAATAATATAGCCTCTGATTCTTCCTGGTTCTTTAGCATATTCTTAGTCCATGGACCTTCCTCATGGTTTTCTTGTCTCATATTCATCTTCTCAACTTTAGCAATCATTTGAGGGAAATCCAAATCTTCATGGCCCACGTATTTACAACAAAGAAAAATAAGACCTCTACCAGTGCATTCCTTAGCAAGATGTCTCGGTCTTCTACAACTATAACAAAGAGTCAATCCTCTCTTTTTCTTAAACNCTTAAAAACAACCTTGTCCTCAAGGCTTGAGATGAGGAAATTGTTGCAGAATGGTAGCTGGTTCCCAAGTGGCATCTGTTGGAGTTGTATCTTTCCACTAGACTAGCACTTCCTTTATGGTTCTCTGATGTAGGTGATTATCATGCTGGTCCAAAACTGCTTCTGGCTGTAGCCAAATGGATCCTTCTTCAGCTAACTATGGAAGGTTGGTTTGAATTTGGAACTTAGCTCCAATCACCTTCTTTAAGCATGAAACATGAAAAATAGGATGTAGCTTTGAATGGTTGGGCAAAGCTAACTGGTAGGCTACTTGTCCCACATGCTTGAGAATGGTATAAGGACCATAAAATTTGGGCGCTAGCTTCTGACAATGCTCAGCCTTGAGGGAAGTTTTCTTGTAAGGTTGCAGTCAAAGAAAGAATTGATCCCCTTCTGCAAATTGACGTTCAGAGTGACCTTGATGTGCTTGTTGCTTCATGAGATTTTGTGCCATGACCAAATTCTCTTTGAGTATATGGAGAATAGCTTCTCGAGCTGTAAGTGTTAGGTCAACCACCTGGACCTTCGAGGCGCCTGGTAAGTATGAGAGAGATGAAGGTGGATTTTGTCCATACACTGCTTCAAAAGGAGTCATGCATGTAGTTGTATAATATGAAGTGTTGTACCACCATTCAGCTAGGGGTAACCATTGAGCCCACTGATTTTTCTTTTATGAGGCAAAACACCTCAAATATGTTTCCAAGCACTTGTTGACAAATTTCGTTTGGCCATCGGTCTGGGGATGATAAGTTGTACTGAGATGCAATTCGGTGGCTTGTATCTTGAACAATTCTTGCCAAAAAATTCTTGTGAAAGTTGGGTCACGATAAAAAACAATAGAGTGCGGCATGCCATGAAGCTTGAAAACATGATCCATGAAAATTTGAGCCACCGTGGATGTTGTAAACAGGTGTTGAAGGGCGCATAAATGAGCATACTTGGAAAGGAGATCAACAACCACCATGATGACTGATTTATTTCCTGATTTGGGTAAGACAACAATAAAATCCATAGAGATATCCTTCCAAATAGTAGGTGGAATCGAGAGCAGTTGTAGTGTGCTCAGATATTTGATTGTTTCTCCCTTGCTGCATTGAGATACATCACATTCAGTGAAAAAATTACGAATGTCTTGTTTCATACCATCCCAGAAAAATGAACGTTTGACCCTATCATAGGTTTTGGTGAGCCTGGAGTGCCCTACTGTTGGTGTAGCATGAAGCTTAGAAAGTACCATGGATTTAATATTTGATTGTTTACTTAAATACAAACAAACATTGTATCTAAGTTCATCATGGAGCCAAGGGTACCCCGGGGAAGATGGAGCCTTGGACTTCAATGGTTGGATCAACTGCAAACTTTTTGGATCTTGTAGCCATTCCTCGCGAATGGCTTGTAGCCAATCTGGGACAATGAATGAAAGAGAGAAAAGGGATCCTTCATCTTCATATTTTCTGAAAAGTGCATCCGCAACCACATTGTCTTTGCCTTTCTTGTAAATGATCTCATAATCATATCCAAAGAGCTTAGTCATGCATTTTTTTTGTTTTAGGGAGGAAATGCATTGTTCCAAAAAATAATTGAGGCTTTGATGGTCTGTCTTAATTTGGAAATGTTGCCCCAATAGATAATGGCACCATAGATCAACGACATGCATAATAAACAACATTTTCTTTTCATAGATGGATTTGACCCGATTTCTTTCAAATAATTGCTTGTTGGTAAAGGCCAAAGGTCAAACCTCTTGCATAAGAACAACACAAATTCCTTTCCCTCAGGCATCACATTCCAACACAAAGGTTTTTGTGAAATCAGGATGGGATAGGAAAGCAGTGGTGCACATGGCCATATTCAAGGTTTGAAAAGCTTGAGCAACAGCTGGAGTCCAAGTGAAAGAGTTCTTTTTGCGGAGAGCAATGAGAGGTGCTGCAATCTTCCTACAATTCTTAACAAACTTGCGATAATACCCTACTAAGCCTAGAAATCCACGCAATCTCTTAAGATTCTTTGGGTGAGGCTAGTTTTTCATATCTTCAATCTTTTTAGGATCCACCCTGACGCTATCCTTGCCAACCAGATGACCCAAGTATTCTACTTTTGAGGCACCAAATGAACATTTAGACTGTTTTAGGAAAAGTTGGTGTTAAGAGAGTAGAAGGAGAACTTTATCCACATGAGCAATATGGTTTGTCTAGGTTTTTCTATAGATGAGGATATCATTAAAGAAAACTAATACAAAATGGCAGAGAAAAGGATGGAAGACATGATTCATGAGGCTTTGGAAGGTGGAGGGGGAATTACATAAGCCAAAGGGAATGACCAAAAACTCATAGTGGCCCTCATGAGTTCTAAAGGAAATCTTGGGAGTGTTTTCCTCTTTCATATGTATCTGGTGGTAGCCCAAACAAATACCTAGTTTAGTGAAGAATTCGACGCCACACAATTCATCCAAGAGGTCATCAATGACATGAATGGGGAATTTGTATTTTATGGTAAGTTTGTTGAGGGCACAGAAGTCAATAAAAATTCACCAAGAACCTTCTTTCTTTAGGACCATGACCACAGGAGAAGAGTAGGGGCTTGTACTAGGGAAAATAATGCCTGCATTAAGGAGTTCCTGGACCATTTTTTCAATTTTATTTTTTTGGGAAAAGGGGTGACGATATAGACGAATATTGGGAGGAAGGATTTTGGGTACAAGGGGAATGGAATGATCATGAACACAATGGGAAGGAGGGAGTCATTGGGGGTTGGAAAATACCAATTGATGTTTAGAAAGGATGGCTTGGAGGTCTTGCGGGACCGAGGGTGTCTCTGTTGCTTGTATGGCATTAAGTTGGGCGATAACACCATAATGACCTTTTTTGAGAAGCTTTTCCATGCGATGGGAACTAATTATATCAAATGAACCGGCGGTGATGCCTCAGAACTTATATTGGGGGCCTTCTTGGTCGAATTGCATGGTTAAGTCGTTAAAATCCATGAGAATGGGACCCAAATTTCGTATCCAGTCTACACCCAACACAATGTCACAACCTCCCATGTTGATAGCAAACATATGGGATTTCAGGTGGTAGTCACCAATTTGGAGAGCCACATTTTCACAATGCCCTCCACATTTCATGGAACCACCATTGGTAATCATGATTTGGAAATTATTGACGTCATGGATGTAGCAATGATTTTCTTGGGAAATGCAGGGATGAATAAAATTATGGGTGCTGCCACTATCAACCAAAATAATGACCTTCCTATGCTTGATGTAACCGATTAGCTTGAGGGTTTAGGGAGTGGAGAAGCCAGTGAGAGCATTGAGGGAAATGACCGGTTCTACTTCGGGAGGGTCTGAGGGAGGGGTTATGTCAGTAGATTCAGGTGACTCAGACACAAGGGGAGTTTCTACATCCTCTTCCGAAATATCCTCAGAGATGGCCATAAAAAAATTTTGTTCTTTACACTTGTGGCCCATGAAATATTTGTCATCACAATTATAACAAAGGTCTTTGAGTTGGCATTTAGTCATTTCAGCCCTGGTTAATTTTTGGATCTTTAGTGGAGCAGAGGGAGTAGTGGGATTTATTGGTTTAGGGCGAGGGATAAAGGAGGGTTTTCAGTTTTGAGAGGATACCACCTGTTGTTCTTTTTTATCTCTTTTAGTAGCCTCCACCCAACTCTGAGGCTGAGCCATGAGGACATGGGCCCAAATCTCATCCTTGAGGCTGCTGATAAAACGGTCTTAGAAAAAGGCATCAGACATGCCCTCTGTTCTAAAATCCAAGCACTCAAAGGAAACTATAAAGTCTTCCACTGTTCCTAATTGTTTAAACTTTGTCAAACAACCCAAATGGTTGGTGTCAGTGTCGAAGTGTTGATAAAGCTCTGCCACAAAGTGTGTCCAAGCAATATATCCTTGACAAGAAGTTTTTCTCCATTACCACCATTGCCATCGTTCTTGATCTAGATGGAGAAAACCATACCTGAGTTTGGCCAAGTCATCTGTAATGTCGTATAAAGATAAATAATGTTTCATTGGGTTACCCAACCAGTGGGGTCTGAGCCATCAAATTTGGTCACATCCACCCACGGAAGGCATAGGTCACGTTCAAAGTGATGGTGCTGAAAGTTATTGTAATGAGAGGAATGGTCACCTTCAGGATGTGGAGGTGAGGAAGAGGAAGGGTTATCTATAGGAATATGTAGTTTGGTGCAGAGTGTCAAAAAGACTGATTCAAGCTGGGTGGTGAGGTCTTGTTTGATTTCCTCCATTGAGGACTACATGGTTTTATTGATGGTTGCAACATTGGCATTGAGTTGTTTCAATTTCTTGTTGGGTTTTGATGAGACCAAATTTCAAGGTGTTGAAGTGAGCTTCTAGGTCTTGGCTACGNAGACTAGCACTTCCTTTATGGTTCTCTGATGTAGGTGATTATCATGCTGGTCCAAAACTGCTTCTGGCTGTAGCCAAATGGATCCTTCTTCAGCTAACTATGGAAGGTTGGTTTGAATTTGGAACTTAGCTCCAATCACCTTCTTTAAGCATGAAACATGAAAAATAGGATGTAGCTTTGAATGGTTGGGCAAAGCTAACTGGTAGGCTACTTGTCCCACATGCTTGAGAATGGTATAAGGACCATAAAATTTGGGCGCTAGCTTCTGACAATGCTCAGCCTTGAGGGAAGTTTTCTTGTAAGGTTGCAGTCAAAGAAACAATTGATCCCCTTCTGCAAATTGACGTTCAGAGTGACCTTGATGTGCTTGTTGCTTCATGAGATTTTGTGCCATGACCAAATTCTCTTTGAGTATACGGAGAATAGCTTCTCGAGCTGTAAGTGTTAGGTCAACCACCTGGACCTTCGAGGCACCTGGTAAGTATGAGAGAGATGAAGGTGGATTTTTTCCATATACTGCTTCAAAAGGAGTCATGCATGTAGTTGTATAATATGAAGTGTTGTACCACCATTCAGCTAGGGGTAACCATTGAGCCCACTGATTTTTCTTTTACGAGGCAAAACACCTCAAATATGTTTCCAAGCACTTGTTGACAAATTTCATTTGGCCATCGGTCTGGGGATGATAAGTTGTACTGAGATGCAATTCGGTGGCTTGTATCTTGAACAATTCTTGCCAAAAAATTCTTGTGAAAGTTGGGTCACGATAAAAAACAATAGAGTGCGGCATGCCATGAAGCTTGAAAACATGATCCATGAAAATTTGAGCCACCGTGGATGTTGTAAACAGGTGTTGAAGGGCGCATAAATGAGCATACTTGGAAAGGAGATCAACAACCACCATGATGACTGATTTATTTCCTGATTTGGGTAAGACAACAATAAAATCCATAGAGATATCCTTCCAAATAGTAGGTGGAATCGAGAGCAGTTGTAGTGTGCTCAGATATTTGATTGTTTCTCCCTTGCTGCATTGAGATACATCACATTCAGTGAAAAAATTACGAATGTCTTGTTTCATACCATCCCAGAAAAATGAACGTTTGACCCTATCATAGGTTTTGGTGAGCCTGGAGTGCCCTACTGTTGGTGTAGCATGAAGCTTAGAAAGTACCATGGATTTAATATTTGATTGTTTACTTAAATACAAACAAACATTGTATCTAAGTTCATCATGGAGCCAAGGGTACCCCGGGGAAGATGGAGCCTTGGACTTCAATGGTTGGATCAACTGCAAACTTTTTGGATCTTGTAGCCATTCCTCGCGAATGGCTTGTAGCCAATCTGGGACAATGAATGAAAGAGAGAAAAGGGATCCTTCATCTTCATATTTTCTGAAAAGTGCATCCGCAACCACATTGTCTTTGCCTTTCTTGTAAATGATCTCATAATCATATCCAAAGAGCTTAGTCATGCATTTTTTTTGTTTTAGGGAGGAAATGCATTGTTCCAAAAAATAATTGAGGCTTTGATGGTCTGTCTTAATTTGGAAATGTTGCCCCAATAGATAATGGCACCATAGATCAACGACATGCATAATAAACAACATTTTCTTTTCATAGATGGATTTGACCCGATTTCTTTCAAATAATTGCTTGTTGGTAAAGGCCAAAGGTCAAACCTCTTGCATAAGAACAACACAAATTCCTTTCCCTCAGGCATCACATTCCAACACAAAGGTTTTTGTGAAATCAGGATGGGATAGGAAAGCAGTGGTGCACATGGCCATATTCAAGGTTTGAAAAGCTTGAGCAACAGCTGGAGTCCAAGTGAAAGAGTTCTTTTTGCGGAGAGCAATGAGAGGTGCTGCAATCTTCCTACAATTCTTAACAAACTTGCGATAATACCCTACTAAGCCTAGAAATCCACGCAATCTCTTAAGATTCTTTGGGTGAGGCTAGTTTTTCATATCTTCAATCTTTTTAGGATCCACCCTGACGCTATCCTTGCCAACCAGATGACCCAAGTATTCTACTTTTGAGGCACCAAATGAACATTTAGACTGTTTTAGGAAAAGTTGGTGTTAAGAGAGTAGAAGGAGAACTTTATCCACATGAGCAATATGGTTTGTCTAGGTTTTTCTATAGATGAGGATATCATTAAAGAAAACTAATACAAAATGGCAGAGAAAAGGATGGAAGACATGATTCATGAGGCTTTGGAAGGTGGAGGGGGAATTACATAAGCCAAAGGGAATGACCAAAAACTCATAGTGGCCCTCATGAGTTCTAAAGGAAATCTTGGGAGTGTTTTCCTCTTTCATATGTATCTGGTGGTAGCCCAAACAAATACCTAGTTTAGTGAAGAATTCGACGCCACACAATTCATCCAAGAGGTCATCAATGACATGAATGGGGAATTTGTATTTTATGGTAAGTTTGTTGAGGGCACAGAAGTCAATAAAAATTCACCAAGAACCTTCTTTCTTTAGGACCATGACCACAGGAGAAGAGTAGGGGCTTGTACTAGGGAAAATAATGCCTGCATTAAGGAGTTCCTGGACCATTTTTTCAATTTTATTTTTTTGGGAAAAGGGGTGACGATATAGACGAATATTGGGAGGAAGGATTTTGGGTACAAGGGGAATGGAATGATCATGAACACAATGGGAAGGAGGGAGTCATTGGGGGTTGGAAAATACCAATTGATGTTTAGAAAGGATGGCTTGGAGGTCTTGCGGGACCGAGGGTGTCTCTGTTGCTTGTATGGCATTAAGTTGGGCGATAACACCATAATGACCTTTTTTGAGAAGCTTTTCCATGCGATGGGAACTAATTATATCAAATGAACCGGCGGTGATGCCTCAGAACTTATATTGGGGGCCTTCTTGGTCGAATTGCATGGTTAAGTCGTTAAAATCCATGAGAATGGGACCCAAATTTCGTATCCAGTCTACACCCAACACAATGTCACAACCTCCCATGTTGATAGCAAACATATGGGATTTCAGGTGGTAGTCACCAATTTGGAGAGCCACATTTTCACAATGCCCTCCACATTTCATGGAACCACCATTGGTAATCATGATTTGGAAATTATTGACGTCATGGATGTAGCAATGATTTTCTTGGGAAATGCAGGGATGAATAAAATTATGGGTGCTGCCACTATCAACCAAAATAATGACCTTCCTATGCTTGATGTAACCGATTAGCTTGAGGGTTTAGGGAGTGGAGAAGCCAGTGAGAGCATTGAGGGAAATGACCGGTTCTACTTCGGGAGGGTCTGAGGGAGGGGTTATGTCAGTAGATTCAGGTGACTCAGACACAAGGGGAGTTTCTACATCCTCTTCCGAAATATCCTCAGAGATGGCCATAAAAAAATTTTGTTCTTTACACTTGTGGCCCATGAAATATTTGTCATCACAATTATAACAAAGGTCTTTGAGTTGGCATTTAGTCATTTCAGCCCTGGTTAATTTTTGGATCTTTAGTGGAGCAGAGGGAGTAGTGGGATTTATTGGTTTAGGGCGAGGGATAAAGGAGGGTTTTCAGTTTTGAGAGGATACCACCTGTTGTTCTTTTTTATCTCTTTTAGTAGCCTCCACCCAACTCTGAGGCTGAGCCATGAGGACATGGGCCCAAATCTCATCCTTGAGGCTGCTGATAAAACGGTCTTAGAAAAAGGCATCAGACATGCCCTCTGTTCTAAAATCCAAGCACTCAAAGGAAACTATAAAGTCTTCCACTGTTCCTAATTGTTTAAACTTTGTCAAACAACCCAAATGGTTGGTGTCAGTGTCGAAGTGTTGATAAAGCTCTGCCACAAAGTGTGTCCAAGCAATATATCCTTGACAAGAAGTTTTTCTCCATTACCACCATTGCCATCGTTCTTGATCTAGATGGAGAAAACCATACCTGAGTTTGGCCAAGTCATCTGTAATGTCGTATAAAGATAAATAATGTTTCATTGGGTTACCCAACCAGTGGGGTCTGAGCCATCAAATTTGGTCACATCCACCCACGGAAGGCATAGGTCACGTTCAAAGTGATGGTGCTGAAAGTTATTGTAATGAGAGGAATGGTCACCTTCAGGATGTGGAGGTGAGGAAGAGGAAGGGTTATCTATAGGAATATGTAGTTTGGTGCAGAGTGTCAAAAAGACTGATTCAAGCTGGGTGGTGAGGTCTTGTTTGATTTCCTCCATTGAGGACTACATGGTTTTATTGATGGTTGCAACATTGGCATTGAGTTGTTTCAATTTCTTGTTGGGTTTTGATGAGACCAAATTTCAAGGTGTTGAAGTGAGCTTCTAGGTCTTGGCTACGRTTATGGGCCATGAGGATGGGGGAACTGAAAAGGAGTGGGTGGGGTCAAAAWTTTTTCCAAAAAAATGATATGGATGAATGTGATAAGGGAGAAGAGATGAATCCAATGGAATAGGTYTCAAATAGTGGTRAAAAAAATTCCAGACTTTTTTTTTTTTTTTAAACACTTGCRRAGTTATACTCCAATCTGAGGAATGCTACAGAGAGGAAATTCCCAAATGCTTAACTAGAAATAAAMTTGTATTTACTTGGTAACCCAAACATAGTTTCGTGGCAATAGATTTTTTCTGTTTTAATTTGTTTATGTTTATGTCCTCAAGGTTTAGGTACTCAAGGGTTCTACAGACAAGGGTTTGTCCCTTGCTATATATCTCTGATATACGTGTGGGGTAAAACAGTAGTACTCGGCCCAATATCTCAGGGCACTAACTAAGGAGGATAGACTGTACCCTTAGTCGTACTACCCAACTACCCAAGTACCCTTAGTATATTCCTGAGTGTTGTTCTCGGTGACACTATAGCAGTCAGGGGGCTGATTAGTTTATATAAAGAGGGATTTAGGTAATCTAAGCCAATCTGTACATAGGTGTTGTCTAATGTGATACCACTCAAAAGGGTACCAACAAGGGTTACAAGGATGGCCAACAAATGTGCACTTAAGTACCACTTATATTTCCTGCATGTATGAATCCCTCAACTGTGGGTTTATGTGCATAACGACAGATCTCTATGGCTTAAAGATGTTGAAATACATCTCTACCCTAAAAAAAATTAACCCACACTTTTTTCCAAGGAAGGTTCTCTGATACCACTTGTAATATACCAGATATAAAATGTATGCAGAACAGAAATAAAATGCTAGAAATGGCAGAACAACAACAATATAAMTAGAACATTCACCACAATAGCACTAAAATGATAAGAGAATAATAACATAAATAACACTTTGAATCTGAAAGCAATGTTCACGGGCCTCCTCGAGGGGGAAACCTCTAGTTGAGAAKAKCTCTATTACAATAATATCCAAGATGGGGTTCTCATACCCTCGTCTCCTATTTATACTAAAAAGAAGCATCTAGAGGAAGATCATTCTAGAAGCATAAGCTTCTATTAGGTCTTCTTACTTATGCCTTATTCTATTTTATTGAAAGGCCTTATTAATATTGACCTTTATTACATATGAATATATTGCTCTACCTATGTGTGGGTTAAGACCCTAACACATTTGTTGGCATAAGGGAAGACCGAGGGTTCAACACTACAACAACGGACCAACAAAACCCTAACTATCATCCCTTTCGACAACACCTGGGAAGTAGATAAAGTATCACTTGAGGTAGAGGCAGGGGGGGTTGTAAGACTCAAGTGTCTGAAACCTAGCTGAGACACTGATCAATGATTACAATACTTAATAGAGCACTTATAAGTTAACATTCATTATCATTTAACGCTCATTCACATCGCAGGTAAAACCCTAATTACAGAACAACGCAGTATTCAACAAGATCTAACACATCGAAGAACTTAGCATGTAGAATTAGAGAATATCTAGCATTCATTCACATTAGTAAGCACTAAGATACTATATTAGATGCATATAACATACATAAAGATGACAACACTAAGCATAAATCACATCAATCACACAAAGTAACCATAACACATGATATATGTGGTTCACCCCCAACATGGGGCTACGTCCACCAACTCTTCTTCTTCTTTATTATCTTTTTTCAATCTCCTTACATGAAAAGAGTCTCAAAACCAACTCCACATAAGACAGGATGTCTGCATGCACCTTGCTAGATCCTCCTTCCCCGAGCTTAGCACACCACAAAGCCTTTCTTACAATCACTTGCACTTAGCCCTTCAAGTTCTCAATACACAATATGCACAGAGCTAACTGAATCACATAGATCCAACCTCTTATATCACTTGCACTTAGCACAATACAACAATTAGCACCACATACCTCTTATATCTAGTGTATTTCTTACATCGCCTAGATATCTATTTATACATTATAAAAGGGTCTAACCATGGGTAAGACCCATGGGCCGACATCCCATACCCATTACATAAACCCTAAACCCAAAAAACCCACAAAATGGGGTGAGATCCCATGATCTCCGCTTCGCTTGGCGCTCAACCTTTGACCAGCCTGTCAAAGTCCCCAAAATTGGTCAAACTTGACCAACGTTTCCACAAAACCCGGTCAAGGGCCAACATACCCTCAATTCTATTCTAATCTCCTAGATTCCTCTAACCGTTAATCACTCATTCTATAAACAACTCTTTCTTTGTTGATGTGCTAATTGTACATGGGGTTTTAGGTTCTACACTGATTCAGATCTAGACAGGGGTATCTACTTCCTCATTAGATCCTTCTCCTCTAGTCTTTCTTTCGTATGTGGCACACTATTAATGGAAAAATCAGTAAGTGATCACATGAACTAATATCCCTAACTTCAACAAGAAATTAGAACAAAACATGACAAAATGCAAACTTCTCCTTAGATTTCCATTGTAATGTATACTAGTTCAATGAGGGGTAAATGACATATTGTTTAAACATTGTTTGATCCTTGCTAGTTTTTTCCTTTATCCATCTCAAGGTTTGTGGGATGTTGAAACTATTGAGAAACACAAACCAACAAAGAGATATCAACGATATATATATTCCAATGAAACCTATCCATAAGATCGAGGAGTTATGCAATGAAAATGGAGACACTTTTATAGGAAATAAATGTATTACTGTATTATATTGATGAAAGTGGAGTATACAAACTGTGCCTTGATGTTGCAAGGTCCCTTCCAATGGCCCTTTTCATCAACACACATACACTCTTTCTCCAATGATTTTGATCAAGAGTATACACAAACTGACCTGGAAAGCTAAAGAAAAGTTATCACAAGCATAATCTTCAACAAAATGCTTCATACATAAGCCAACCTAGCCTTTCTCATGAGAGATCCCTCCTTATATAAAGTGAAGGGAAATGGACGAAGGGATTATTATGATCCCACTAAATTATGGAAGTAGGTGAGATCCAAACTGATTAGAGGCCACCTCATCCTTTCGAAGATTCCATTCTATAGACTTCAAGAAATTCCTCTTTTCCTTCATTTAAACATCGTCACATCCTTAACACTGAAAAACCTGCAACCATGTCATAGGCCACTATGGTGCATCCTATGAACATTTGGAATCATCCCACCCTTAACACTCATAAAGGTGTGATGATCCTTCTTTACAGGTTTTTTCAATAAGGAAAAGATGATTCCATCTCTCAGGGAAAGTCTTATTTTTTCAATATCCTTCAGGGAATAAGGAAAATTATCTTTCTTCTAATAAGTGATACATATATCATCAATCTTCATGAGGGTGAAAAAAATAATCTTAACATAATTCCCCCCAAAATATGAAGTTGGAAACACATGATAGCTGAAATACATTGTAGAGTATGTGTGTCGAGAACAAGGAGCACATAAGTTGGAAACCTATCAACAAACAAGAATCAACATAATAACATACCATTTACTGAGGCAGGCATTCCCATACTTAGAATACAAGTGACCCTAAGCATAAGTGTCAATGAATCATGGCCACCAATCAGACATTGTGGATCCATTTCATTATGACTCAACATAGCCACAAGAAATACATAGTGTATCTATGCTATAAAGACCCAAATTCGAACATAGTCACGAGAAATACACGGTGGATATATGTCTTAGTATACAATCATGAATACTCCATTGCAACTTGGATTTATGTGAAAGTATCCAGGGTCTTCATTTCCATCATCTTGAAGTACAAATCTATCAATGCAATTACAGGTGTTGGAGTCAAACATGGTAGAAACCACTTGATTATTGATCATTAATGAATACCATTAACATGTGTGAGGGAAATCATCATTAACATCAATGACCCCCAAGCTACTCTAATACAATCCAATGAATGTGAATTGATGAGCTGAAGTTGAAAACTCGATGGAATTTTCCAATTAGGGCCCAATGATGTAAACCCACTAGTGAAAATGAGGAAACCTGTCATTGAGGCATGCATGCTTCAAGGTATTAAATAGTTTCTAAACCAAATTCCCAGATAATCAGTTGAATTCGAAAGGAAGAGACTCATCAAATGAGGGAATTAATGTATCCCCCATCCATGACACAAAACATATAATAGATTTGAAGTATATCAGATCATAAAGTGATTCAGGACTGACTTAGATAAGGCCAACATGGTAAGATTTTGAGGATTGCAAATGGCCGACTCGATAGAAGGCTTGTTTTGGTTGAACTTCTCTTGAACATATAAATGACACGATAATTTTATTGGAAATATTGACTCAAGGAGGATCAATATATAGACTTGTGGATGATCAAACGCGAGACAAATGAATTCCCCAACCCAGATACAATAATGAAAAGGGTTTTCTTGTTTAAGAGCGAATTACTGCCACTAACACATATACAGATATACATTTATTTCCCAATTTTTCCCCACCATTTTTGGTGAGTACCTCTTTATTTTTACACAAGATTGAGGAAGATAATATATTCTTGAACTATAATCTCATCCTTTGGATGAGACCCTCAGAGTATTTTTAACGAACCCTAGGAAGGAGTGGTTCGGTCCCATATGGGTCTTTTGAGTCCAAGGAAAGAAAACTTCTAGGTTTTTCATATTTAGAGAGTCTGAAAAACACTTAAAGAAAAATCCAAAATGTATTTTTTTATAAAGTATTCTGATAAGACCAAAAAAGAGATAATATACCACTCAAGAGACATTTTCTTCAAATACTTTAATGAGTTTGAAAAGAACAAGATCACTCGACAATATTTTCATGTTTAGGGATTTTGAAAAGAGTCTAAAAAGGACTCCAGGGGGGTTCCTTTTTTGTATAGCCTTTGCGAGTTCGAAAAAGTGATAAAAGTATGCTCAATTACATTCTCATATATTTACAAGCATGAGAAAGAATAAAGACTATGCTCTATGTTTTTTACTAAAAAAACTTAAAATCATATTTACATCAAACGATTTTTGAAAAACATGTAAAAAAAGATAAAAGATTTTATCCATGTCAAAATATCCAGTTGCCTGACCTGTATCCTATAATATTGACAATTTGAAATGTTCATTAAGGTTAACATAGGTGAAAAATAATTTAATTTTAGGTCAAAAATGGTAAAATAGGTTTAAATAAGTCAAAAACTAATTCATTTTTACCATTCCATTTGTAATTCACCAAAACTAGTGCTAAAACCCGTCGGTTTTCCCTCGCCTTCAAGCGATGGTTCCAAAGTGATTCATGGATTTTTTTTTGAGACATCTCTGTGGGGTTTGTTCTCTCCCTTTCATCTCTATTTATATAGCAATTTTATTCAATTTTTATGGTCATTTATGAGTTTTATGGAAGAATTTCCAAAGGTGAAAGCACCCCCAAATCATCACAAGCTCTCCATATCAGGAACTACGATGATCTGGTATCATTATAGGGTTTAAAGGGATGAAGTCAAATGATGTCACACTGTGCTAAACCTGTGACCTACAATGAACGCAACTCAAAAATAAAAAGGAATAAATGAACTAGGAAATCCCACAATTTTAGATTTTCAATGAAATAACTCATCTTTAAATGTTCTTTAACAAACTTTCCACAATTCATAATGCTCGATTGGAGGGAAAGAGAACACAAAAAGGAATATTATATTGTGGGGGATCATCCCAATATAGTGATGGCTCTCCGGGAGTGTATATTTATTAAGTTCTTCAAAGTGCAAGGCATGCGGGCCCAATTAGTTCTATTAGAACACTTAGTCTGAATGTGGGACGTGAATGAACAAGTTTTCCTTATTAGGGTACATACACTCACTTTGAATATTGACGACATCCATGTCTTGACGTTTTTGTCCCATCGTGGGTCTTGAGTGTCATTATTGGGGCACAGGGGAGGAGGTGAGCCAATGAACCACTAGGTCACACAACATTGCTTGGATGGTACAGAGAAACATAGTGGGTAGGTTTCCATAAAGGACATACTTGACTTATCTTTGAGGATAATACTCTACACCATTACCAGTGTGGCAGGGAGTGCAGATCCACATGGATTTGTAGAATTACTTTCTATATGAAATTGAGTGCTTGGAACCTCGAGTATTCAATTGGTTTGAGGGTCTCCTTAAGAATATGAAACAACAGTTGTCAAAGTGCAGGACTGTTTAGTTAAAACAATTTTGGTATGTATCAATTTTGGTGTCCTTTTTCCTTGAAAGGGTCCCAGTTTTGTATCTTCAGCATGTGGATTGGGGAATGATTTCTCCACGGGATACTCTCATGAAGAGATGGGTTGAATTGATGGAATACCACAATGGCATCCCAGCTATTACATATGGACCTATCTTCTTCCAATGGATGAGAGATCAACTCATTATGGTTGAGGATTATGCTTATGTTGGGACCGACTTTTGTGGTGATCCAGACTTAACATTACCTGAGGGTGCACATTGGGGAGACATAAGTAAAAAATATTTTTTCATTATATATTGTTTTTGGCATTTTAATTATGAATTTTTTATGTTATGTATCCGATACTAATCAAACCCTCTCAAAATGTAGATGTGGCACCTTTCAAACCTCCAGGTTCATCTCCAATCTAGAGACATGGATAGGTAGGCGCAGTGGTAGGTCGAGGAGTATCAAATGAGGATATCAAGGAGATTGAGCATAACCTTGAGGGATTGACTATGGACATCCCTAACATTACCGTAGATGAGCTACCTCGATGTTACCAATGCCATACTATTGGTGTTTCAACATCTATTGGTCGACTTCTTCATCATGTAGCACGGGAAATAGTTTGATATATGTTAAGAAACAAACATCAATATAGCATAGAAAAACCTCAGAAAAAGTACTCAACGCCTTGAAAAAGAGATAATTTCAGATAATAAGCCTCTTTGAGGGGGAAAACTCCTTTTACCCCACTTAAATGTTC
>JZKD02S0515420.1:141193-158737 GCA_000966675.3 Picea glauca
AGACTAGGAGGTATAATTACAACTAATGGCCTAAAGCTGACATAAATAAAATAACATTACTAATATAATATTCCCCAATTAAGGGGTAATGAGCCAATATTAGGGCTTAACACTATCATGAGTAGCATCCATGATATATATGTTTATGAAGCCATGTGCTTCGATAGTTTGGTCTCAGGACACACGTTTTTGTAACTTTTTGCGTTATAATACAAAAAAATCTATCGAATTACTTGTCTTTATGTTTTTGTATTTGGATTTATAAATTTCGCAAATGTCTATCTAAAACATAATTGGCTAAAGAATATATTAATTTATTTATATATCTAGGAATGTGTTGATATTAATTGTAATCAAAATTCCTTTCCAAGAGGCAAATTCTCAATTATACCCATAATAGTGTAGGACTTCTGATGGAATAGACATTGCTTAATTGAAACACCATAAGTTGAGAATCAATTTGTATAATTAGATGACAGATTCCAAGTGAAATGGTGTCAGTCAATAACTCAATAGCCGCACTATATTCCACAATGTTATTAGTTGCATGACCCAAGAAAATACCATGTAGACTTATCAATTCGTCTGTAGGTGCACAGATTTCCCATGCAATAGATGGAATATTTTGAATACTGTGAATAAAACCATCAACAAAGCCAATATAAGGTAGTGATAACGTCGACATCTGGGAACTAAGCACAAGGAAAGTTAAGTAGTTTGAGGGTAGAAAAAGAAATGACAAAAATCACACTAGAGCATGATACATTAAAGTACAAAGAACTTATGAAAAACATTTTAAACATAGTTCTTCTTTAGGTAAAGACCATTTTTGGGTTCACCCAAAGGAATTCCATCATAGTCAACCAAATCATAATCCCCTTTCTCTAATACTTGTTTAATGATATAAGTACCACGCCACATAGGCTCAAATTTACTTGCCCCCAACAAGTCATGATATTGGTCATAAAGGATAACCAAATCTCCTTCAGAAAAAACATGAGGTTTAACATGTTTGTCGTATTGAGCCTGTTATCACCATAACAATTTTCAGATAGGATCCAAGTCTTCGAAATTTAGAAAGAGCTACATCATTACGGAATCTTGATAGTTTGGAGAATTGATAATTTAGAGGACCATGACATATCTGGCGGCGTATGGACGAATATAGCGGAGGCACAAAAGATATAACTCAACAGACTGTCGATTGTAAAACAACCCAGATCAACGGTTGGGGCCCATATCGGGCGGTGAAATTGCATGGGACTTAACCATGTAAAGGCGGACTAAGGAAAACCATTGTGGTTTTTAAATGGATGCGCGATGCCTCTAGAGATACATCGGGGAAAAATGAAGGTTTCCTAAAACCACTTTTGCAAAATCCCAATGTCACATGTTTCAATACATCGAATCAACCACTCGTGGGGGGGGGGCGGGTGGAGACTGGTCAGAATCACCCCATTTCACTCATTCAATAGTTCACGACCATATGATGTTAGGTGAACGCCGCCACATAACGAACTCGAAAGATAATCATTTGAAATGGATTAGCCAAGCATATTAAACCAACGTACCTATAAGTGACTATGTCGGTGATTCATGATTGAAACTCTATAACTACTAATTCTCAAGTATGAGGGTATCATGTCATCTATATGATTATCTCTCTAATTTCTAAAAGGAACATCTTGTTGTCCATGATACTAGGATACATGGACAAGTCCAATCAAGACATATCCAGTCAAATAGGTCATTCAAGTAACATGGCAGGTTTATCTACTGGTAAGAAGGAAAGGGAAATTTCACGTATATTAGCAACTAAATTCCATACGGTACCTGCTATAGACCCATGATTAGAAGTTAGGCTAAATCCCATCATGAAGGACCTAATCATCAATAGGCCAGCCGTGAAAAATAAATGGAGCAAATGACGGAAGACAAAAAACATGCCTGAAACAGATGAAATTATTGGGGAGAATCAATCGGCTTAGTTGGTCACTCTCAAGAAGGAGATCATTGAGCTGAAATAAATTCTCAGATTGGAATAAGTACATCTTAGAGAGAGCCCTCTCTGATTTGAGTAGGCTAGTCCCTCAGCTCTAAATCTAGTTGAAACAATTACCTCTGTCATTTTTCTATTCAGCTGTAAAAAATTTACAGAGCGCTAACATTTTGGCGTCGTTGTTGGGGAAAAAATTGAAAACTTTTCCCTGGGAAAGAACGACATGGTTGAGTTCTAAGGTATGAGAGAAGCATAAACTTAGGCACATATTGGTTTTATTCCTTCTCTAGTGACTCCACACATAAAAAAAATAGTTTGAAGGTGATTCCACTGGTAAAAGAATCCATAAATTTAAATTTTTGGCGACTCCACTCTCAATGTAGAATCCATGTTTCAAAACATCATTGGTGACTCCACTGTCTAAATATGAGTTCAATATCTGTAAGTTATTCTCCAATTAATAGCTCCCATATTCATGGATTTCCAAATTGTATTCCTCACATAAATTGGCATAAATATTTTCCTAAATTCAAAGATGGGGAAGGAAATGATGTTGCCTTGCACTTGATTAGATTTCACATGCACATATGTAAGCTAGGGGTTGAATTTCATGAGGATTGTTTGATGAAAATATTTATGGCTACTTTAGAGGGGAGAGCAATATTATGGTATGAATGTTTAAAACCAAGTCACTTACACTCTCTTAAAGATTTCCATATAACTTTCTTTAAGTGTTATGGAGAATCTAATTCTACATCCTTGGTCTTTGAAGATTGTTGTGAATTTTGTGAACAATTTCATTAAGTACCTTGAATTTGTTTTGGAAATGAAGAGTGTATGAATGATGAAATCATAGAAGCCATTTATGAATATTCATGCCAACAACAAATAGTAGCCCCTCCTTTGGCTGAACATGAAGCTAATCAAGGAATTGTTGTTAAAAGTCATTTCCCTTATTCTGAAGTTGATGATGATATTCAAAAAGATAAAGTATTTCAAAGTTTTCTTTCTTCCCCTATGAATGATGTGGTTGTTCAAATTATAAGCGTCCTAGACATGGATGAGGGTTCTAAAAATGCATCTATAGAAAATTCAAGCAATGAAAAAACAAATGACATAGAGTTTTAGGAAAGAAAAAAAACAACATATGCCATTTTTCAATCAGAAATACAGAAAGATAATGAAGAAGCAATGGTTTTATTTGATTCATTTGAAAATCATGGTTTTGGAAATACATCCATGGGAACTCTAGACTATGAAATAGTTCATGATGTTATCTTTTCACATTTGMAAGAATATTATGAGCATGAACTTATTTCCATTCATTCATTTGAAAGTCAAAATGACATTCCTCAAGCAAATTTCCAGAAGTTTAATAAAACCAAATCAGAATTGTTTGATMAACAAGAGGATAGCCYTGATGCACATAATATGGATGTCATATTTGAATGTAAATTCTTTTGTTGAGATGCATGGGAAAGTARACAAACCTATTGCTTCCATTCCATTTGAAAATGTTCTTAGAACTGAAGAAATAGAGMAAGAGCAACAACCACTTATGAATGAGGCTTGTTTTCATGTTTTTGTTCATGAAGAAGAAATGATTTTTCATGGTATTCAAGATCCTCTGGCCATTCTATTACAGTCATCATTGAAGGAGGATTTTGTTTCATTCATAAGATCATATTTTGGATTCAATGTTTTCCTTCAGCTGCCATATTTTACACTTGTCTGCCATCTTAAGAAAAATGTGAGAAGAGGAGAATCAAGAAGCCAATTGCTTGATTGGCTGCATTGGCACTTTAGCATCACTTGATTGAGTATTAATTTCAACATTTTTAGAGTAGGTAGGAGTGTGCGAATAAGATTGTTTGTCAAGAATTTTTCAGTTTGGATTTCCAATATTGTGTACAATCAGATTTTAGTAGTGTATTCAATGTTCAGTATCTAGTTGAGAGTAGTGTACAGAATTTGGTTTTCAGCAGATAGTGGTGATAGTTTGGAGTAGGGTACACACACATGTTTTGGGAGAATCCTAATGGATCAGGCACCGGGTCTACAGTTCTTTGTTACCTCGCATGGAGGATAGCAGGGATGATTTTAGGGGCTAAATTTCACTCATGGGCTAATTTTCCATGGTTTTTCCCAAAAAACAATTCACTATTCTAAAAATGACTCACCCAAATTCTATAGGATAAAATTATTTTACCTTAAAAATAGCCAAAATTTTATACAAATTATATAAAATCCTTAGAAATTTGAATATTTTTACAAAAATATCGTTGAACATTTATAGTTGTCATATGAAGGATTAGTAATATTCGCCAAGGTTTCTACATTTCAAAATAAATTTCCATCCTTAAAATCATCCCTAGAGGGTAGAATCCCTAGTTGGAGCCTATGTTATCACCATAATAATTTTCAGATAGGATCCAAGTCTTGGAAATTTAGCAAGAGCTACATCGTTGTGGAAGCTTGATAGTTTCTAGAATTGATAATTTAGAGGACCAGGACATATCTAGCGGTGTATGGAAGAATATAGTGGAGGCGTAAAAGGTATAAATCGATAGACCATAAATTTTAAAACGGCCCAGATCAACGGCTGGGGCCCATATCAGGTGGTGAAATTGCACAAGGCTTAACCATGTAAAGGTGGACTATGGAAAACCATTGTGGTTTTTAAATGGATGTGAAGTGCCTCCAAAGATACATCGGGGTGAAAGGTGGGTTGCCTAAAACCACTTTTGCAAAATCCCTAATGTCACATGTTTCAATACGTCGAATCAACCACTCGTGGGGCGGGCGACGACTGGTCATAATCAACCCATTTCACTCATTCAATAGTTCAAAACCATATGATGTTAGGTGAATGCTGCCAAATAACAAAATCGAAAGCTAATCATTTGAAATGGATTAGCCAAGCATGGTAAACCAACGTACCTGTAAGTGACTCTGTTAGTGATTCATGATTGGAACTCTATAACTACCGATTTTCAAGAATGAGGCTATCATCTCATTCATAAAATTAACTCTCTAATTTATGAAAGGAACATCTTGGTGTCCATGATACTAGGATACATGGACAAGGCCAATCAATCCTTATCCAGTCAAACAGGTCATTCAAGTAACATGGCAAGTTTATCTACTCGTAAGAAGGAAAGGGAAATTGCATGTATATTAGCAACTAAATTCCACACAGAACCTACTATAGACCGAGGATAGAAGTTAGGATAAATCCCATCATGAAGGACCTAATCATCAATAGGCCAGTTGTGAAAAATAAATGGAGCAAATGATAGAAGACAAAAAACTTTCCTAAAATGGTTGAAAACATTGGGGAGAATCTACTGGCCTGGTTGGTTGCTCTAAAGAAGGAGATTGTTGAGCTGAAATAAATTCTCAAAATGGAATAAGTACATCTCAACATGTTTTGGACAGATGGAGGTCAAAGAAAAGGGCTTAGATATGATGAACATGTTCTTAACAGTTCCTTTAAAATAGGATACCGGTTATTATAAATCATTCCTCCTTGTAACTCATCTATAATTTTAGAATTACGAGAAGTCTGAATGTTTTAAATTCCACAAGAAATTTGTCTATATATATTATCTCGAGGATATAGAAAGGCATGGAGAAAATAGGAGCCTTCCCTATGTGCAGGAAGACTTTGTAAAGTTTTGGGCTAGAATGAATATATAAATGCAAAGGCAGATTTTGGATTGTTTACGAAAAGATTCTAACTGGTGGTGATATGAGTCTTGTGTTCTTTCATAGTGTGTGGTTACTGTTATTGTATATTTCATTTACGCTTTAATTTGTCTAAATTGAAGAATTAGAGGCCCAAAATTCATAACTTGATGCTCTCGGCTTAGAAATTTAGACTATGTTTACCTCTTCTTAACTAATTTAGAATTCATTCGTGAAATGATCTGATGTAGTTATATGTTTCCTTTTCTTTTGATGCCATGCTAATTTTCATATATAAACTTAGATTCACTGCTTCATTTAGCCTGTTCCTCTTAATATTTCTCATGTTCTAACAATGCATTGTTCATTCCAGACTCCATAGCCCAAATGTCATCTTCATTTCTCCAATTATTTTATTAAAAAACCCCAACACAAACCAAATCTAACCATCGATTTCCACAGATATACCCAGTGAAAAGAGAGAGCCCTCTCTGAGTTGAGCAGGCTAGTGCCTCATCTCTAAATCTAGTTGAAACAATTACCTCTATCATTTTTCTATTCAGCCGGATAAAATTTATAGAGTACTAACATAGCCTTAATGCATTTCTTCTGGTTTTCTATTACTAACGCATCATCATGACGAGTCTCATCTAATTGCATTAAATACAAAAAAAATTATTCTTCAGTTGTTGTGTTGGGGAGAAGTTCGACGACTAGCTTTAGAGACAAAATTTCACATTCAATTAGAAAAATAGCTTTGATACCATACACTAATTGGAAAGGAGTGAAACCCATAGTATAATTAAATGACATATGATAGGCCCATAATTCCAAAAAAATCATTGTATGCCAACTTGACTTATGAATATCTATCATTTGTTGAAGCATAGCGGTTAAAACTTTGTTGATTGCTTAAAATTGGCCATTGGCCTATGGATAATAAGGGGATGAGTTTTCATGGCATAGACCCAACTTATCGGTTATCTCAGACATCATAAAATTGTGAAAATGGGTGCCATCGTTGCTGACGATGGCTTGAGGGACACCAAAACTAGTGATGATATGATTGAATATGAAAAGTGTTGTAGTTTTCCCAGTGTTATCAAATGTAGGAATCGCCTCGGCCCACTTAGTGAAATAATCCACAACTACAATGATGTATCCATTCCCCCGTTCGAGTGATGGTTACATGTCATGAAGTCAATTCCACAATTAGAAAATGGACCAATGGAAACCACAGGATAGAGAGAAGAAGGATGAGATCGAATCTTATTATTATAGGTTTGACAAGCATGGAATTTATGAAATACGAGAATGAAATCCTTGAAATGTGTCATCCAAAAGTAATGAGTGCATAGGAACTTTTGGGAAATGGAATACCCAGACATATGACCACCACATTCTCGAGAATGACAATCATTTATTTCTTTCTTAGATTCATCATATGTCAGACATCGTCGAAACACTGAGTTAATACCATGACGGTAAAGGGTATCCCCAAGAATAATATATTGACAAGCTTGATACCTAATACGACGATGATCTACATGACATACTTCAGGTAGGAAAGTTTGGGTTTGGATATAAATGATGATGTCTCCATACCATATATCATCTAAACTAATTAGAAAGAGAGATTTATCAGGAAAAGAATCTTCTGCCACATTTTTTGTATTAGTGGAGGGAAGGTCACATATCAACTTAGCAAAGACCAAAGATTTCTTTGACTTGGATTTTTCAAACTCCAAATAAAATTCCTGGAGAATCACAATCCATTTATAGTATTTTTCCCCTAGAAATTTTCGTGTAAGAATATGTTGCATAGGGTTGAAATAAAAAATAATCATGCTTTTGCGCAATAAAATATAGTGATGAAAGTGTTGGACATCTTGAACAACTTCCAAGGCCAGTTTCTCCACATGCATGTATTTGATTTTGGTGGTTGTAAGACTCTAAATTAAATAGTAAATGACATGTTCGTCTTGCGAATCATCCTCTTGGACCAAAACCATGGAGATGGTGTGATCCGAAGAAGCCAAATATAGGAAGTAGTCTCAACTGTAATCCAAAGGATATAATAGTGGTGTGCAGGTTAATGCAAGTTTCAAAGCATCAAAAACTTTGGTAGTGGTGTCATCCCACACAAAATCATGACCCTTCTTAATAATTCGAGTGAAACATTTCGTTAGTTTGGCATAATTAGGAATGAATCATCTTAAAAAAATTTCCTTCCCTTGCAAACTTTGGAGTTGGCATAAGGTAGGAGGAGGAAAATTGATGATTTCTTCAACCTTCAATGGATCAACTCTGATCCGATGCATGGAAACGATAAATCCTAGGAGTCTCTCGGACTCCACAGACAAAACATATTTATGTAGATTCAATCGGATACGGTAATACTGACACCGAAGGGAAATATATCGTAAGTGTGTCGAGTGATCTTGATGACGCATGGAATGTGCTGGTAAATCATCAAGATATGTTTGTACAATTTTCTTGATATCATGAAAGGCATAAGACACAACTCTTTGAAAAGTCACATCAACATTCTTAAGACTGAAATGAAATTTACGATATGCGAAGGTACCCTAAGGAAAAATAAAGGTGGTTTTGTGTTGATCCCTGGGTAAAATATTTATCTGATTATAGCTGACAAATCCTTCCATTAGAGAGAAGATTTCACTTCTGGCACAGTCATCGATGATATGGTCAATGAAAGGGGTTGGATAATTATCTTTAGGGAAAATCTTATTAATATCCCTATAATCAACAGATACGCGGATCGTTCCTTATTTCTTTGTGACCATAACAAGATTGGAAACCCAATCAGTCAATGCTACAGGGTAAATAAACCTGATTTAATAATTTTTTCAAATTAAAGCTTGACCACGACGAATTTCCATGGATGAAATGGGTGAAGTCATCATCGAATAGGCTTATCATAAGTGTATGTTTTGATTTCATGTACAACAATATCTGGGTCAATTCTAGGAATTTATTCGTAAATTCAAGAAAATACATCACAAAATTATTGGAAAAGGGCCTTGTAAGTTTGAATCTCATCGAGAGAACATGAGGCACCTATGTGAACATTTTCCACAATTCCAAGCTTGATCGAAATATCTAGAGGGATGGTTGGTGAAATATTTCCCAAGTTTCCTTCATACAAAACATCATGTGTTGGTTTGGAAATGGGAATGATATTAATAACTACAAATAGATCTGGAATATGTTGGTAACTCTCGATAGTATTAGGTTCAAGGAAGAGGATAGAATGATGATGTCCATCATCCCATGGTGTGTCTTCCACAAACATAACTGCCATTATTTTTTCATCAATTTGAAATACCATGTGAAATGGATCAGAAGATGTATCAAAAGGAGAATGAGATGAATGACATGTTGATTGAATAGCATGATAATCCAATTCAATCAGACTAAGTGGCATTTGGTTGCCATAACGATGACATTCTCCCAAGCTAGGTACTATCCAAGGGTCATATGACTCAGAAATTTTTCCAACACTGGTCGAAATCATGTTGATAGAAGTGACAAGAGGAGGAGGAACATCAGGCTCCGGAATGGGGAAAGTCCCCATTAATGATGAATATTTCAAAATACCCACACCGACATTATCATAACTGGGAGGTGTTTATTCTATGAAAGAAAAATTACTAGTGCATGAATCATAACTAAAAAAGGAAAGTTGATCTACTGTAACAACTTTAACTTGGTGAGGGAAACATATCACATGGAAAAGAGTAGAGACAATTGCTCACATAGAATCAATCCAACTACAACCAAGTAAGAGGTTGTAATCGAGACGTGCATAAAACACTTCAACCTCAACAACAACCAATTTCCCTTCTAACGCAATACATAATGCGGGAATCACACTGTAAGGTTTAAACCCTATACCATCAAATGATTTTAACGTCTTATGTGAGTCAGTAAGAGAAGGAGAACCAATGGATTTCCAACAGGTGAAAAACACGACGCAAGTCGAAGCCCCTTCGTCAACAACAATTCGACAAATATTCTTTGTTTCCACAATTAGTTGTATTTGAAAAGATAATTGATGAGGGAGTCTTTGGATGTGATCTTCCAAGTAAAAAATTATCAAATTTGTATCAGTAGGATCTATTCCACCAATAGCCTTTAACAGTTGCTTCCATTGAGTAGGACAAATTTGAAGGACTTTGAGGGTCGACATCGGAGAGGGTGCCTTTGCAAGATCTTCTACAATACTGTAGTTTTGATATGCACGTGCATGTGGGTTGAGTGATGACTTACCAACGAATCCCTTCGGAGGTGGATGGTTTAATGTATAAGGATTAGGTCGTTTGAGATGAAGAGGACCATTGGGAGGCAGAGCCAATGTAGGAGGTTGATAGTCAACCTTATCTTTAGAAGGAGAATAATCTTTGGTTTGAGTAGCAACTACAATGTCATGTTTCTTGGAAGTAGTACACATAAGCATGTAAGAACTAGTAAAGGGAGAAGGTTGGTCATGAATAACTAGTTGGGCCTGCTGTTGAGAAGGAAAATGTTGTGAAAAAATGATAGACATAGGGGGAGTCCCAGATCCATGGAGGAATCGAGTAACTTCTATGCGTCTTGAACAATATTTCATAAAATGGTCCTCACCACAAATAAGGAAAATATAACGAGTTTTTATATTTTATTTATCATCAACAGGTTGAATTTTTTATTTATCTTGTAGTTGATTATTAGTTTTATCCTTTTTATTCTTACCCTTCCCTTTCTTCTTATTTTTAGATTTTTCGGTATTCGTAGACTGGACCATATTTACCTTATAGGTTTTACCAAGAGAGGTGATGACTCTGCGTTTTTCCCATTTTTCCTTTGCTCAAATACCTTTTTGCTCATGGATATTATACAATTTACGATTTTATTAGCCTTTTTTTAAGTTGTTATCAGGTTTCATCCATCAATTTTCCATGGAGAAACATAAGGTATGTGTAATCCTTATTTGTGATGATATTATGATGGTTTATATTTAATTGAGTGAGTAAAATATATCAATATTTCTCATTTATTTGAAACAAGTCGAAAACGTGATCTGACCCTCGATCCAGCCCTTGATCCAACCCTTGATCCAAACCTCGATCTAGACCTAGATTCGACCCTCGATTCATCTCTCAAAGCACAATGCAGTTGTGGATTGTCATATCAATGAGATCTTCTTGGTGAATCGGAAACATGGGTTTTGTACTTGCTTGAGCTCTCCAACTATGGAACTCATTACATTTAGATTCAAGCAGTTACGTTGACCTCTATTTTGAGCACATGAAGATGTTGAGAAGATGTTTTTAAGATTTAATGAATTCTCTTGTAGGAGAGTGCCGACCCTTTCGGTGGTCAACCTCTCAGCTATGTTTATGAGCTCTATAAGTAGTGGGAGTCTCTCGGGACAAACAGAGACAATTTTAATATATACACCTATTATATTGAATTGTTATATAAAAATTCAGTTTTGTTGTTAATATGAATGATATGATAAGTGTGTGAATGTATATTAAGTTGGATTAGTGCCACGACTGTTTGGGGGCCCACTAGTGGTCTGGGTATCTTAATTTGTTGTATATTCATATTTATTTATTTATCTCTCATGTGTGCAGGTTGCTTGTTGAAGTTGTATTTATTTCCATATATTTATTACAGGTTACTCCTAATTGTTTAAATCTAATTGTCCATACTCTGACATCTAACATATCTTATGTTGGCATGTTTTATAGGAAGCGTGTGCTTGTCATTGATTGAAAGAACAACAAAAATGATGGAAAATAGGAAAAGCATAAGCTCAGGAGGAGAAGAGAACAATATGTAGAGATCAAAGCTCATAAGGGAAAGCACAATACAGAAACGTGATCCAGATCAAAATCCTTGATCATGGATCTACTTCGAGATTCTTCACAACCATCAGGTCAAATTAATTGACAGATAGGATAAACAGGGAGAAAATTTAGAGATTTGAAATCCCCAAAGTCTGGGGAGTACGATAGAAAAAGTAAATTTTAGTCGTCAGATCATTCAAAAAGTGGAAAGACAAGATAAGTTAGAGTAAGGGCACGCTAATATCAACGGATGATAATTGGGCACTCAGATATATGTTGATAGGTCATATCGGACACCTCCGACCTTTCTACCTTTAACGATGGGGGGGGGGTCCGAGTTGGTGGTATTTCTCATGTGGGACCCTCATACGTGTCACCTTCCTATCAACTCAGACCCCCCTCACTCATTACCACTTACCACCTAACCCCCTCTCTGAGTAAACCACCAAACAACTCATATATACCACCTCTGCACTCCGACGTCACACTCCACTACCTGCTACACGTAACACTCCACTACACTTCCTACACGTCTCACCCATGTCAGCAAAGACACATGGCATAGTCAAATAATGGAAAGTGTCAAGCTAAAATCAGCATTTCAGGAACGTGAAAATCATGAATCTGAATGACACATGGAAGACACTCGTCTTGTTCCACATCATCAAGTGATGTAATCAATTTACATCACTCCGAGAGTTTTACTTCAAGAGTTTCACCTCCAGCATATGCCTAAAGTCTCAAAGTACCGAACGTCAAAGTCCTGAAATGGACATGAGTCGTTCGATTAGAATATCGCTTCGGGTGCATTCTCAAACATTGATCTAGTACAGTGGAAGGACAGTGTAAGTGGAAGTCTTAACCAACAACAAGCAGTCTCCACTGTCTATGACTTATTTATAAAGTGACCACTCCAGAGGAGAATGAAGCAACGATCAACCTAAAGTACCCAAGGGCTAAAGTCACTTATGATCATTGATCATGCAGGAGGGTACATATCAATAGATCATTGACTCCAGGTGAAACTAATCCAAGAAAATGCGAAGGAGAAAGGTTTCAAATTGCCAAAGGCCGAAGTCCTGAAGTGAACATGGACCATTGATTTGAGGAGGACACATGGAAAGAATCTATGGACTCTAGATAAAATAATTCATGGAGAGTGTGAAGGTTAATAATTGATATTGCTGCAACCCAAATCACGAAATAGATCACAACCATTGATTTAGTAAGGTTAGATATGATCCTTCAGTTTAGGAGCACTGTAAATATCGTGAGATCAATGGTCCCATTGCATTGCAGGGATTGAAGGTGCATGAACTTTAAAAAGTTAAGGGTAGGCCATAATTGAAACCAAGGTTTTGGAGAAAGGGTACACAACAAATGGAGGTGGATTGCGAGGAGAAAAGAGGTTGATCCCAAACCACTCTTGGATGTGCCTGTAATCGTTTTCTTACGCAAGGACGTATCCTAAGGTCACATGTGACAAGGGGCTAAGGAGAAAATATCTCATGCCCGCAATCACGTGGTCATGTGAGACCATCACCCAAGGTCACATAAGTGGAATATACGGGAAGGATCTAGCGCTTCTAGTATCCACATCGAAGGTTACGCATTGAAAAGTAAAAATGGCCTCTGCGTGAATAATCCAATAACTCTGATCAAACATAATCTGGTTGAAGGGTTTTTGTTTCATATCATGATTTATTGATTAGTTATGATTTAGTTACACTAACTGAATCATTGTTCCTAAGCGGTTGGATCATTGTTTTGGGGCATTAGAATCATGGCTCTTAAGCGTTCTGAGATTCCCGACATGGGTGTTGGAGATTCAGAGAGTAACAGATGATGAGGGCATGAATAAAAGAAACATTCCATGACAGAGGAAGGTTGATGTTTCTCTGTAAAAAGTAGTCAAACTGTAAGCAATGAACTGAGGGAGAAAATGCAGAGATGAAGAACATAAGCTAGATAGAGCATAAATGGTGAAAACAATAGACTATATGAGAACTTAAGTGCAAGAAGATGTGAGGAGGAACACACTGATGCATGCAGAGAAGAGAAGTGTATCCAAACAATTATGAGACTGGTAAGCCATTGATAAATATTGTATCACTGTAATAAATTTTAGAAAGAAAAGATTTATATCTCAGGGTGGTAGGGTGGTGCTAGGGAGGAATATTATTCTCAGAGTTTCAAGTGGGTTCTTGAACATAGGGAGTTGTAGCTTCCATTTGGTTGCAGCCAGAAAAACCAGGTTGGTAGGGTGGTGCAAGGGAGAACTATAGTTCTCTGTTGTACATGTCGGTGCATGTGTGACTGGAAGTTGGTACTTCCATCCATTTGGTGCTCGAACACTCAGGGAGTTGGTGTTTCCTTCTAGTGGGTGCTAGAGAAACTAGAGAGTCGATGCTCTCAGCAAGTTGCAGCTTGTAAAACAAAGGTGGTAGCCTCACATTGAGTTGGTGCTCAAAGATAGATGATATACATAAGATAAAATGACTTCCTATCATTCGAAGAAGAAGAGGTTTTCTCCCTTTATGGTTTTCCTCAGGAATATTTGTTTCTTTATACTTCATGTGTGGGGTTGATGTTGAATAATCTATTTCTTACTTCCTTGAATTATTGTGATCATCATTGAGTGTTTTGTAATAAGTTTAAAATGGGTATAATTGTTTGAGCAAAGTAACAACTGATTCACCCCCCCTTCTCAGTTATCTAACAATTGGTATCCGAGCGGGTTCCTTTTATCTTAGGGTGGGTCCTAGAGCTTAAACATGACTATCCATGAAGTAAATTCAACCAATAAGGCCCCCATGTTCAATGTTACAAACTTTTCCTTATGGAAAGTTAGAATGAGAACCTACATAATGGCTTTAGGTGCAGATGTCCAGGATTTGGTAGAGACTAGTTATGTGAAGCCCATTGTACTAGCTTCTAAGGATGACAAGCTAGAATTCAACTTCAACACTAAGGCTATGAATTCTATTCTGAGTGGGATTGCAAAAGAATAATTTGTAAAAGTTATGCACTTAGAATCTGCCAAAGAAATGTGGGAGAAACGCATTAGCAGTTATGAAGGTAATGAGAAGGTAAAGGGTGCCAAGCTTCAAACCTACAGATTATAGTTTGAACAACTAAATATGAAAGAGGATGAAACTATTGGGAAGTAATTTCTAAGAGTTGAAGAACTAGTAAATGCAATGAAAGGACTTGGTGAAAAAATTGAGGAAGCCTCTTTAATTTAGAAAATTTTGAGATCTCTGCCAGATAGGTTCAACCTGTTATCCCCGATTTCTAGGGATAGATAGGAGATCATGTATCGAGGACCATAGGTCCTAGACATGGAGTACCAAGAGTAGGATTGACCTGAGCATGGCCTTGGAGGGCCCATCCTTCCTCTTCTTCGCCAACTTTGTCCTGTCAACAACAACAACATCCATCATCGTTGGCTTGGACTTGCATCAGAGAATACTCTTGCTCCATGAGGTAATTGTTCTAGGTATCATGGTATGTGTCATGTTTGATCGTTATAACTTTCTTATATATGCATCAGGTTCCTTACATTTCTGAAAACTGCTTGGATCTTACACTAACCTTTTGACCATTGTTTGGGGGATTAACGGGGTGACCTAGCAAGCCTGTATCCATGGGTTTTGGTTAGCCACCAGGGGGGATTTGAAGAGCCATCATCCGCTCCTACCATACTATCACTTTACATATTATCTCCCATACATCCATCCCATTCCCCTAGTCCAGGCATTAGGATGACCTACTTGAGGTGTTACACTTCGTCTTGTGGGAAGAAGGGGCTAAAGTCCCAGGGGGTAAAAGCATCTGGTAAAAGTTAAAATCCATAGGAAGTAAACCTAGAGATGCTTCACCCAGGGATCCCCAAGAAGGAAATAAAAGGCCTCTCAATAAGAAACAAAAGGGACCCAAAGAAAAATAACAAAACAAGACCTAACCAAGAGGATGGGAGGTCTCATCATGAGCCGACCCATTATGTTCATAGGTATCTAGCAGTATGACATTGCCATTATCTAGTCACCACGCCAGGGCAATGACCTTTGGTTGCATGGCCAAGGGAAAGGGGGTCTCATCATGAGCCTGTAAGTTTTAAACCTGCAAAGTAAAGCAATGCATATAGATTCTTAAGAAATACAAAAATTAATCAATGGATCATACACAGAGTAAACAGAGATTTTTACCGGAAACCCTCAATCGGGAAAACCTTTCTTATTTTCATTATATCGAATTTCACCACTCGACATACAATATATACAATGTTTTTAGGTATTCCATAGATACCAAAACCCTAATCCCTTAATTCAGGATTAATTTACAAATCAACTAAAAATAGCAAAAACCACCCAAAAAAAAAATTTGAGGCGTTGCCACGAACACTGCGCGTAACCAGGGGGGGTTGTACCTACCCCCCCCTAGGACCCCCCTAGGAAAGTGACTGACGCACACGATAGAGCTCTAGTTGAAGGGATCGTCAGATGCAGTTGTCGTATCTGACGCACCCACACACACACACATGCAAATAATATAACACATACCCAACAGAGTCTGCCTTATCATTTCTTCAAAAATACTAGTGGGTAACATTGTCAGATTTGGTCACCATGCCAAGGCAGTGTCCTTTGGTCACACCTTGAAGTAAAAATAAAGAAAAAGCAATAAATAAAGAATCAAGGCAATAAAGGGGCTTGGAAAAATTGCATCCATGACGGGTACAACTCACCTCCTACAAAGGCACCCATGCACAATACCTACCCCTGGTCTTCACTATGATTGAATATCCTTAGACCATATCAATTCATGAACATGACTTGAATAATATTCTATGGAAACTTTCCTCTTCTTATGGATACCATCCCAATAGGTTGTTCTGTTTATTTCGTCAACTTTGTATAGTAGATCAGTGTAATGTCTTTAAGCTATTAGAGGATATGCTAGGGGTTTTATGCATGTATTTGATAAATTTAATGATGAAATATGATTGACATTTCTATGATCCCAAGGACTGATGAGCCCATGGAGGGAGAAGTTTTTTATGTGCAGGACCATACCTGACGGACAGGTACCAGTGGGCCAGTACACATGGGGATATGATTAGCTCAGACCTCCATGGGGATGAAGATCCCATCAGATGGTTGTTGGGATGGCAGAGACAGTACAACATTATGATGAGCCTTTGCACGAGAAGAAAGAAGGAAGTTCCACCCAGGACACTTTGGCAGAGCCCAGCCTAGGGGGGATCACCCACTTCAGATGGAACGTTTTCCCCTTGATGGATAAGATGTCACCCAGAAGAGAAGGACGTTATCTTGAGCATGTGGCAGTGTGATGAGGCTATTTGGCACATGTGGCAGCTTGGAGGATCCCTAGAAGGGCCAACGTCTGGCTTCTAGATGTTGGATATGCCCAAAAAGGGCCAACGTTTCCCTCAGAAGGGCTTGATGTCCCACTTTTTTCTGATATTATGTCATTTTTTTAGCAATTAATGCAAAAACAGTGTAAATTTTGTAGTCAGCCTTGTCAGCTATTTTAATGACCTATTTTTAAATTGAAAGGTCATGGATTGGTATAAATTGAGGACGTTTTTCCTCATTTTGAATATAACACAACTCACTCTCTTGTGATATCTCAAAACTTTCACCCTATTTTGGTGCTCTTGGTATTTTAAAGTGAGGCACAACTCTTGGAGGAGGATTTCTCTTGGCATTTATGGTGTTTCTCTCATGGAAGGTTTACAACTAGGGTTTGATTATGCATTCTTCATGATATGTAAGTGGATTTTTCATGAAAAGCTTCTTAAGTGAATGGTTGTAGGCTTAATTTCTTACATTTTTCTATTATATTGTTGAATCTTGAAACCCTAGGTAGAAATCACACTAGTAGGTCATTGCTATATGTCCCCATGTTTGAGAAATAGTTTTAGCCATTGATAAAGGAAGATATAGCCTAGTTGTTGCTACACTTTTCTCCCTTTTT
>JZKD02S0515420.1:239334-262012 GCA_000966675.3 Picea glauca
TAACTACAAATGCATACTAATGCATACTAAAGAAACACACTTTTACCTAACGACATATTAGACCAAGTAGATCTTAACTAACTCCTAAGTGTCTAAATATCCTAACAGTACAAACTAGGAGAAGGATAATCAAAGACATTGAACAATCACATATAGCCTTCATATCCATGGTAGAACCCAAGAAATTTAATGAAGCTAGTAAATATGAAAATTGGTTAAAATCAATGAATGAGGAACTAGATTAGATTGAGAATAACAATACTTGGGAGCTTGTTTCTAGACCATTTGATAAGAATGTAATTGGATCCAAATGGATATTTAAGAATAAAATCAATTAACAGGGACAAATTGTTAAGAATAAATCCAGATTGGTCTGTAAAGGGCATGCAGAAGTTGAAGGACATGATTTTGATGAAACCTTTGCACCAGTGGCAAGATTGGAAGCCATCAGAATATTTCTTCCCTATCCATGTCATAAGAACTTTAAATTATATCATATGCATGTTAAGTCAATATTTCTTAATGGAGATCTAGAAGAAGAAGTATATGTGGAGAAACCTTAAGGGTTTTCACTGACAAATAATCCTGACTATGTCTTTAAGTTGAAAAAGGAATTATATGGAATGAAACAGGCACCATGAGCCTGATATAGATTGGAAAAATTTATACAGGACAAAGGGTGCAATAAAGGTATTGTTGAAAATAATCTGTACATTAAGTCTGAAGGTGATGAATTTTTATCTTTTTTGGTTTATGTAGATGACATTATTTTTGTATGCACTAATGACCCTTCGGTTCATTGGTTTGCTAATCCAATGCATACTGAGTTTGATATGTCCTTTATAGGAGAACTGTCATATTTTCTTGGTTTACAAATCAATCAAAGTTTTGCAGGGCTATTTATCTCTCAATAAAAGTATTTCAAAAAGATGTTGAAGAAGTTTCAGATGGAAGATTCCTCTCTTGCTAGTACACATATGGTGGTTGGTTGCAAGCTCAGTATACATTATATTTCACCTGATATCGATCAAAGAACATATTGATCAATGATAGGAAGTCTTTTGTACATCAAAACATCTCATCTTGATATAATGCAAGATGTTGAAATGGTAGGTCGTTTTCAGTCTGCTCCTAAACAAAGTCATCTAGTAGCTTTCAAAAGGATATTAAAATATTTGAAGGGTATAATGAATTGTGGTCTCTGGTGTCCTAAAAATTAGAATTTTCAATTAACTGCATATTTAGATGTTGATTGGGAAAACTGTTAGGATGATATAAAGAGAACCAGTGGAGGTGCATTCTTCTTAGGTGATTCGTTAGTAGCATGTCTTAGTAAGAAGAAGGGATCTATTTCATTATAAACTACAGAGGTAGAGTACATTGTTGTTGCTACTTGTTGCACTTAGATATTATGGATTATACAAACTCTTGGAGAATTGAGGTTAACTTATACTGATACCATTCCACTTCACTGTGATAACACTAGTGCCATTAGTGTCTCGAAGAATCCTTTTATCCATTCAAAGATGAAGAATATACCAATAAAGTATCATTTTCTAAAAGAGCAAGTTATAAACAGAGTTTTTCAACTTAATTATATTCCTTCAACAGAAAAAATTGCAGACATCTTTACTAAACCCCTAGCTAAGACACCATTTGAATATCTTCATCAGAAGCTAGGTGTCATCCCTTTTCTCATATAAGATAGTACATCCCGTTAGGGGGAGTATGTGTTGGTTGAATATATGATACCTCCAAAAAAGTAATTCAATAGCTCGGGGGAGCATATTTTCTTTGACATTGATGTCAAAGGAGGAGAAAAGGTGTGGTCTAGATCCTACAGTCAGAGGTCTAAGTAGAATAGTGCAGCCTCTCAGGGTTGCCATCAATGCCAAAGGGGGATATTGTTAGCATGTTTTACAGTAAGCGTGTTCTTGTCATTGATGGAAAGAACAACAAAGATGATGGAAAATAGGAAAATTATAAGCTCAGGAGGAGAAGTGAAAAATATGAAGAGATCAAATATCATAAGGGAAAGCGTAGTACAGAAACATTATCTAGATCAAAATCCTTGATCGTGGATCTTCTTTGAGAGTATTCATGACCGTTGGATCAAATCAAGTGATAGATAGGATAAACGGGGAGAAACTTTTGAGATTTGAAATCCCTGAAGTCCGAAGAGATGGATAGCTGGAGTAAATTTCAGTCATCAGATCATTCTAAAAGTGGAAGGATAGGATAATTTAGAAGAAGGGCATGCCAATCCCAGTGACTGATAATCAGACACTCATATCTATGGTCGAAAGGTCATATCAGACCCTCCTCGACCTTTCTTCCTTTAACCGTGGGGTGGGGGTCCGAGTTGGTGGTATTTCCCATGTGGGACCCTCATACATGTCACCTTCCTATTAAATCAGACCCGCCTCGCTCATTACCACTTACCACCTAACCCCCCCTCCGAGTAAACCACCAAACAACTCATACATACCACCTCTGCACTCCGACGTCACACTCCACTAACCTCTAGAGGTCACACTCCACTACACTCTCGAAACGTCTCACCCACGTTAGCAAAGAAACATCGCATAGTGAGATAATGACAAGTGTCAATATGAAATCGACATTTCAGGTATGTGAAAATCATGAATCTGAGTGACACATGGCAGACACTCGGCTCGTTCCACATCATAAAGTGACATAAGCAAGTTACGTCACTCAGGGATTTTTACTTCGGGAGTTTCACCACTAGCTGATGCTAAAGTCCCGAAGTCTCTAACTCCGAAGTCTTGAAATGGACATGAGTTGTACGATCTGAAGATCACTTCAAGTGCATTCTCAACCGTTGATATAGTACAGTGGAAGGACAAAGTAAGTGGAAGTGTTAACCAATAGCAAGCGATCTCCACCATCTATGACTTATTTAGCATGTGACCACTCCGAAGGAGAATGAAGTAGGGATTAGCCTAAAGTCTCGAAGGGATGAACTCACTTATGATCGTTGATCATGTATAAGGGTACGCGTCAATAGATCATTGACTCTGGGAGAAACTAGTATGGGAAAACGTGAAGGAGAAAGGTTTTAAATTGCCGAAGGCCAAAGTCCCAAAGTGAATGTGGACCATTGATTTGAGGAGGACACATGGCAAGAATTTGTGGGCTCCGGCTAAAAGAGTTCTGGGAGAGCATGAAGGTTGAGAATTGAGATCACGAGAGCCTGGATCACGAAATAGATCACATTCATTGATTTAAGAAGGTTATATGTGATTCGTCAGTTCAAGAGCACCATCAAGTTCATGAGATCAATGGTCCCATCGCATTGCGGAGATTGAAGGTGTGTGAAATTTAAAAATTTAAGGGAGGGGTGCAATTGAAACCACTGTTTTGGAGAAAATGTACTTGGTATATGGAGGTTTATTGTGGGGAGAAAATTGGTTGATCCCAAGCCACTCTTGGACGCACCCACAATCATTCTCTTATGCAAGGACGTAGCCTGAGGTAACATGCGATAGGGGGCTAACGAGAAAGAGCTTGCACCTGCAATCACATGGTCACATGAGACCATTTCCCAAGGTCACATCAGTGGAAGATAGGGGAAGGAGCTAGCTCTTTTAGGCTCCACATAGAAGGTTACAAATTGAAAAGTCAAAAAGGCCTCTGCGTGAATAATCGAACAAAATTGATTAAACAAATTCTAATCGAAGGGTTGTTGCTTCATCTCATGATTTCTTGATCAGTTATGATTCAGTTACACTAATTGAATCATTGTTCCTGAGTGGTTCAATCATTGTTCTGGGGCATTAGAATCATGGCTCTTGATCATTCTGAGATTCCCGACATGGGAGTTGGATATTCGGAGAGTAATGGATGATGAGGGCATGAAATAAAGAAAGATTCCATGACAAATGAAGGTTGTTGTTTCTCTATAAAAAGTAGTCGAAATGTAAGCAATGAACTGAGGGAGAAAATGCAGAGATGAAGAACATAAGTTGGAAAGAGAAGAAATGGTGAAAAAAGAAGACTGTACGAGAACTTAAGCACAAGAATATGTGATCAAAAACATACTGATGCAGGTAGAGCAGAGCAGTGTAGCCGAACAATGATGAGACTGATAAGCCATTGATAAATAGTGTATCACTATAATAAATTTCAGAAAGAAAACATTTATATCTCAGGGTGGTAGGGTGGTTCTAAGGAGGATTGTTGTCCTCAAAGTTTCAAGTGGGTGCTTGAACACAGGGATTTGTAGCTTCCATTTGGTTACAGCCAGAAAAACAAGGGTGGTAGGGTGGTGATCGAAATTTGGACTAGGGGTCAAAATTTAGCCCAAAAACCAAAGTGTTCAGAATATATTCAAAATGGACAGGTGCATAGTCCTTGTCTTCACAAACCCAACGCAATTCAAATACGTTCAAATGAACATCGAATGAGTGAGATATCACATTCTTTTCATTTTTCCAAATAGGCACAATTTTGCTGACTGTACAGTTCGTACAATTGACATGGCAGGGCGATACAAATGATGTGGTAGGGTACGAAACCACACATGGAAGGTGATGTGTCAGTGCTGAGTTGGCAGTATTGGCATATGCATGGGTAAATGAAGCTATGACACATGGCGCTTTATTGGAAAATTGGGAGGTACCACGTGGCACCATGTGATGGTATAATTTAAAATTTTATTTTGGAGTCCGTGGGGATCGAACCCTGGACTTCCATACACGGTGAAAAGTCTTGGCAAAGGATGGGATACCAAAGAACCCACATATTAGTTCTTAATATATAATGTTTCAGATTATTTTTAAATTTGCTCTATGGTAAGATTCAGTGGGGTCTAGGCTGGGGCATAGCCCCAACCCCCGGTTGTATGGCATTCTATATGACCCTAAAAAAAAAAGTTGTGTGGGGTTTTTAAAATGATACTCCTCCATCATGCATCATTTTTCACACTTCATACTGTTGCTAATGGGTGCCCAAAATTTAGGTGTGGGGCGTGGACACATGGGAACCCATGCGTCCAAGCACCTCCGCATTTTGGGGGCTGAGTTTCCTAACGATGCTACAGTATGGAATGTTTCTTGGAATGGTTCTGTGTGCTGTTTTTAGGCATAGAAAACTCCCAGAAGCCAGGTTACTCACACAGGAGTTCATTTTGGTGAACCAAAGACAACAAGCTTGAAGAAGGAAAATGGCAGGAGGCCTATCTTCTTCATTTTTTGGCCAAATGAGGTGTTGAAAAATCCCATCTAGGTTTTTCTAGATGTTTTGAATCCATTTGTACAGTTTTCAAAGGAATTTGGAGACTTCTATTGCATTTTTTCCTATAGGCAAGTTTCAAAGAGCTCTAGGGAGGTTAGGGCCACCATTGAAGGAGGCCATGCTCAGATGAGGCCAAGTCCATTTTTAGTGATTGAATATTCATTCTTTACTAATTGATATAATATGAAATCATTGGGATAGGTTTAAGAGGAATTTGAGGAATTTTATAGGTGTTTTTTCCACAAGGAAGATCAGGGAAGATCAAGGCCACTAGTAGAAGAGGTCATGCCCAGATGAGCCATGGCATGTTTTCAGAGTTCTAATAGTCATTTTTGGGGTTTTTATGTATTCTGAACCCAATGGTACAGTCATTAAATCCATTGGATTTGAGAAGAATCTTGTAAAAGAATATTTGAAAAACTAATCCTAGAGATCCCAGTCCATTGATGAAGCCTCAAGGAGATGTAGCCCAGTTGGGGTGAACTCCTTTATCATGTTGTTATTGTTGTGAGTTTTGCTGGTTATTATTTTTCTACAACTTATGTTAGCTGTTGTATTTATGTAAACAACATATTTAACCATTGAAAATTCCTCACACATAAACACATAAAAGAATCCTAAAATTGACACATAAATCCTCTTGCACATCTAAGACATTGAGCAAGGTCTTGAAGTTTATTTTAATGGAGTAGAGGGTGCTTGCATACAAAAACAAGTTATCCCCCTATTTTCGGATCAAGTGGTGCAAGGGAGAAATATTGTTCTCTGTTGTATTGGTTGGTGCCTGTGTGACTGGAAGTTGGTGCTTCCATGTAGTTGGTGCTGGAACACTCAGGGAGTTGGTGTTGGAACACTCAGGGAGTTGGTGCTTCCTTCTAGTGGGTGCTAGAGAAACTAGAGAGTTGGTGCTCTCAGCAAGCTGCATCTTGTAAAGCTGAGGTGGTATCCTCACATTGAGTTGGTTCTCAAATATAGATGATGTACAGAACATAAAAAGACTGTATATCATTCGAAGAAGAAGAGGTTTTCTCCCTTTATGGGTTTCCTCAGGAATATTTGTTTCTGTATACTTCATGTGTGTGATTGACGTTGAATATTGTATTGCTTACTTCCCTAAATTATTGTGATCATCATTGAGTGTTATGTGATAAGTTTAAAATAGGTATAATTATTTAAGAACAGTAACAACTAATTCACCCCCCCCTCTCAATTGTCTAACATCTTATGCATGTCGTGTTTTATTAATGTATATATGTTCATAGTCATCTAACTGCTCAATTATATACAAGTTTTCTTTCTTTTTATTATAAACTCTAGATTACTTTGTAGATTGGTTATTTAGGCAGTGTCTATAACAACTACATCTACTTCATTAAGTTGTGATTTTTTATTACTTCCTGTAGGTTTGCATAAATTCTTAACTCTATTTCCAACATCAGAGTGATAGTATAAGAGTTGATTTCAAATATATTTTGCACAATGTTTATAGACTGTATTAATTATAAGAACATGGATTGATATCTTCATAATGGAAAAAGCTCTCCATAGACTATCTTATTCATACTCTACATATATCTGTAGAAATTAGCATCGAATTGATTCCACTTGAATTATCAATAGTGTTAAGGTGCCATCGTGACATAATTCTCCATCGTAGACACAACCATTGCATTTAAATGTCATCATGATGTTGTTTATTTTCAGTCAGTGAGATTAGTGTAATATTAGGGTTTATTTCATGTATGATAAGATCAATTGTGAGTTTTTGAAGAGATTATTTAAAACTAGAGTTCATTTTGAAGAATTTCTTTTAAAAGATAACTTGTGTTTATTCAAGGATTGTTTTGTTATTCAAGAGTTGCTTGTGTAGAGTAATAACTTCAATGTTCATAGTTATAGATTTCTTTTAAAGAGTTATTCATTTAGATTAATAAGCTCACTATTTGTAGTTAAAGATTTCTCTGTACATTTAAAATAAAGTATATTGTTCAACTAGATTTTAGCTTGTTTAGAGTCTTTTAAATCATCTTTTAAAATAGAATTGTAGATTGAAAATGGAAAGTTTATCCTTAGGGTAAATAATTCTCTTAACTAGTTAATCTTTCCGTTAGTTTTTATTTCTTCCTTGACTCATAATGTGTCACCACCCTAAGTCTAATTACCCTGTTCGATAATTTAATTGAGGGAAATTAAGACATGTAGTTTACCCATAATTTTTGGCGTCGTTATCGGGGAGTTGTCCAAAGGTAGAAAACAATTAGGAATTAGATTATCTTTTAGCATTAGTACTAGTTTGGTGGCGGGGGAACTTTAAGAAGAGAGGTAAGAACCTGTGCATCTGTTATGGAAGGTTTCCCTAAACCCAATGGTAGTTTTATTTTTGTATCTCTTTCATGAACAAACATAGGGACCCAAAGGGTAGATATATCAAAACTAATCCAAAACTTCTGACCAAATTCCCTTCTACCCTTTTTGGAGGAAGGAACACTCCATCTATTAACTCTGTAGAATGGCACTAGAAAATTCAAGTAGAGGATAGATCAACCCAAAAAGATAAAATAGTTTTAGAAGAGACCAAAACTGGGGAAACCATAGAGAAGAAAATTGAGACATCAATAATAGTAGGAGAGGAGGTAAAACCACTCAAACCTTCATCAGAAACAACCAACACAACCTTTTCCTTTTTACCACGATCAGGGGATTATAACTTTGTAGATATCATTAACCTTGAATAGGTGAATGACCTTTTTGGAGTTTCAACAAATATAGTTGTGTCCCAAGTTGAAACAACAACTTTTGAACCAATAGTTTCAATAGGCTCAAGGAAAGTCCCTGAGAACCAAATAGTTGATAATTATTCCTATCGAAGGAATATATTTCCTAAAAAAGAACCTTGGGATGCCTATTTGTATCCAAGAATAAAACCACTAAGGTATTCTATTTTTGGGAATCAAATCAGTATGGATGATTAGGAGGATCACAATCATGTGAGACATGATGAGGGAGAAGAAGTAGGAAACCAAACATAAACCACTTTTGGGTTTCCAATTTTGGATACCACAAAAGATGTTAACATGAAGAACATTCCACTCTCTGCACTACCTACCCTTTATGGTAAGAGCAGTCAGGACCCAGGGACCTTCCTATTTGAGTTTGACATCTTTTGCATAAGTTATAACTGCTTGCAAGATGGTCAAAAATTAAAACTATTTCCTGCCACTCTTAAGGATTATGCACTTAGATGGTTCATGGGATTAGGAGAGTCTAGTACCAGATATTGGGAAAATATGAAGACCATATTCCTTATGAAATACCAAGACTATTAAAAATATAAAGATTCTCATAATGATATCTTTAAAATTCACCAATTAGAATATGGGAGTCTCAAAGATTACATGGAACAGTTTTCCTATACTTCACAAAAATTGAAATATCATGACCTTCCAGACGATGCAATCAAAACTCTTTTTATTAAAGAAATTTCAGAAGAATATCTGGAAACACTTAATTGATGGAATTAGGAGATATATCCCATAAACCATTCACTGAGATTTGTGAGATGTGTAGAAACTACTCGAGAAGGAGGGATAAAACTGGAAAGGGCGTTTGAGATCCCTATAGTAGAAAATCAAAAGGAGTTAGTTATGGTGGGATTACAAGGATAGAAATAGGAAACCTGTTAGAAAAATTTAAAAATGGTATTTTAAGTACAATAGGTTCCCAATTGGACACCTTAAAGATTAAGAAGAAACACGAGGAAGAGAATGCAACAATGTGCATATTTTATCTGAGGTGCAGGAGGAAGCATTCCTCAAGGGAATTCCCATTAGACAACATTTTGGTTTGTGGCTTCTATATTGAATATCATCCCACTGAAAGATTCCTATCACTGCCTAGTTTATTAGAAATTTATAAAAGTAGGGACCCTCGGGAATCTTCTTATGCACCTAGAAGTCCATGGAATCATAGGTGTCAGCCTATGTACAAGGATCCATTGCCTCAAGATTCACCTCATTAACAACAACCACAACAGTGGAACTCACCAAATTGGAAAAACTAGTCTCCACAGTATTTTTCACACCATCCTTGGCTACAAGGATGGAGAGGAGGACATACCCAGGGAAACACTCAGATTCCACCTGTTCCTATGCCCACTCATCCTTACCCACATTTTCCACCAAATATCCATCAACTTTTTCCAGGTATTATCCCTCCACCTTTACCTCCTATTCCACAACAACCTCAACAATTTCAAAATGAAAATTCCCCAAGACCAACATTATTACCAGCACAATCGGTTCCTAACCTGAATAACAAACCAATTCAAACTCTTCATAATTTTGAGTTGCAAATTTTACTGACATATGTTATTTCTCATGTTCCATTGCATGAGATTCAACTAAGGTCAAGGAATTTTTTGGATAAATAGAAGCCTTAAGTAGTCATCCATGAGGAAGAAGAAGATGTAACTCCTGACTAGCCCATGGATGGCACTAAGTGGGAAGATATTATTATTACCAAATATCAAGAACAAAAGCTTCCCCGAAGTGAATCTTCACAAACTACAAAATCTCCTCTCTATCCAGAGAGATCAGCAATAAAAAAAACAATGATTCGACCAGAATTTGACATTATAAATGAATTAAAGAATATCTATGTCAAAATTCCCCTATTACAAGCAATAAAAGATATTCCAATTTACAGTAAGGTAATCAAGGAATTGTGTATCAAAAATCTAGGTAGGAAACAAAAATATCCTCCAACAGTGCATATGATAGGAGAGTTGTCTGAATACATATCAGAGAATCCTAGGGTCAGAGAGTATGCAAACCTAGGGAATCCCATGGTAAGGATAAACATTAATAAGATTCCCATTGGAAATACTTTCATAGACTTAGGGGAAACCATTAATGTTATGATTGTCACTACCTTAGAATAATTGCAGTTGAAACACTTCCTTAGACCTACCCTAATTATTTTGGAATTAGTAGATAAGAAAAAATTTACTCTTGAAGGAATCTTGGATGATATCATAGTTGCATCATGGTAATATCTGATAGAATTCCTTGTCATTCATTCAAACAATCCTGCTAAAGGGAATCTCTTTATCTTGGGAAGACCTTGGTTGGCCATAGCCAATGCATTTATTAGTTGTAGAGAAGGTGAAATGACTATCTCTAATGGACTTTCTATGAAGAAACTTATGATATACCCACCAACTAAACTTTTTATAGAGAATATATGGTGGCTTGAATGTCCATATGAGAATGAAAACTAGGAAGAACCTATGTTTCCTAGTGATCACTCCTAGGCACTTCGAGAGAAAACAATGCAGATTGTGCTAAATCAATTCATTTCTGCAATCACATGTGTTGATTTTCCTCGATCTTTCCCCCAATTTGAGTATATGTTTGGTGAATAATTTCAAGAACAATTGGACCCATCAACTCTGTCTTCAAAATATTTTATCTTTGAGATGGATGAATCTTCCATATCTTGTACCATGCCTTATGAGATTAGTCTTGGAAAATTCCTACATATCAATCCTGGACTAGATGCAGATCAACAAGAACAATTAGTGAACGTCCTTAAGGACAAATCATGATCATTTGCTTGAGAATATACCCAAATGAGGGGTATAAAAATTGACACATGCATTCATCGTATATATACCCAGGCATAAGTAACACATGTTAGGAAACATCAGAGAAGGATGAATTTGACTCTAAAATATATAGTAAAGGAAGAAATACAAAAACTATTGAATTTTTGTTTTATTTATCCAATTTCTGACAAAAAATGGGTATCCCTACTTGTAGTGGTTCCAAAGAAAGTAACCAAACAATGGAGAATTTGTGTTGACTTCTGGGAAATTAACAAGGCCACTCTTAAGGATTATTTTCCTCTTCCCTTCATTGACCAAGTCTTGGATACCTTGTCAGGAAAAGGATACTTTTCCTTTTGTGATGGATATAGTGGATATAATCAAATTCTAATAGCACCCAAGGATCAGGACAATACTAATTTCACTTGTCCTTGGGGCACTTATGCCTATAGGGTCCTACCATTTTGTATGCATAATTCTCCCACCACATTCTAGTGAGCATTATTAGGGATATTGGTTGATCTCATTCATGATTGTGTGGAAGTGTATATGGAAAATTTTACAGTATATGATAATACTTTTCAAGAAGCCCTAGATAAACTGAGGAAAGTTCTCATTAGATGTCAAGAGATGAATTTATCCTTAAGTCATGAGAAGTGTAAAATGTTATTGACTAAATCAGTAGTCCTAGGGCATCATGTTTCATCCGAAAGGATTAAAGTAGATCCTGCTAATATTGAAGTAATTGTCAAACTACCACCTCCAAAGACTCAAAAGGAGGTGAGAATCATTCTTGGACATGCTATATACTACCAGTGATTCATTGAAACTTTTAAGGAGATTTACGTACCAATGTTTGGATTTCTTACAAAATATGTTGACTTTCTTTGGACTGACCATTGTCAAACTGCCTTTGAAACTTTCAAAGATAAATTATTTTTGGCACTAGTTATTAGAGGACCAAACTGGGCCCTTCCATTTCATATATCCATTGATTCCTTCGATACTAAAGTAGGAGGAGTGTTAGGAAAAAAAGAATACCAACAATCCTATGCCATTTACTTTGTGAGTAAGAACTTGACCCCTGTTGAGATAAACTATACGATCACTTAGAAAGAATTCTTAGCAGTTGTCCATGCCATCAACAAGTTTCACCATTATATCATAGGATATGCGGTATTTATACATACAGATCACTCTGCCATTAGATTTCTAATGAAAAAATCTATTACAAATGGTTGAGTAACTAGGTGGCTCCTTTTATTACAAGATTTGAATATCACCATCCTTGACCGACCAGGAAAAGAGAACTTAGTAGTTGATTTTATCTCTCACATTAATCATGAAGGTGATAGTATTCTTGTTGAAGATAGTTTCCCAGAAAAGCATCTCTTCTCCATCTCCATAAACACTCCATGGTTTGGAAATATGGAAAATTATTTAGCCACTAGAAAATTACACGCTCATTTATCACCTCATGAAATTCATAGAATTATATCATAATGTGCTAACTACTCCTGGGATGGCCATGACCTTTTCCATACTAGACCATATTTGATTAATCGTAGATGTGTCCAGGAAGATGAGATAACAGAAATGCTACGAAGTTGTCATGATGGACCATGTGGTGGACATTTTTTTGATAAATGTACAACATACAAGGTTTTACATTCAGATTACTATTGGCCTACCATTTTTAAGGATGCTGTGAAATATGTAAGAAGTTGTGATAGATGTTAGAGGATAGGAAGACCCACATTACCCGATGAAATTCCTTTACAGACCTAGGTATGATAGAACCTTTTGAGAAATGGGCCCTTGATTTTGTAGGACCAATTTCCCCCATGTCTCATAAGAAAACTATATTCTTATTTGCACAAATTATGTCACTAAGTGGGTAGAGGAAAAATCCTTGTTTAGGGATACTAAAAAATATGTTGTTGAGTTTATCTATGAAGATACTTTTACCCGCTTTGGTGTTCCTCATGAGATTTTCATGGACTAGAGTACACAATTTACTTCTAAATTGATGAAGTAATTAATAGAAAAATATGGGATAAAGAATCGTAAGTCCTCTCCATAACACCCACAAGATAATGGCCAAGTGGAATAAATAAAAAAAATATTGGACACTATCTTGACCAAAAATATCAAACTACACCATAGAGATTAGGTTGATAGACTTCTAGAGGCTTTGAGGGTATATAACACCATATGGAGAAACACCACTAGACATAACCCATATGAACTGGTTTATGGAAAACAAGTACTCTTACCTATTGAATTCCAAGTAAAAACCTTTCGTATTGCTGCACAATTGGGATAAGATTTAGACGAGGGACAAAAAAAATGAGTCCTACCACTGAATGAATTAGAAGAAATTAGACAGGATGTTATCCAAAGGACAATCTTAGTTCAAAACTAGAGAATTAAATGGCATGATAAATTCATTAAAAAGAAGCAATTTCAACCTAGATATTGGGCTCTATTGTTTGATTCAAGGTTTAAAACTTTTAAAGGAAAACTTACCACTCGATGGTTGGGTCCTTATGAAGTGGTTACCATGTTTTATAATGGGTCTGTGAAGATAAAAAAAATTGATGATGGACAAGTCTCTTTTGTAGTGAATGGACATAGACTTAAAGTTTACCACAAGCCCATTTCTAAAGAAGACTTTATACAAGTCATGTCAGCTGATAAGGCACTGGCCTTGGTGGATGGGGAAGTTTCTTCTCCTTCCCCCTGTTCTTGAAACATTTTGATTTTTGGTGTACATATGTAAATATTTTAGAGTGTGAGTTTTTACAAACAATTTTAGTAACTTTTGCAGGTATTCATCTAAAAACCAGTGGGCAATTCCAAGGAGACAAAAGGGAAGTATTTTACTTCAAAAGAAGATGCTTCTATACTTCAATTTTGTTGTCTTCTTAAGCACTAATTGAATAATGAATATTTTTATCATGATTAAAAATTGTTTTCTTTGAATTAACCATTTTTAGTCTTTTTACAAGATTTCTGTCTTCCTTTCTCTTAAGGCATATTTCATGGAAGTTGCTCATAACTTCCACCACTAGAGGACATAAGGAAGTGACATTTTTTCTTATCAAAAATAGAGGTTACTAGTACAATCCATCCAAAACTCTTAGTATGTGAGTAAAGTATCTTTATAAAAGAGTAGCAAGAAGGTATGACTAGTGGTTAACCATGGAAACATCAATATAAATTTAAATGGAAGAAAGTGAGTAGGGACTATAAATACCTTTCTGTTATTTTCCAATAGTACCATCCACCACACAATAAAAATGATTGATTGTACCATATATTCATATCAGCTACGCCCACTTAAGTATCCATTACACCAGGAAAATCTATAATAAATGCACAAAGAATAATCATCCTCCAACTCAAATACCATCCCATTCCATAAAAATATTTTCAGAGCTACCTCCCCATCTCCTTGCAAAAAGAAACATTCATATACAAATATTAAATATGGTGGTAAGGACCAGTCTCTACTATAAAAAGGGTGTATAGGGATAACCCATTGGGATACTAAATAGGTCTGTTGACAGTGGGTACCAGCCTGTGGTATGACTAGGTAATCCCGCTAGAGTACTGAACATGATTAATGGCAATGGGGAATTCTACCTAGAGAGGTTGATGATTTGAAAAAAAATAAATAAAGATCAATTTATGATCTTAAAACTTGTCCTAATTTGCGACACTACTTGTAGAAAGGAATGAACATAAGTATGCATGGTTAAGTGAATGTAAATTAACTCCATTAATCTTCCATTGGAAACTAACTTTAATATATTATTAAGATTCTCTTTCCTATCTCTTCTTAACTATATGTAGGATGCCATGTCCTACAGGTGGGGCCATATTTTTAACCATCTTGTGGGGCTAATGTGTGAAATTTATCTATACACTTGGAAACTATAAATCTTATGCTATTGGAAGGATTGATCGTTTTCCTATATCTTTGATTGTGAAGTGTTAGAATACTTAGGAGTCGGGGAGGGGTTTCATGAGCTAAAAAAATAAAAAAACACTAAAAACGACCCATTTGTGTAGCAAGACCATGAGAAGAGGAAGTAGGATTTCTTTCAAAATTATATCATAATGTATTTTTACAATATCTCAAGCTATTATATCAACAATCATTTATATTGGCATGATAAACCTTATACTATTGACATAATTTTGTGTGTATAATTAATAATCCTATTGTACATGACACTCTATAGTTTTTTGTTGGCCTATGTTTACATCTAATACAAGGGAGGACTAATTACACTCAAATATTGCTTGTAATAGTTATAGTTTGACAACGAAGGAAACTAAGATAAATGTTATAATCCTATCCACCCTCTTGTTTGCAATGTCCGCTTACTATTGTATAGCTTTCACCTGAACAGAGGACCGGATGGAGTACCATATGGAGGACCGAATGAAGTACCATATGGAGGACTGGATGAAGTGTCAGATAAGGTATTGTATAAGATGCTACAACTATGAAGTGATATTAATGCTTCAATTTTGGTATGATTGTTGGAGTTTGATTATATTCGTTGAGTGATGTATTAAAGATTTCTAAATATTGTATATCTATATTTTACACTTATTTGAAGGGAAAATCAAATTTACAATTTCATTTTATGATCACATTGTCCAAGTCTTCGACTTGGACATTGATCAAATCTTTTATGTGATTTAATTTAACCTCCAAGTCCAGATAATTCAAATTTTAAACCCTTCACAATAATTACCACATATAGAAATCACATGTGTCAAACAAAACCACAATTTGAACCTTCCATATCGTTTTCATTAAGAACAAAGCACTGTGTTCTGTATCCTCATTCTCTTTCCATTTTGCCTCTCGCTTATCGATTTATCTACAACCATGCCAAATTGTCAAAGCCTTCCGAGAACTCTTTCTCTGCACAAGTTGGGGGATTTGATGGAAAGATCACTCGCACAAGGTCACTAGTTTTCCCAGTCTCCGAAGAGTCCATTTCTTCGGCCACGAAATTTTCACGAGTTGGGTGCCAATGGTTCAAGTAGCATCAACACCCATGTTAAGCCCTAAATAGTGGCTCATTTCCCCTTAATTGGGGCATATTTCATTAGTAATATTATTTTATTTATGTCATATTTAGTCCATTAGTTGTAATTATACCTCCTAGTCTCCTATATATACCAAGGAGGCATTTTCATTTGGAATCATCTTGTAATTGGACATTTATGTGGGCATAAGGAGGTTTCCCCCTCAAAGAGGCCTATTATCTGAATTTATCTTTTTTTCAAGGCGTTGAGTATTTATTTTGAGGTTTTTCTATGCTATATTGATATTTGGTTCCTAACATATGGTATCAAAGCTTATTATCTTACCGGGTTTCATTGTGATACCTCTTAAATCAATTTATTTTCCTTCCAATGAAAATTTTATGAAAAGTTCTTGAAAATTAAAATCCATTGTTCGTAATGATTGTAACCATTGGATTCCTAGTACTTCACTTCCTTTCATACTGCAACAAAAATGACACCATTTATGGAACTCTATGGATACCACCCTCCTTCCATCACTTTGTCTCTAAAAGAAAAATCTAAGGCTCAAGCAGTGGAAGATCACATCGAGCATCAACAACAAGTTCTCCAAATATTAAAGGAAACCCTGACCACGACACATAATCACATGAAACAACAAGCAGTTCAACATCGTAGTGAAAGAAGTTTTGAAGTATGGGATTGGGTGTTTTTAACACTAGAACCATACAAACATATGTCCCTCAAGAAAGCCAAGAAGGGTAATAAATTATCACAAAAGTATTATGGCCCTTATAAGGTGTTGCAAAATATTGGTACTATGCCATACAAATTGGATTTGCATGCATCTTCACAAGTACACCCAGTTTTCCATGTTTCATGCTTAAAGAAGGTTAGAGGTGACAAGATCCTAGTTCAAAATATATTTCCATAACTTGACGAGGAAGGAAAAATCATATTGGAGCCTGAAGCCATAATTGACACAAGAATTCACCAGTTAAGGAATAGATCCATTTTAGAGTATCGCATTAAATGGAGGAAACTACCAGCTGAAGATTCCACTTGGAAAGATAAGTCTTTTATACAAAAGCATCCAGAGTTACTCAAACATTGCAGAAAACAATTGTCTCAAGGGGAGGGGCATGTTAAGCCCTAAATAGTGGCTCATTACCCCTTAATTGGGGCATATTACATTAGTAATGTTATTTTATTTATGTTGGCTTTAGTCCATTAGTTGTAATTATACCTCGTAGTCTCATATATATACCAAGGAGAAATTATCATTTGGAATCATCTTGTAATTGGACATGTATGTGGGCATAAGGAGGTTTCCCCCTTGAAGAGGCTTATTATTTGAATTTCTCTCTTTTTCAAGGCTTTGAGTACTTATTTTGAGGTTTTTCTATGCTATATTGATATTTAGTTCCTAACATCCCATGACAAAGTTACAACCAGGTGTTTAAGCCTGAATATAAAAACGTCTCCAAGGCTAAAGGGTATTCAAAAGGGTAGATTAAATATGAGTTAATCAATCCTCTAATCATTATCACTAGACTCATTACTTGCGAGGGTAAGTAGTTCATCTTCAAATCCTGTCGTTTTCTCCTTTTGGCCCATTTTCAGTTCAACAAACCTTTGAATTTTCTCTTTTATTTTCTCAAAAGTCTCGAGAAGATGTCCTCCTAGGTCTACAAAAATGTGTCTAACCCTCATCACAACTTCTATCATCATGGCCTTATTAAACTACTTGTCATCTCAGAATTAAAGAAGAAGGGAAAAACTTGGGAAGAATTCCTCTATTAGTTTTCGAACCCCCATATAACAATTAAAACAAGCAGAAAGTAGATCGATCCTGGGACTATTAATCCACCTAACCCTCACTCTCCTAAAACAACAAACCCTCCAACCCATTCTATTTAATTATCTAATAAGAAAGCCAACAAATCTATTGCTAAGCATCCATTATATAAAAATCTTGTTGGCTCTAAAAAAAAGAAATTGCAAGACTCTTTCCCTCTAATCCCTACAAGGAGACGAGGTGCTAACATATTTAAAGAGAAATAATTTCGTAGGATCACTCGAAGCACGACAGTAAATACCAATACGAAACCTCTAACTACCACAAATCATATTCAGTTTTCATCTGACCATGAGATCCCTTACAAGAAACTTAGAGAAGATTCTGCAAAAGAATTTAAGCATGCCAAAGAAATCAAGTCTGAGCCTGTCGCAACTAGTCTTCCTCAAAAATCCACTATTACACCCTCTCCTTATATTCCTACACCTTCTACCAAATGTGACATGCATTCTACATCTACTAAGAATCTTAAACCTTCCTCTCTTAAACAATCTGATCAGTTCCCAACCAGGGATGATTTTAAGGATGTAAATTTATTTTAAAATGTAGAAACCTTGGTGAATCTTACTAATCCTTCATATGTCAACTATAAATGTTTGGCGATATTTTTGTAAAAATATTCAAATTTATGAGTATTTTATATAGTTTTTATAAAATGTTGGTGATTTTTAAGGTAAATTAATTATATCCTATAGAATTTGGGCGAATCATTTTTAAAATAACGAATCTCATTTTTGAAAAAACCATGGAAAATTAGCCCATGAGGGAAATTTAGCCCCTAAAATCATCCATGTTCCCAACTATTGAGTAATTGCAAAAAGAGAATGCTTAGTTGATCCAACGTCTAGAAAAAGTGAAACTATGGATCACCATTTGCACCATGAAAACGTTGTCCTTCAAGAAAAGGTAAATTCTCTTCAATGTTTGGTCGATCATATGACTACTACCAATCACAGTCTAAGGATGTAGTTGAAGCATCTAAAGAGGCCTAAGCCGAAGTATCTAGGACATGAGGGAGAGGCCTCTAAAGCTAATCTACCCCCTCCTTCATAAGTTTAGCTATGTTTGGTGACCCATTTTTGTTGCAGAGGGACCTACAAACTCTTAGGCATGGGAGAAATGATGACTCTGTGTTTTGCCCATTTTTCCTTTGCTCAAATCCATTTTTACACATGGAGATTATATAGTTTATTCTTTTATCATCCCTTTTTGAAGGTGTTATCAGGTTTCATCCATCAATTTTCCATGGATCAACATAAGGTATGTGTAATCCTTATTTGTGATGATTTTATGATTGTTTATCTTTAATTGAGTGAGTACAATCTCTTAATATTTCTCGTTTGTTTGAAATAGGTCGAAAACATGATATGACCCTCGATCAAACCCTCGATCCAACCCTCGATTCATCCCTCGATCCAACCCTCAATTCGGCCCTTGGAGCATAGTTCATTTGTGGGTTGACATATCAACGGGTTCTTCTTGGAGAATCTGAAACATGGGTTTTGTACCTACTCGAGCTCTCTAGTTATGGAACTCATTAAATTTAGATTCAAGCAGTTGCGTCGACCTCTATTTTGAGTGCACGAAGCTATTGAGAAGATGTTGTCTATTGTCAAGCTTTAATTAATTTATGTTGTAGGATAGCGTCGACCCTTTCAATGGCCAACCTCTCATATATGTTTACAAACTCTATAAGTACTGGGAGACTCTCGGGACGAATAGACACGATTTTTATATATACAACTATAATATTGAATTGCTTTGTAAAAAAACAATTTTGGTGTTAATATGAATGATATTCTAAGTTTTTGACTGTATATTAAGTTTGAGTAGCGCCACGACTGCCTGGGGGGCCCACCAATGGTTTGGGTATATTAATTTGTTGTATATTCATATTTATGTATTTAACTCTCTTATGTGTAGGTTGCTTTTTGAAGTTGTATTTATTTTCATATATTGCTTATAGGTTAATAATAATTGTTTATATCTAATTGTCCATACTCTAACATCTAACATCTCTTTTGCAGGTCGTGTTTTATTAATGTATATATGTTCATAGTCATCTAACTGTGCAATTATATCCAAGCATTATTTTCTTGTTTTATAAAATGTATATTACTTTGCAGATTGGCTATTTAGGAAGTGTCTATAACAACTACATATACTTCATTAAGTTGCAATTTTCGATTACTTCTTGTAGGTTTTCATAAATTGTTAAATCAATTTCCATCATATGAGTGATAGGATAAGAGCTGATTTCAAATCTATTTTGCAAAATGTTTATAGACTGTATTAATTATAAGAACATGCATTGATATCTTCATAATGGAAAATCTCTCCATAGACTATCTTATTCGTACTCCTGTAGAAATTAGCATTGAATTGATTCCACTTAAATTATCATTAATGTTAAGGTGCCATCATGACATAATTTTCCATCGTAGACACAACCATTACATTTAAATGTCATCATGATGTTGTTTATTTTTAGTCAGTGATATTAGTGTAATGATAAGGTTTATTTCCTGTAAGATAAGAGCAATTGTGTTTTTTTGAAGAGATGATTTAAGAATAGAGTTCATTTTGAAGAATTTCTTTTAAAAGTAACTTGTGTTTATTCAAGGATTGCTTGCTTATTCAAGAGTTGCTTTCTTAGAGTAATAACTTCATTGTTCATAGTTATATATTTCTTTTAAAGACTTGTTCATTTAGATTAATAATCTCACTGTTTGTATTTAAAGATTGCTCTGTACATTTAAAATAAGTTATATTTTTCAACTAGGTTTTATCTTGTTTAGAGTATTTTAAATCATCTTTTAAAATAGAATTGTAGATAGAAAATGGAATGTTGATCCTTAGGGTAAATCATTCTCTTGACTAGTTAATATTTTTTGTTAGTTTTTCTCTCTGGATCGAATCATACTGTGTCACAAGTCTAAGTCTACTTACCCTAATCAATAATTTAATTCTAGGAAATTAAGACATATAGTTTACCCATCAAGAGGCAACATGAGGAGTATCATTTTGTACACTGGTAGCAATAGGTTTGGGATTGGAATGATTGACTTGTTTTATTTGAGTATATGTATGAAAAGTTCCAATCACACCATAAACAACATGAGATGCTACTGGAAGCGTTGGGGTTGGATTTGTAGACAGGCAAGGAGCGTCAGGGATCAAGTCATACAATGTTCTTGTTTGAGAATAAACAAGATCCAAATATTGGGCACGACTGATCGCTTGTTATTCAGTGACGACACCCCCCATGGAAACATCATGAGCTATAGGAATGATGAGTGATTTTGTGAACCACTTATCCAACAATTCATCAGGAAGACAAACTTTTATTAATCGTTGTCTCCTCCTCCACTCATGAATTTGATCTGAGATGTGGGTAGAAGAGGATTGCTTAAATGAACATAAAATTTGCGTTCATGTCTCATACCGTATAGGCAGTTGGTAATGTATCAATAAATCCATGGATAAGGTATTGAAATCATTGAAGAAACCTCTTGGCAATTTGATGTACCATTTGGCGGTCAAGCACGTAAGAGTGTGTTGGAAAAGACGTAGTCATATGGAGTCATCCATCAGGGAGTTGGATGAACACCAAAGATGAAAAGTCATGAAATGAGTTTTTGGATCTTCTCCCAACTGATCATCAAACTTGGGAATGTTCGAAGGTAATTTGGTAGGTATAAACGACCAAAAAGGAGAATGTAAGATAGGATCATTCAAAATTCTAGACAAATCTGGTAAATCCAAAGTTGCTAGAAATGGAAATTGTTTTTTAACTTGAGGAAATCATGTAGGTATACCAATAGGACCATAATTTGTTTGAAAATAGTTAGAGGGTCCTGTCAAATTCAGCCGAGGAAGATTTTGAGTCAAATAACCAACATTAGCATGTTGATTTGGCATGCCACCTTAGAAAGGGGCATTGGATTGAAAATGTTCACCCCAGGTAGGGTTTACAATGCCTGGAAAAGGATGCCCAAAATAAGAGGGTACAAAATAATTTTTTAGTGTAGCTTTCCCCCCAGGTAGTTGTTTATTTCCTTGAAAAGGAAAATTCCATTGTTGAGTGTGCAATTGAGGCATAGATTGATTGTAAATTGGATTGTTTCCCCCAACTTGGGGTTGACCCCCAACTCGAGGTTGACCCCCATATGTGTATCCTCCAACAAGAAGTTGAAAACCAAAAGTAACAGGATGATTTGTGCCTCCAAGTAGATTGAGATACTTGGTCTAGGAATATTAGATCCTCCAGGGGGTGCAGAAAGACTAGGTCCTCTGGATAGACCCTAGGTCAAGTTAGGAATAAAACCACTAAGAGTGTTAAAACTAGGTGGAGAAAAAAGACTAGGTCCTCCAGATGGACCCTGGGTAGGATTATTAATATAAATACTAAGATCAGTATACCCAGGTGGAGGTTATTGATTCGGTCTAAATGAAAGTGGTGTTCCAATAGGAGCTTGAATCATAAAAGAACTTTTGGAAAAAAAGGTGCAACTTGTGGGACTGTGGTAGAGCTAGTAAACTGGCTAGGAAGAATTGTATGTGTACCAACCAACAACTAGTATGAAACCATATTAATATTACTTAGCATGCCAGTAAAATTATTTGGAGGCATTGTATAAGAATTAGAAGTAACATGTATGTGTGGTGATTGTTGGTCACTATAATTGCTTAATTAATTTCAAACAACCAAGTGAAACATAAATTATCAACCCAGGGAAGTTTTTTGTTTCAAAGATAGCTGCGCATTGTGTATGCTCAATTCCAAAATTATTTAGTGTTGCAGTAAGGAAATCATTCTATCTAAACTTGTTGAAGTGAACTGAAGCTCTGAATTGTATCACAAGAAAGAAATCTTCCTATTGCAATTCTTTATAGTTCAAATTAAG
>JZKD02S0515443.1:0-16786 GCA_000966675.3 Picea glauca
CAAGAAGGGAGTCTCATACACCAATTTAGTGTGGTTTAATCGTGACTTTAAAAATAAATTATTATTATTATTATTATTATTATTATTATTATTATTATTATATTTTAACTTTTAAAACAATAATTTTATATAAAAATAAAATTTAAATATAAAATTATCATTTTTTCTATTGAAATATCAATATTTTCTATAATTTTTTTAAATAAATAATATTATAATTTTTTTAATTAATATAAATAGAAAAAAATGTCACCTATATTTGAGAATACACTTTATTTTATTTTATTTTATTTTGTCTTTAAGATGAAGACATCATTCTTACAATTTCAATATATTTGTAAAAAAATTAATGTGATGCATACAATATATCAATAATACATTTGATTTTTTCCTATTTATTAAATTTAATTTAATGTTTAGTATGTAACCATTAAATAATAAAATAGATAAAAATATTTATTTATAATAAATTAATTAAATAATTTAATTTTATAATTATATTTATAATTATTAATCATTTATTTCTATCGAATAAAAAACAACATTTATGATGTTTTATTATCATAGTTATTTATGTATATTATAAAGCATATAGATATAGATGTTGAGAAAATTAATAATGTATAAATGGATTTATACAATTTTTAAATAAATTAATATATTCAATAAAATATCATAATTTTTATAATATAGAAATAATAATTAAAAATATTTTTGTGTTTTTTACCACACATTTTTTTAAAAGGATGAAGACATATTTGTTAAACACTCTTGCATGTGTCATGCATATAACATAAGTTTTTTTTAAATCAATTTATTATATTTGAATAAACATTTTGTTTAAGATTATTTCTTAAATTTTGAAAAAAAATGAAAATGGATTTTTTTTTAAATTTATATTTTGTGTTAGAATTTTTTTTAATTGAAAATTGAGCTTCTTTATAAAAGATTAAAAAAAATGTTGTGTTAGATAATTGCACTCAAACATAGAAGAACATTGCATTGAAACATACAAGAACATCATATTGAAACATACATTACACTACCATATTCAGGAACATCACATTGAAACATACATGAACATTGCACTAAAACATACACGAAGATTGCATTAAAACATACAAGAACATCACATTGAAACATATAAGAACATGCTGAAACATAACCCTTAAGGAATGTCGCAATGTGACATAACCCTTGATGAAAATCATAATGTGACGTAACTATCGAGGAGCATTGCAATTCGACATAAGTCGATGAAGATGTATTCCGCAATGTGAAATAATCACTAGGGAACATCACAATCCAAAACAACCCTTAAGGAACGTCCCAATGTGACATAAACCTTGATGAACATCATAATGTTGAATAATTGAAGAGGAACATAGCAATTCCACATAAGTCAACCATTGACATGTTTATCACAATGGATCACAATTATTTAGGAACATCACAATGGAACATTACCCTTCAAAAATGTCACAAGGCAACATAAAAATTGAGGAACATCACATATGACAAAACTAATGAGGAACATAGTAATTCAACAGACGTAAATGAATCTAAATGGCATAATGTGACATAGGAATTGGAGAATTTTTCAATGTGACATGATAATTGATGGACATTGCAATGCAACATAACAATTGAGGAACATCATGATGTGACATTATCCTTGAGGAATGTCACAATTTTACATAACCATCGAGGAATTTCGCAATGTGACAAAACCATTGAGGAACATCGCAATGCCACACAACCATTGAGGAACATTGCAATGTGACACAACCATTGATGAATATTGAAATGTGACATAACCCTTGAGAAACATTGTAATGTGACATAACCATGAGGAACATTACAATGTAACAAAACCATTAAGGAACATTGCAATGCGACACAACCATTGAGGAATGTCACTACGTGACAAAACTCTTGAGGACTGCAGTAATGTGATATAACCATTGAGGAATGTTGCAATGAGAAGAAACCATTGAGGATCATCACATCTGACATAACCATTGAAACGTTGCAATGTGACACAATTATCGAGGATCGTTGTAATATGACATAACCATTGAAGAACGTTGTAATGTGACAAAACACTTGAGGAATGTCTCAATTTGACATAATACATGATAAACATCACAATGTGACATAACCATTGAGGAACATACCAATTTGACATAAGTCAACCAAGATGAATGGCATAAAGCAACATTACCATAATAAACCATTTTTAAACATAATTAACATTGTCAACAATAATGAACTATCACCGACTAAATACAACCGTGGTTAACATAAATCAACCATGATAAACATCGCAATAAAAAACACTGAGGAATGTCTAACAATAGGAAAACATGGTCGGCCATAGTCAACCACAGTCAACCAATTTGTAGATGAGCATGGTCAACCAATGTCAACCATGGTTAAGCATGATAAACATTGCAATATGGAAAAACCATTAAGAAATGTTAGAATCTAACTATAGTAAAACATGGCCAACCATAGTCACCATGGTTAACCATACTGAATATGGTCATCCATAGTCAACCATAATCAAACATGGTTAACCTAAGTTAACTAAATCCAATTATAGTCAAACATATACAACCGTTGTTAACAAAAGTTAACCATAGTCAACTAAAGTCAACTATAGTCAAACACATTCTACCATAATCAACCATATTCAAATATATTTAGCTAAAGTTTACAATAGTCAAACATGATCAACCAAAACTTGGCATGGTCAACCATAGAAAACCATGGTCAACTATGGCCAACCTGTAGATAACCATGGTCAACCCATCAACCATACTCAAACATGATCAACCATACATAAACATTTTTGTACATTGTTAACCATAATCAATCATAGTCAAACATTGTTAACCATAGTCAAGCATGAACAACCATGGTCAACTAAGGTAAACCAAAGTCAACCATGGTTAAATACGACCACTGTTGGTCGAACATGTTGAACCATGTCCAAACATGGTCAAACTTTCATAACCATAGTCAACCATAGTCATCCATATTCAATCAAAATCAACCATGGTCAACCAGAGTTAAGCATTTACAAACATGGTTAACCATATTCAAACATGATCAACGACGATCAACCAAATGTCATGTATAATCAATCATCATTAATCACAATTAAACATATTCAATCATGGTTAATTGTAGTCAACCATAATAGACCATGGTTGACCCAACTCAATCATAATTAAACATAATCAACCATGACCAACCAAAGTCAACCATAGTAAAACATAACCAAACATGATCAACCATATCCAACCATACTAAACCATAGTCAAAGGTTGTCAACCATACTAAAATATCATAAAATTTTATATAATAATTATATTGATATTTTAATTCACAAATCTACTAATCTTCCCATGCACGAGTCAACTAACACAACCAAATAATTAAATTTGGTTGATATAAGGTAATCAACTTCATTAATTTAAAAATTTAGAAAATGACATTATTAATACATATCAACCATTTTTAATTATATAATTTTGCTAATACAAATACCTTTAAACAACTCTCTCTATTTCAAGTCAAGCCACCTTACAAATATTAAAAAAAAAATAAAACATAATAGAATGATGAATCACTAACCTTCTTACCTTTTCCTATTGAAGAAATTGAAATTTCGTCCAGTATTCTTCAAGCCTCCTTAGACACAAACCATTTCTATCTTCTACAATGGCTGATAGGCTAATCTCTACACATCCAGCAATTTCAATTGAGATCATATGTTTAATTTTACATCTAGAATTTGTTGAATCCATTCCTCTTTTCTCCATCAAATTTATTCCAATAGGAGATATTACTTCCCATTGCTCCTTCAAGCTCGTTCATCTTTTTTCCATCAAATTTCTTCCAATGGAGGAGATATTACTTACAATTGCTCCTTCAAGCTCACAGCTGGTATGTCTTCCAATAGAGAAAAGACAGATTTCCCCATCAACTAGTTCTATCTATTAGTCAGATAAAACATAACATTTGGTTTACCGTAAAAACCATAAGGTTTCCTTGGTCCAACATGAATAGCAGAGCTGCAACATTGCATCCTAAGAACCTTTGACCATTTAAAATGCCCTTTCAAAATTCTTTCAAGTATCACGACTCCTACAAAGTGCCAATATATCTTTACAGTATTTCTATAGTCGGTATATTATTCCTTCTCCCAAACCATCTCCTTAGACCCCAGCTCTTTTGTGTGCTTGACCTATTTTTTTATTAAAAATTTGTCCCAAGGTTGGTCTCTTCTTCTATCTTGAATTGATTTTTTTTACCAGCTGCGTGCTTACCTGTTTTTTAAGTCAAAACCTCTGTCCCAAGGTTGGCTTCTCCTTCTTCTATCTTGAATTGATTTTTTCACCAGTTGTGTGCTTGATCTATTTTTTATTAAAAAATATGTACCAAGGTTGGCTTCTCCTTCGATTTGAATTGATTTTTTACCTGCTGTGAGCAAAATAATGGTTTTTTATTCAAAACAATACGTACAAAGGTTGGCTTCTGCTTCTTCTATCTTGAACTGATTGTTTACCAACTGTGAGCAAACAATGTGTTTTCCACAACCTGCCATTTTCCCATTTCTCCTTTCCTATCTTGAATTGATTTTTTACCAGCTATGAGCAAAATAATGTGTTTTACACAACCTACCATTTTCCCATTTGCAGTGTATGGATAAAATACACTTCCCATGTAAACCCTCCTTTCATGTCATGTCATCGATGAAATGACATCAATAACATAAAACAAAAAAAATCTTGCAAGTTATAATATTAAATAGCGACATAATATCGATCAACATACTTGTTTTGTGTTTTATGACATCACGTGAAGATTTTATGATCATTCGATTGTTGTTTCTTTCAAAATGCCTGCAAGAAAAATGCTAGTAAGACCATCGAGAGGCTCGCCATTCTTCACCATTTCTAATACCTTTCCCATGGTCTACGCATCGGTGATACAAATATCTAACTGAACAGAGTTCACATGGCTGTAAAATTTCTTCCATGTATTAAAACCGCCTGTGCCATTCAAATAGATTCTCTGTGTATCGTTTTTATATACAGATGGGGTCTACAAGAACTAATGCTAAGTTAGGCCCTGGTTTGTCCATCTGTTGCATTCAAAAGTTCATTGTCCATACCCGTGATCAAATTTGAAAGGATACTCTTAACTTCAAGTTAAATTAACAAGAGTAAATTAAATATATATTTCAAGAAAAACAATCAATTATTTAAAATGTTAAAATTTAAGGATCAAATAAATTAGTGTAGAAATTTCAATAAAAATATAATAAGAAACATACTTTGTAATTTTAAATACAATATTTTGATAGATTATATGTATATTAATAATAATAATAAATCATAAACATTTGAACATATTTTTTTTTGGAGGAATTCTAAAGTGTTAAAAATGACAATATAAAATTTTAGACACAATTACATAATCAAATATTTGTGTAGACGTCCATATAAGAGATGATATAAACTATGTATTCATATGATGCATCAACACTACTTCTTACATTTATATTTTTAGCATTATAATACATCATGAGTGGGCCTAATGGTTAAGAACATGTGTTTCCTCTTAAGAGGTCACATGTGTTTGGTGTATGGCTTGGTAGTGACCTTAAAAATAAATTATTATTATTATTATTATTTTGAACATACCTCAATCCTTCCTAACCATGAGAGTCATGTTCATTCTAGATCTCATTAGAACAAAATAAATTGTTGTAGATTTTAATATATTTATTTAAAGATGATATTCTATCAAAATACTATAAAAGAAACAAAGAGACCCTACCTTCTTTATAGGCCTCTTGGAACATGACCATCTAGCATGATTGCATCAATCAATTTCTTATTATTTAAGGTCACATGTTTATGATTTGAAGCTTCCAAGTGAAATTAAAGGAAATTACTCATCAAAACCACCAAGTATGTTATTTTTATTGATGATATTGATTGTTCCCTTTATCTCTCAAACCATGTGAAAATGCATGAAAGAGTAGGATGTTCAAGCATAATCCCTAATGCATAAGTTGGATGATAATAAAATTATGTTGCCTTCTCCCTAGATTTCTTAGGAATCCTAGCTAGCTTAAAAAATGTCATTAAAAGAATTAATGCTACAAAGGATACATCTCTTTGAACTTGGGCTTGGGATGAGGTAGGGGGAAAGAGAGCTATTTGAAATTCTCAAAATATTTGCAAAGTAATGTCACACTAATGTCAATGTTGCTAGAAACAAGAAGAAGAAAGTGAAAGAGTGTGATAGATAAAGATACATACAATTGGGAAAAGGGGAATGATCATTCTTGAGAACAATGGAGTGAGGATTTGATGATTCTATAAATTGAATGAAAAAAATCACAATTCTCATTGTTTTAATCCCAATTTTAGGTTGTGTGATGTTGACAAGGTTCATTTTGTGCAAATTCATATCTAAACAATCAAGAACATACAAGTTAGAAAATTTCACCAAGATTAATAGAGTTTTTAATCTCAAATAAATCATTAAATAGTTTTATGTGAAACAAAGAAAAACTACTCATTATATTTATCATAAGCTTGATCACACTTGTACAAGATTGGTGGATTGTTGAGAGATTTACATCCAATTATTAATTGTGTTATGTTCCCATTATTTATTGTATTAGTGGGGATGCCATGAATTACATACCAAGTGGCTGAAAGGCCCACAAATGTGCTGAAATAATAATCATATTAGATACCAAAGTTATATACATGTCATGAATTTTAACATAGTATGAACACATACTATTAGAGAGATGGAATATGTGAATATGAAAAAAAATATGACCTAATTTTCCTAGGTTCACTCAATGTATATTGTTTTCTCTTCAAAATTGGCATTGAGCAACTCATTTGTAATTAATCTTACCAATAACCTTCCAATGTCATTACAATTTACTTCTATACATATGGCTAATTGTTTTGGATTTTTACAAAGCTAAGGGAGGAGACAAATATAAGGAAGGAAAAGGGCATTATGGTCACTATCGAAGGACACAATGATAACAAAGTAAATGGGATTATAGCGAGTGTGGGATTCAAAAGCATAAAGTATGTAAATTAAATGTGATGTCACTTCTCATATTGACAAGAGTTAATAATGCTCATAACACATGAATTTAAGTGGGGATTCACAAAAACAAGTTGTCAATTTCTTCGGGAAGGTTTCATTGACACATAAGATGGTGCATTCATCTAGGTGTGAGATGTGTGATATATTTAATATTGTGGAAAGGTACATTATAGAAGAGTACACTGTATCATGAAATAGATAAGAGCCAACTAGAATAGATATAAATTTATTTTTTAGATGTCAAAGACATGTAGTGTGTGATGAACAATGCTCATTGACCAAATAAACATTGAAAATGAAGACATTGATGAGTTATTAAAAATATGACCCTTCTTTTGACATTTTATGATATTTGTTGTCCTTCATAAGTGCCAAGTGATTTTAAAAAATTACATTTTTTTAGAATGATATTTTTTGAATTACCCTTTTAGAACAAATTTGAACCCCTTGAAAGGGCTAAGAAGAGTTTGATCACCGATCCATACATATGGCCGGTTTTTTCCAACACCCCCATGATTATAATTTTTACTTCACTCATCACGTCACTATGGACGAAATTGAAAACGAGTCAAGCGAATGAGAACTTTTTATTAATTCTCATATATATTTTGTTGACCGGAATTGATACAAAACTTCTAATTTGTATATTTGGACCAATCAAAATTCAACAAAATATGAAAAATAATATATTTTATAAAAAAAATTAACAAAATCTCAGAAATAATGTATTTTATAATATTTGTTCATACAAAACTTCAAGTCTCTTTATTTGAAGCAATCAAAATTCAAGTAAGAACATGAGAAATAATGTATTATTCATATTAACACTTTGAACCAATAAAAAAAAACACTTTATAAACAATGTATTTTTTATTATAATTTTAGAAAGTTAACGATTTTTAATTTTCCTCATTAATGTGTTGTGATAAAAAGCCTCATATATCTATATTATAAAAACTAAAATTTTTAACGAAAGCCTGAAAAATAAATTGTTTTAATGGCTAAAAAGTTGTCCAACCTCTTCGAGACCCTTGCTTTCCCAACCCAATTATCCCTTGCGGTGGGAATGAACCTCATAGTTACCAAATCAACAAGCCTTGCTCCCTTAATTTATCCAAATCAAGGAGCCTTCATCCCTCAATTTTATACTTGGAATCCAAATAAACCTCAATTTTATACTTGGAATCCAAATAAACCAGCCTTGCTCCCTCGATTTTATACTTAAAAAATCTACTATAGTATCAACTCTTAAAAAACCTCCCCTACCTAGGCTTGATCAAAGTAAAATTGAGGTCTTTTCTCACTATGACCTTGTTCTCCTTTAAGTATTTCAAGTACCTTCATAAGGGTCATAATAATTTAAAACTAAGAGTCCATGACCAATAAATTAAAAGTAAACGTAGTGTAGTGAAAGCAACAAATTCTACTATAGTATCAATTCTTAAAAAACCTCCCGTACCTAGGCTTGCTCAAAGTAAAATTGAGGTATTTTCTGACTATGACCTTGTTCTCCTTTAAGTATTTCAACTACCTTCATAAGGGTCATAATAATTTAAAACTAATAGCCCATGACCAATAAATTAAAAGTAAACTTAATGTAGTGAAAGCAACAAATTAAGATAAGGATAAATATTTTTCTCCACTATATAAACATTCCACCAAAATTACCACCACATCTAATGCAATGAAATCCAAATCCCTAAATAAGTATTTAACCCCTCTATAACATTATTACTTTGCCCCATTATTCCATGAATCAAGAAGACATCTAGATTATGAACTTCCACCAACCTAGCTAAATCAAGTATTTTTGAGGCATTGGTGAACCCTCTTGAATTGTAGGACAAAACACTCATTTTGAAACCCTAAAAGGGATATGTCCTACTCTAAGGATATCTACTACGTTTTCTTTCCTCAAGTTGAATCTCAATCAAGTATTTTTCCTATGCATGATGCAACGATATACATTTCCCCCCAACAAAGGATGGACTAGCGTCCTTAAAAGTATCTAAACCAATCTCCCCTACAACTTCCTTGCCCCCTCCATCCTTGTTTACTTTCTTTGGCTTTAGAGAATACCTACTAGCTCTTCTAGAGACCATGTCCATCTCTTTCCTAGAATTTGCATGATGTAACTCCTATTTAGTAGAAGAACATGTCGAGGATCTATCTAAAGATGTTACAAAGCTTACATTTTATTTCCCTATTTCATGGTGAAGGGAATCCTTCCTTTGCCAATGACTAGGTTCAATATCACTACTCTTCATCCCCTTCTAAAACTTTTTAGGGACCTCTAAAGGGAAGAGGAAAACTACCTTATTCCAAAAATACAAATTAGATTTGACCTACTCTAGAATAATATTTTCAAGTGAAGATAAATACTTACCAATATTACAACTTGCTTCAACCTTCGAAACCTAGGTATCAACCTTCAAATCCATCTGTCATTCCAATCGACATCGAACATCGTTAATGAGGTAAATCTTTGTTACACCACTTTTTTCAACAACCCTAGCCACAACCTCATCTACCACCACTAAGACAAGGTTATTTTTCTCTCTCTGCACCAATTTCTCATGAACCTCCTTATCTTCCTTCAGACCCAAATAATTCTTTCTCCAATTTTTCCTTGAAAAGGAATTACTAAAATTTGTAGCATTGTGGCCATAAATATGAGTTACAATGGACACATTTGAAAAGAATTGATTGTAATCCAAAATATGAGAGTAACTCACATCACCCGTAATAATATCCATACTATTTGAAAATTGTCGCAAAGGTCCATTTCCACCAAAACCCTATCAATTTTCCAAAGAGAGATTACGTGAAACCCTAAGTGAACATCCATGGTTTTCCCATGGTATTCCCCAAATGATTCTTGATTTATGTCAATGCTCTCTCAATGTAGAACTCCAATCAGATTCCAGGAAGATTCACCTAAATTGGGATACGTTTATAAACCTTTGAACATTGGTTGAAGCATACATATCATTCCTTCAAGGATAAAAAGGATAATCCCCAATACCATTTTTCCTTCATAATATTGTGAGCATCCTCCTCAGTTTTGAATATGAACCCTAATCATCTTCTCATGATAATATGGAAAACAAGGCCTTAGCTAATAACTAGAGTCCAAAACCTTTGGATCCACCTAGTTAGACCCTACTTTGCAATATAACAACAATAAAACCTCGCTATGAGTACCTTCCCAGAGGACTCCATCACTTACTCCAACCATAAGTCCTCCCCAAAACCATTCACACTAGAGATTTTCTAAAATGGACTATCCTCCTAGGCTTATCATCGCTCTATGTATCACATGAGCCTAGGAATATGGCATCCATTTTCAAATAACCACTCAATACTTCAAAATTGATTCCTTAACCAATAAACCCCTCACCTAGACAACACAATTCATCTGAGCATTGAGGATTATCATTTGAAGTTTTTTGTAGTTCCACTTCCCTAGAACCCAATCTAGAACAATGAAGAGCCACTGCTGTGACTTGAACACATTCAACGGGAACAATAATGGAAGCATGGACTTCTCCCTTAACAATTGAGCCATGGGATTTCCCCACTGAAAATATGCTAGGTGTATTGGCATTCATACCTAGAATTTTAGGAGGGTTGTGAAATCTAACATGTACATCACCCCAACCCACATTACCATTGAATTCTAAACTAGAAACCCCTATCGTTTGGACCCGAGAAGACATGATCACCTTATCCCCTAGGCTATCACCTTATATTATTGGAATAATCAAATATTCAACCCCTCATTAGAGGTCGTTCGAATAGTTTCCATATATTCCTCATCAATTCTATACTTATTTATTTCCATATTATGTCATTTTTATTTTCAAATTATATATATATATATATATATATATATATATAATTTTATTAATTTTATTTTTTCTATGACTACACCTTTATTTTTTTTTCGAGGTTGAGGACTTATTTCCCCCGTAACCCACCCACTGTTGAAAGCAAAGGGAAACATTCTTATGGAATCAAACCTTGTATGAGTATAAAAATTCTACCAATTAAACACTACACCATAACTCGACCAACTAAAATTTTATTTGTATATAAAATTATCACTATCTACTCTTAAAGATTACAAGAAAGTAGAATTTAATCCACTTAAATGCGTGAGAAGACTACATTTCTGTTTGTATGTGAAATTATGACTATGTACTCTTAAAGATAACAAGAAGGTGGAATTTAATCCTTAAATGTGTGAGGACTGTAATTCAAGAAAACATGTTCTTATAAGAATTAAGCCTTGAACCTTAATCACTAGTAAAATAACCCATCATCTTTCATCTATAAAACTAACCCATTTGACACTCACGTACATAGTCCCTATGTACACATGTATCCTACCCTAAAATGTTAAATATGTTATTTCTCTCAAGGAAAATCAATATAATTACCAAGGAAAATTAGTAGGATAAACGATAAAGAAAAGTCCATTTTAACTACGGCACTTGCGAAATGTTGACAATTTAGTGATGTACTTCTTTAGAAGATCCTCAACGTCCACACTTATGGGAGTTGTATTATTATTTCTAACTACTATTTGATTTGGATGGTAAAAGGACGGTAATTTATAAGTGCATGCAGAATTTTTTCAAACTATATATATGACTTTGAAATTTGTGAAATAAGAAATTGTAAGTATTTTCAAAAGGATGAATAAAATAAAAAATAAAATTAGCTAATAATTTTATTTGTGGAGATTTTGATTTTTTGAGATGAGACTTTTGTTGAGACTTTGATTTTTCGAGATGAGAATCTAAGATAAGCACAAACGATGTCTTCAATTACGAGATTATGAATTTTTTAAGATGGGACTTTGAATCCCAAGATAAGTATAGACTACACTCCTAAGACCTCAAGATGAGACTATGAGATATGTATAGATGGTGTTCACAATGGTCTTTGGACATGCTAGAAAAAACTCAACTCCATTGCAACTCACATCACACACATTGTAATCATGCACCATGCACGATGAACCCTGAAGCTTGAATGTTGAGAATCACATCATGCAAATTGCAATTCAAGAATGTACACATTGAACCTAAAGTGTCAAGCATCAATGTTGAGATTCGCATGGCACACCCACACCCATGGGTCATTGGTATGATATATACAATACCAACATTTAAGCTTCAAGTCAATCCAAGAATGTGCACACTGAACCATGAAGCCTCAAGCATCAAGGTTGGGATTCACATGGCACACCCACACCCATGGGCCATTGGTATGATATATACAATACCAATCTTTGAGGAAAGAGTACTCAGATTGAAAGGTCTTTTTGTCCTCCAATAGAAATAATAAAAGTGACTTTTCTTGTTTCCATGGGTGAAATATGAATATTTTGTTCGATTTTGAGATTTTTAATGTAGTTTATTTAGTGTTGGTAGTACAGAATATTGAAGCCTAAAGGTAAAACAAGCCCTCATTAAAGGGTAAGACAATAGCACTTGTCCTAATTGTTGAAGTTTTTAAATGGAATCTACCTAGAAGCACATGGCCTACTTTGAGAGATTCACCACACAAAAATTAGACAGTGATGGTGAAGATAGTAGGCCACTTGTGTTGTTACCCAATGATTTGAAATCTAGCTGCTAGGCTACCTTTATATCTTTGGGCATGTACCTATACAAAAGTATTAAAGAATTGTTGTTATTATAGAAGCATGCTTGTCTAAGTACATTTATGTTCTTGAAATTGCTAATAGCATCAAGTTTTGAAATGCTTGTTTTTATTGATTTCCATTGCTAGTGGTTTTTGAGCATCTTCATGGTTTGGATGTGCCCTATGGTAATCACAACAAAAAGTTGCTATTATATTCACAACAAAAATCAACAAAAACATATATGATATACAATATTTAAATGATAAATCAAACATAAATATAAAATGTCATGGTTAAGTGGTTTATAAAACTGACCATAGTCTAAAAGTTCTAAGTTTTGACCCTTTTCATGGGATATTTTATGCTTACTTTTGCCTGTGTACAGATTTGAGTGGTTAAGAATGTATAATCTAAGTGTCCCAAAAGTTTTTAAGTATGTTGAATTCATTTATGCATTCAAAAATCCAATTTAAACAACAAAAATTGTTATTTCATCTAAATTTATATCCTCAACTTAAGGCCAAAAGAACCAAAACCTAACACACTCAAACAAAATATTACCCTTCAAATGAATTGGTGTTTGCTTTCTGACCTATTGAAAGTATATATATATATATATATATATATATATATATATATAAACTCAAAGATCAGTTGATTTATGCAGTTAAAATTGAGGCTATTAATTTCTTCATATTCAAGAAAAGCCGTGTGCAGACGACCACAGCTCGTATTTTCACACAGCACGCAACTTAGGGAAGATGGTATCTTTGTTATTCAACGTTGATGTATGACAAAAATTGCAAAAAGAATGGAAGGGTGGGCGGGGATAGATTATCCGACCGAAATTCGTGAGAGCAACGTGTTTTTCGGATTGTATCCAGGAGATATTCAGCGTTTTTTTTTTTTTTTTAAAGGCGTTTAGTATATTTTATCGGACTACGCTTCTCAAAATTGAGATTGCGGATCATGAATGATGTCTTGGTGAGAATGGTTGGATGTTCCATTACGCGATACGGATTTGACAATCAATTATTTGATTAGTATGACTGAAAAAAAAAGAACAGGTTATAGTTGATTAGTGTGCCTCTTATCCAGATCAAAGATTTTAAGGTGTGAAGATGTAGACGGTTTAATTATTAATATGTTAATGCTATATATATGTCATATGATCTAAAAGTATTTTAAATTCAAACTCTTGCTCATAGTTGTTCCATGTCTTTTTACTCCATGCAATAAATGAGGTAGGTAAGAGATGCTCTAGAAAGTCATATTTGAGTGTGTAAACATATTCCGGAGAGTTTGCATTCAGATATTTCCTCTGAAGTTCTCTAGATATTTTTTCAGGGATATCTAGATCCTTCCTTGATGTATTGTATTTATATATGTTTTTCGTTTCAATGGAAAAACAACTTTGAGTTAGCATTAGCTAACTTGAATGTATCAGTGTGATCATGTACTACAAAGTTGTTCATATTAGTTGCTCCCTGTCTTTCGAATTGATATTAGAGTCGATGGTTTACTCTAATTCGACCATGCCAAGAGGATATCAAATGCCTAAGAGCCAAATAGTTGAATTTTCAATACCTTGCACTTGAGATTTCCTCAATTGAATGATTCTCCTAGGTAGTATTTCTCAAGCCCAAAAAAATGGCATCTCTTTTGATAGGACCAGTCAATAATTCAAAAGTGAGCACCTAACTAACAAACCTTGCACCCAAACACCACAATTCATGTAAGCATTGAGGATTAGGGTTTGAAGTTTTTACCAGTTCCACTTCCTCTCGACCTTGTGTGCCCAATATAAAACAATGAAGAGCCATGAGTGTGACTTGAACACCATCATTTGGAAAAATGACAAAGGGGTGTGTGCATAAAGTTGGTGAACAAAAAAGTGGCAACAGGGTCAGCAGGAACACACGCTCGTGGGAACACGTGCGCACTGTCATGAACACACACATGTTCCTAATTCTATAGGTTTTGAAAAGACTAAACCTCTACTTATCTTGTCACACAGACTTGTTGGTAGGAACACGTTCACATTCCTAAGAATGCACACATTCCTCTATCATACCATTTTTAACAGGTTGCGGGCATGATTTGTGCCCATTTTCACACATTGCGCTCACATTTTTACCTTCATTGAGTAAACATGGAGAAGGAGAAAAGTCAATATTTTTCCACCGTGCCCTATTCAATCCAAGGTATGTTCAAAATTTATCTTCTTTTCCTCCCAATTTAGTTTTTCTTAGTTTTATTCAATTAATTTAATATATTATAAAAGAATGTAAATTATAGAAATTTGTGATCTTATAGAGAAATCTTATCTAGAAAATTTAGACAGGGTCACCTCTTACATTGCCTAATATTTCCCCTTTAAAAATAATTGTAGAGAATTTACAAGAAATGTGATTATTTTATGGGCTTTTTAAATTTATAACTATGTATAGGTCTTACCATGTATAGGAGTTTGAGAGAGAGAGAGAGAGAGAGAGAGAGAGAGACGGGGGTAGATGTAGGAGAGGGAGAGAGAGAGAGAGAGAGAACGGAATGAGAAATAACAAATATATTATAGGAGCTTGTGTGCACTCTTAGGAACCTGTGCATGCTTTTAAAAATGCATGCACGATCTTTTGAATTCAAATTTTTAGGGTGATATTGACAACGTGTATGCTGACTTGGTTGCCTCAAATTTAGGTTTGGGATGAAAAACCTAGTGGTTCAGTCTACAAATTGATAAAAGCCTCCATTTTTGTGAATACCTCTCCATATCTTTGTCTTTGACATTATTTTTCTATTGGATAAATAATTCAGTTGTTGACGGAACTATATACATAGATAGAGTCAACTATGCATATTCCAAATATATAGTTTTTAAAAAAAAATTGATATTGTTTATTTTAATCTAGCTTTGTCTTTGTATATATCAAAATACTAGAATACGTACCTCTTTTATTTCTATTATAACTTTTTGTTAGTTTAACCGTTTCTCAAATGAGTTATATGTCATACTAGACGAGACCAGTATTTACGATCTAAAAAATAGAAGAAATTGTTTTGACCATGTTAAGACCCTCTTAGATTCCAAGTTGTATTTTCAAGAATATATCGACTTTGATAATTTTTTAAAAAGTATAAAATTAATATTATAAATTTTCAAAAAATACACCGCAATAGAAAAATGGGTTCTCTACAAGTATACAAGTTTTTTGAATGGAATTCTATCATTAAGGTACTCAACACCAGCATGAACAAAAACATATACCTTAAATTTTGTTGGAAAACTAACATACCACTATAAAAAAAAAATCAAATTCGACATAGTTATTCACAATTTATGTGAATAAAAGTTGAATATTTGGAAAGCTAATTCAATTTCCTATGTTTCATATTCTTACATCATATTCAAATTCATTGTAAAAGTACCATGAATAATCCCTCCAAGTTAACAGATTGTTGTTTTTCCAGGTTTGCATTGCCACTAACGCATCATGAGAGACCATCATTAGCTTGCATTGACCCAAAGGAATTAAATTAATTTCCTTAAAAAACCGAGCGAAGAGATTTCCCCATTGAAAAACTTCTAGGTGTATTGGATTTTTAATCATACCTATGCTTTTAGGAGGGCTCTCAAATCTATTGTGTAATCACCCCAACCCACATTACCATTAAATTTTAAAGCATAAATCCTTGTCTTTTGGACCTAGGAAGACATGCTCACCTTATCCCCTAGGTTTCCACCTTGTCCCATAATTAAAGATCCAACCCCTCTTGTAGGGGTACTCTTAATAGTTTACCATCTATCTTCCTTCTCAAGTCTATACTTATTTATTTCCATATTATGTTAATTTTATTTTATTTTCATTCTAATTATATATATCGATATAAAATCTCGGTGGTTTAGCCAAAGTGGTTAGTGTCGCGGTTTTAATGAATGATGTCTTGTGGTCACATCATGAACAACTATTGTTT
>JZKD02S0515454.1:0-16786 GCA_000966675.3 Picea glauca
ATATAAGTTTTGGAATAGGATTTTAAATATTAATATTCATGAATTTTGATTTGATTAATTAGTAGGTTATATAAGTAAGATTAACAATATACAGCATGTTACACAACATTAAATGTTGTGGTATGTGGATATATCTCATTGTGTATATATAGCAGTTTTCAATGTTGCTTAGCAGGCTATATATTGGTAGCTTATAAGTAATATATTAGATTTTGTGTTATGATTATTGATGTTAAGAGGGATTTTAGGTTTTTTTTTTGCTAGGTCTTTAATCCCATCCAAAAATCTATGTATCTATTGGTCTAGTGTAAGGATGATATCCATTGCACTTGATCTTATTAGACCATATTTATGTTGGGACAAGGGTGTCACACACCTTGCAATGATGTAATAGCGCAGGTAATGCTTACTGACCAATGACAAGGAATGGTCAAGGAATAAATGTTGAGCAATAACACAAAATAAATGTTTAGTGGTAGATAAATGTTTAGTGGTGGGCAATAAATGCAAATCACTAGTAGGCAATGAAGGTTAAGTAACATCAATTGGCCAATTAATCACCATGTAGATTTGGAAAACCATAAATGGTTTATGCTTTTGTTGTGTCTATTTATTGAGTGCTAGGGTTGGAAGACAACATAGTGTGAGTTATAGCTTATTCTTATGTTGCGCTATTGTTGAACACTATTGTTGAGAGGATAGAGATTGTAATGTATTGCAACCATTTAGTTGTTAAATAATACATTGAATGTGCTTTGGAATGTGAGGTTTTTCTCCTAGAAGAGTTTTCCCCATGAAAGCATTGTCTGATAGTTATATGTTTTTATGTTGTTTATTACTGCAGTTATGTTTATTCAATTTATGCACATTCTTTTGTCATTGATTAGTGTAGGAAGTGTATTCTGCACTTTTTCTTCCTTTCATTTGATATCAGAGCCCTATCACCTCGGACCCAAGGTGTTAGGGACAAGGTTTTTTTATTTAATCTTGGTTTGAGTGGGAGTTTGTGTAGAAGGAAAACTTGTTGCGAGGAAATGAAAAGCACGTCTAGATTAGAAATGGAGAAAGTTAATGGTACTAACTTTGCACTATGGAAATTCAAAATAGAGGATCTTCTTACAGATCAAGAACTATGGGTTGTAGTGTCTAGAACCAAACCCGCTAGTATGAAAGATGAAAAGTCGGTGGTGTTGGAGAGAAAGGTGAGAATCTTTATCATGCTCTATTTGGCCAATTTGGTATTATTGAACGTTTCTAAAGAAAAAACTACAACAAACCTATAAAAGAAGTTGGGGGACTTGTACCAGGCTAATTCCATGGTTAATAAAAAAAACAAAATGCAGGAAAAAATGTTTCCTTTGAGAATGGGTGATGGTGATTCTATAGTCGAACACCTAAATGCATTTGATACTATTGTGACCTAGTTGATCTCAGTTGGAGTGAAGATGGATGAGGAGGATCATTGTATGACCCTTTTGTGTTCCTTGTCAAATTCATGGGACAACCTGGTAATGGCCATTGGAAGAACTATAAAGACATTGGTGTTTGATGAAGTCGTGGATGCTTTACTCTCAAAGGAGATGAGGCATAAAGCTTCAGAATCCACCAATGAGGCCTTGTTTGTTTGTGGAAGATCAAAGGAGAAAGGAAAGAAGAGAGAAAAGGGAAGATCCAAACTTGTGGGAGACATAGGTCTCCTAGAAAGTCCAAGGAAAAATATTGGAACTACGGCAAGGTCAAGCATTTTAGAAGAGATTTCAAGAAAGAGAAAAAGAAAAATTAGAAGGAAAAGAATGATTTTGATTATAATTATGAAAAATATTATAAAGAGGATGGTGGAGATGCTTTTGTTGCATCTTTGGCAACCCATGTAGGCTAGAGTGCATGGTTGATAAACTCTAGAGCTTCATTTCATATGACTTCCCATCGAGACTGGTTTTTAATATATGAGAAATATGATGGTGGGACAATATACCTTAGTGATGACTCTCCTCTCAACACAGTTGGTCATGGTAGAGTCTTGATCAAATTCCCTAATGGTAGAGTGAAGAGGATAGGTGGATTTTTGCACATTTGAAGTCTATCATGAAACCTACTATCATTAAACAAACTTAATGACATGGGTGTACAAGTTGTCTTCTCTGACAAAGGGTGTAAGATGGTCTGAGGAGCTATGGTCCTTGCTAAGGGTGTTCATGTGGACACTTTATTCCATCTTGGTTTGAACACCATTCAATGTAATGGTTATTCCATTTTTGTAGCTGAGAGATTTATAGGATCTACACCTTCACAATTAGAACCCATGTCTACTTCTAATGGTCATACTTTATGGGTACCTAAACAAGTTCTTGCTTCAAAAAGCAAGTTACCTCCAAAGAAGACAATGTTATGGAACCAAAGATTGGTACATATAGGTGACAAGGGCCTACAATCATTAAAAAGGAAAAAATTTGTGGATGGATTGAATGATTGTTCTATTGAATTTGGTTTTTGCGAGCATTGTATATGAGGACAACAAAAGTGTGCTCAATTTTATTATATTTCTCACAAATCTTCTAGGTTGTTGGACTTAATTCATTCTAATCTATTTGGTCTTGTTAAAGTTCCTTCAATTTCTAAGGCTTTATATTATGTCTAATTCATTGATGATTATTCTAGAAGGATATGGGTATATTCGCTTAGAATTTAATATGATTTTTTTAGTCATTTTAATAAGTTTAAAGCTCTCTTGGAAAATCACACTAAAAGGAAGATTAAGGTGATGAGGACTGATAATGGTGGTGAGTTATTTTTTACAGAGTTTGATAAGTTTTGTATGAAGAACATCATTGAAAGAAATACGAAAACTCCATATACCCCTCAACAGAATGGAGTTGCAGAACAGATGAACAAGACATTGATAGAGAGAGTTAGGAGTATGTTGAGTGGAGTTTTCTAAGAGAAGAAGTTTTGCATAGAAGTGATTTCTCATGCATGTTACTTGATTAACAAGTATCCCACATCAACTCTTGTGCATAAGATCCCTATGAAGGTCTATATTGAAAAGAGTTCCTCACTTCAACACCTCCATGTTTTTGGTTTTGAGGTGTATGCTCATGTGGATAAGAAGAAGTGATTGAAGTTGAATAACAAGGCTATGAAATGTATCTTCATCGGCTATGGCGTTGGTGTGAAAGGGTACAAGATTTGGGATCCTATAGCTAGAAAATATTGTATAGAAAGAATGTTATTTTTAGAGAAGTTAATCCTTCTCCCAAAGTGGTGCAACCAAAAGAGGATAAGAAGAAGTCAATGACCACCCAAGACCAAGATAGTTGAACTAGAAAATGAACAAGAAGTTCATGATGGACTTGATGATGAGGGTTTGGAGAGTTTGGAAGAGGAGGAAGAAACTCCACCTCAAACTTTAAGTAGGTCTACTCAACAAAGAAGGAAACCATACAAGTATAATTATAGTCTATCTGATTTCATAGGTATATTTTATTTATTCACTAACATCGATGAGCTTAGAACCATGAAAGCAACAATGGAGATGGAAGATAAAGATTCCTGGAGATTGGCCATGGATGAGTAAATGAATACACTTAGAAAGAATGATACATGGGACTTGGTATCTAACATACCCCAACCTATTTGAGGCCCATTACTTGTGGAATTACTCATAAAATGAAAATTTTTCTAACAAGTAATTCATGTAGCTTACCAGCTACATGAATACACAGAATTTTAGTCACTCTTCCATCACTAATTTTAAATTAAACTACAACATGTTGAAAATACTCATGAGTGTAGGTAATCAACTTCGCATTGCGATATGTAAAACCATTTGCATACATAAAGATTAAAAACAATAGTTAAAGTCGTAAGAGTAACACAAAAATAGATAAAAACACTTATCTTTGAAAACAATTGTGCAACCACCTGCTTGGGGAAGACATTCCACCCAACCATAAACCTGTTGTTCTAGATCTCAATAGAAATTCACCCTTGATTCATGGCTAGAAATCCACAAAAGAGAGTGCCTCACTCTGTCCACTCACAACTCAGCTCAATCCCACCACCCACTAGTTTTTCCTATAGCTATCTCGATTTCCACCAGTTCTCTTCCACACACCTTCCTAACCCAAAGAATGTACCCCTTCACTTCTCTTAGTCCATCAGGTTGTACCATTCCTAATGTGCCCCCTTCACTACAATCAGTCCATCGGCCTACACAATTTTAGCAAGGTCTCTGGCACAGGTGACCGGGAATTTCACTTCTGAGATCTCCAAGAAAATCACTACTAGAAAATGACCAAGGAAAATGATTTGAAAATCCTTAAATGTTGATTTATTCTTAAAAACACACATGATAACATCTAAATTGATTCAGAATATTTCTTGATCGTATTGATAGCTTTGCAAAACACTTGTGAATCTTTTACTTATCCAAAACTTCATGAAATGATGATAATTTGCAGAATAAGTGAGATAACACAGCAAAAAATAAAAGAACTCAATAAAAAAAGATTTGATGGAAGAGTTCACCTCTCCTAGCCTACATATATGAGTCCCCTTTTAACAATGAGATTGGTCTTCATTAATATCAAATGTCAAAAATTACAATGAAAATAGACTTGCAAAAGCCTATCTTGAATCCACTCTTCAATTCTGGTGCTCAAACCTAGAAATAGAGGTTACCATTGAATTCATCTCAAAATTTTGAGAAAAATGAGTATAAACTCAACAATATTTTGAACTGGCTCAAAATAACCCTATTTACATGCTAAACGATGCACTATAGCTCTCATACACGGGAAATATAAACTAAGAATTTCATATAAAACATCTTAGCAGAAAAGAAACATCATCATCATTCTCCTCTAGAAAAACTGAGAAGAATAACTATAAACATAACTATGTTTGGACATGGTGCTCAATGGCACGCAAAACAAGACAACAACATCATGGTTCCCTCCTCGGCATGCATCCCATTGCACTATCCATAACCTACATGAAAATATATGCACTCTTCTCTATATGCCTCAGGATTCATGCCCGATCTAAATAGGGTGTGGGCTTGAACCTCATGCTAACCTCCAACATCAACGTAAATCAAATTTCATTGAAATCCTGACATAAGTCATGCCTTCGAAACATTGGTTAAGGTTTTGGTGTATGTAAGAGGAGGTCACAAGTTNATATAAGTTTTGGAATAGGATTTTAAATATTAATATTCATGAATTTTGATTTGATTAATTAGTAGGTTATATAAGTAAGATTAACAATATACAGCATGTTACACAACATTAAATGTTGTGGTATGTGGATATATCTCATTGTGTATATATAGCAGTTTTCAATGTTGCTTAGCAGGCTATATATTGGTAGCTTATAAGTAATATATTAGATTTTGTGTTATGATTATTGATGTTAAGAGGGATTTTAGGTTTTTTTTTTGCTAGGTCTTTAATCCCATCCAAAAATCTATGTATCTATTGGTCTAGTGTAAGGATGATATCCATTGCACTTGATCTTATTAGACCATATTTATGTTGGGACAAGGGTGTCACACACCTTGCAATGATGTAATAGCGCAGGTAATGCTTACTGACCAATGACAAGGAATGGTCAAGGAATAAATGTTGAGCAATAACACAAAATAAATGTTTAGTGGTAGATAAATGTTTAGTGGTGGGCAATAAATGCAAATCACTAGTAGGCAATGAAGGTTAAGTAACATCAATTGGCCAATTAATCACCATGTAGATTTGGAAAACCATAAATGGTTTATGCTTTTGTTGTGTCTATTTATTGAGTGCTAGGGTTGGAAGACAACATAGTGTGAGTTATAGCTTATTCTTATGTTGCGCTATTGTTGAACACTATTGTTGAGAGGATAGAGATTGTAATGTATTGCAACCATTTAGTTGTTAAATAATACATTGAATGTGCTTTGGAATGTGAGGTTTTTCTCCTAGAAGAGTTTTCCCCATGAAAGCATTGTCTGATAGTTATATGTTTTTATGTTGTTTATTACTGCAGTTATGTTTATTCAATTTATGCACATTCTTTTGTCATTGATTAGTGTAGGAAGTGTATTCTGCACTTTTTCTTCCTTTCATTTGATATCAGAGCCCTATCACCTCGGACCCAAGGTGTTAGGGACAAGGTTTTTTTATTTAATCTTGGTTTGAGTGGGAGTTTGTGTAGAAGGAAAACTTGTTGCGAGGAAATGAAAAGCACGTCTAGATTAGAAATGGAGAAAGTTAATGGTACTAACTTTGCACTATGGAAATTCAAAATAGAGGATCTTCTTACAGATCAAGAACTATGGGTTGTAGTGTCTAGAACCAAACCCGCTAGTATGAAAGATGAAAAGTCGGTGGTGTTGGAGAGAAAGGTGAGAATCTTTATCATGCTCTATTTGGCCAATTTGGTATTATTGAACGTTTCTAAAGAAAAAACTACAACAAACCTATAAAAGAAGTTGGGGGACTTGTACCAGGCTAATTCCATGGTTAATAAAAAAAACAAAATGCAGGAAAAAATGTTTCCTTTGAGAATGGGTGATGGTGATTCTATAGTCGAACACCTAAATGCATTTGATACTATTGTGACCTAGTTGATCTCAGTTGGAGTGAAGATGGATGAGGAGGATCATTGTATGACCCTTTTGTGTTCCTTGTCAAATTCATGGGACAACCTGGTAATGGCCATTGGAAGAACTATAAAGACATTGGTGTTTGATGAAGTCGTGGATGCTTTACTCTCAAAGGAGATGAGGCATAAAGCTTCAGAATCCACCAATGAGGCCTTGTTTGTTTGTGGAAGATCAAAGGAGAAAGGAAAGAAGAGAGAAAAGGGAAGATCCAAACTTGTGGGAGACATAGGTCTCCTAGAAAGTCCAAGGAAAAATATTGGAACTACGGCAAGGTCAAGCATTTTAGAAGAGATTTCAAGAAAGAGAAAAAGAAAAATTAGAAGGAAAAGAATGATTTTGATTATAATTATGAAAAATATTATAAAGAGGATGGTGGAGATGCTTTTGTTGCATCTTTGGCAACCCATGTAGGCTAGAGTGCATGGTTGATAAACTCTAGAGCTTCATTTCATATGACTTCCCATCGAGACTGGTTTTTAATATATGAGAAATATGATGGTGGGACAATATACCTTAGTGATGACTCTCCTCTCAACACAGTTGGTCATGGTAGAGTCTTGATCAAATTCCCTAATGGTAGAGTGAAGAGGATAGGTGGATTTTTGCACATTTGAAGTCTATCATGAAACCTACTATCATTAAACAAACTTAATGACATGGGTGTACAAGTTGTCTTCTCTGACAAAGGGTGTAAGATGGTCTGAGGAGCTATGGTCCTTGCTAAGGGTGTTCATGTGGACACTTTATTCCATCTTGGTTTGAACACCATTCAATGTAATGGTTATTCCATTTTTGTAGCTGAGAGATTTATAGGATCTACACCTTCACAATTAGAACCCATGTCTACTTCTAATGGTCATACTTTATGGGTACCTAAACAAGTTCTTGCTTCAAAAAGCAAGTTACCTCCAAAGAAGACAATGTTATGGAACCAAAGATTGGTACATATAGGTGACAAGGGCCTACAATCATTAAAAAGGAAAAAATTTGTGGATGGATTGAATGATTGTTCTATTGAATTTGGTTTTTGCGAGCATTGTATATGAGGACAACAAAAGTGTGCTCAATTTTATTATATTTCTCACAAATCTTCTAGGTTGTTGGACTTAATTCATTCTAATCTATTTGGTCTTGTTAAAGTTCCTTCAATTTCTAAGGCTTTATATTATGTCTAATTCATTGATGATTATTCTAGAAGGATATGGGTATATTCGCTTAGAATTTAATATGATTTTTTTAGTCATTTTAATAAGTTTAAAGCTCTCTTGGAAAATCACACTAAAAGGAAGATTAAGGTGATGAGGACTGATAATGGTGGTGAGTTATTTTTTACAGAGTTTGATAAGTTTTGTATGAAGAACATCATTGAAAGAAATACGAAAACTCCATATACCCCTCAACAGAATGGAGTTGCAGAACAGATGAACAAGACATTGATAGAGAGAGTTAGGAGTATGTTGAGTGGAGTTTTCTAAGAGAAGAAGTTTTGCATAGAAGTGATTTCTCATGCATGTTACTTGATTAACAAGTATCCCACATCAACTCTTGTGCATAAGATCCCTATGAAGGTCTATATTGAAAAGAGTTCCTCACTTCAACACCTCCATGTTTTTGGTTTTGAGGTGTATGCTCATGTGGATAAGAAGAAGTGATTGAAGTTGAATAACAAGGCTATGAAATGTATCTTCATCGGCTATGGCGTTGGTGTGAAAGGGTACAAGATTTGGGATCCTATAGCTAGAAAATATTGTATAGAAAGAATGTTATTTTTAGAGAAGTTAATCCTTCTCCCAAAGTGGTGCAACCAAAAGAGGATAAGAAGAAGTCAATGACCACCCAAGACCAAGATAGTTGAACTAGAAAATGAACAAGAAGTTCATGATGGACTTGATGATGAGGGTTTGGAGAGTTTGGAAGAGGAGGAAGAAACTCCACCTCAAACTTTAAGTAGGTCTACTCAACAAAGAAGGAAACCATACAAGTATAATTATAGTCCATCTGATTTCATAGGTATATTTTATTTATTCACTAACATCGATGAGCTTAGAACCATGAAAGCAACAATGGAGATGGAAGATAAAGATTCCTAGAGATTGGCCATGGATGAGTAAATGACCACACTTAGAAAGAATGATACATGGGACTTGGTATCTAATATACCCCAACCTAGTTGAGGCCCATTACTTGTGGAATTACTCATAAAATGAAAATCTTTCTAACAAGTAATTCATGTAGCTTACCAGCTACATGAATACACAGAATTTTAGTCACTCTTCCATCACTAATTTTAAATTAAACTACAACATGTTGAAAATAATCATGAGTGTAGGTAATCAACTTCGCATTGCAATATGTAAAACCATTTGCATACATAGAGATTAAAAATAATAGTTAAATTCATAAGAGTAACACAAAAATAGATAAAAACACTTATCTTTGAAAACAATTGTGCAACCACCTGCTTGGGGAAGACATTCCACCCCAACCATAAACCTGTTGTTCTAGATCTCAATAGAAATTCACCCTTGATTCATGGCTAGAAATCCACAAAAGAGAGTGCCTCACTCTGTCCACTCACAACTCAGCTCAATCCCACCACCCACTAGTTTTTCCTATAGCTATCTCGATTTCCACCAGTTCTCTTCCACACACCTTCCTAACCCAAAGAATGTACCCCTTCACTTCTCTTAGTCCATCAGGTTGTACCATTCCTAATGTGCCCCCTTCACTACAATCAGTCCATCGGCCTACACAATTTTAGCAAGGTCTCTGGCACAGGTGACCGGGAATTTCACTTCTGAGATCTCCAAGAAAATCACTACTAGAAAATGACCAAGGAAAATGATTTGAAAATCCTTAAATGTTGATTTATTCTTAAAAACACACATGATAACATCTAAATTGATTCAGAATATTTCTTGATCGTATTGATAGCTTTGCAAAACACTTGTGAATCTTTTACTTATCCAAAACTTCATGAAATGATGATAATTTGCAGAATAAGTGAGATAACACAGCAAAAAATAAAAGAACTCAATAAAAAAAGATTTGATGGAAGAGTTCACCTCTCCTAGCCTACATATATGAGTCCCCTTTTAACAATGAGATTGGTCTTCATTAATATCAAATGTCAAAAATTACAATGAAAATAGACTTGCAAAAGCCTATCTTGAATCCACTCTTCAATTCTGGTGCTCAAACCTAGAAATAGAGGTTACCATTGAATTCATCTCAAAATTTTGAGAAAAATGAGTATAAACTCAACAATATTTTGAACTGGCTCAAAATAACCCTATTTACATGCTAAACGATGCACTATAGCTCTCATACACGGGAAATATAAACTAAGAATTTCATATAAAACATCTTAGCAGAAAAGAAACATCATCATCATTCTCCTCTAGAAAAACTGAGAAGAATAACTATAAACATAACTATGTTTGGACATGGTGCTCAATGGCACGCAAAACAAGACAACAACATCATGGTTCCCTCCTCGGCATGCATCCCATTGCACTATCCATAACCTACATGAAAATATATGCACTCTTCTCTATATGCCTCAGGATTCATGCCCGATCTAAATAGGGTGTGGGCTTGAACCTCATGCTAACCTCCAACATCAACGTAAATCAAATTTCATTGAAATCCTGACATAAGTCATGCCTTCGAAACATTGGTTAAGGTTTTGGTGTATGTAAGAGGAGGTCACAAGTTCGATACCACATACCTCTTCCCCCTTTATCATTTTGTTATAAACGATGGTATATTGTTGTTAGTCTCCGAGAATATTGGGTGTCAGTTACATTGTATTCCATATAAACCTTGGGCCAGGGGCTTAGCCCTCGGATTTTTTTTTGCCGTCAAAACCTTAAACCAAATTTAAATAATTTTTATGCCATAAGTAATTAGGTGACATTGTGGTGGGGTAATGGTACGGCGTGGGTTTTGTACGCATGAGGTTGGGGGTTCAACTCCAGTTGACCTCATAAAATTTGGTAAATTGATCCATAGAAGGTCGATGGGAGGTTTCCACGTGGGAGCCTCTTATTGGTCCACCTATACCTATATAATCATGACATGTCTAGTCGGATGTACGACCTGCCGATTCAACTGTACGATGTGCCATGTTGCACTGTATGGTGTTTCCACATCAGCATCGTACGAACTTGTATGGACGTGTACGGATATGCCACGTGTCACCCTTCAAGTGGTGCCACATGTCACCCATTTTGACTTTTTGACTCATTTGACCAAAACTTTGAGGGGCCATAACTTTCTCATATGAACTCCGTTTGAGGCAATTTTTGTGTCATCAAAAATATCTTTTCGAGCTCTATGCAATGAATTCATTTTCAAAAACATTTGATATGATCATATTTTTAGTGTTTTTAGATCCTCCTGGACCTCTATGAGTGTTTCGGATCCTCCTAGATCACACCTTCTCACTGAAGAACTTTTGGACCTCCAAAATTATGGATATTTCAACAGCTTAGTGTTGATTATAACTATTTCTCACTCTTCCACCTTGCTTAATTATTTTTCATAATTTATTAAGCAACTTAGTGATGGTAAGTCTTCCTCACTCTTCCACCTTGTTAAAATATCTTTGATTCCCATCTTGGTCTTGATCATTCTAAATGCTCATATTAGATATGGATTTTATATCCTTCTAGAACTTCTAAAACCTTGAGGAAAACCATTCTAGATTAGTGTACTTTTGTTTGCTTCGTTGGAACATGGCTCTGACTCTGGCTCCGAGAAACATCTCTAGCTTTGTCTCTTTGCTCATGGATATCGACGCTAATTTAGATTTGGCTTTGTTTCTTTCTCATTAGTTCCTTCATTACAAAATTATGTTCATTGATTCTCTACTCTAAAATATCCATATCTAAATCCTAACTCAACATCCATTCCCTTCGTGTTCTCTACTAAAGATAGTCCATCTCGAAAATCATAAAACCAAGTTGAATGTTGATCTATGCCTCGCCCATATTAGACTCATTGTTCCTGTAATGTTGATGTATCTGTAGGAGTCTTTGAATGAATTCCTCGTTCATTTCCTCTCTCCTTCTCTGAAAGAAAACCCAAACATGTTTTCCACAAACATTTGTACTGCTTGATTTGCTTCTGCTCAAGGTATACATCTACATGAACATGGCATAACATCTTGGAGATGTTTATAGCATAAAGCATACTTATTTAAACTTCCCTCTTTATAAAGAAGACTATTTCTTTACCAACTCTAGGAATATTTGCATAGCTATGATTCTCTTCTCGCTCTTGATCTACATGTTCCCACTTCCTGTACTCTTCCATTCCTTCGCCTTTAGTGCTTCAGAATAAGAATGATGTTACATAGACAATTCAATCCATATGTAGTTCATTAGATAATAATAAGACAATTACTATTGTCTTCACTATTGTCAAAAGGCTTTATAAATCCTTATAAGATTCCTCTCACTCTTAAAATTCCCTAAAAGTGGCCATATAGAAATCCCTACAAGATTCCTCTCACTCTTGAAATTATCTAAGGAGTGGCTAACAAGATCTCTAATACAACAATAGAAATAGACTTTTAGAAGGTATTTACATATGCATACTAACATTGCAAATTACAAATTTACATATTTACAATTTATTTCCCAAAATGGAATCTTTTGATACCTATCCAGGGATAGGTGGCTTCTTCATGGACTCATTCTTCCCTTAGTACTAGAAGGAATCTCACAACTTCATGTCACTGGAAATTACTCTAATGTCGATGTTGAATCTAACATTGAATCTGACATTGAATCCGATGTTGAATCCAAGAAACCATTGGATCCAATTATAGGTCTTCCCAGTAACCTATACAACCTCGCCTTTCAAACACCAAGCACTACTAGTGTGTCCTGAGCAACTTCCTTTGAATACACTAGTACTTTTCCACCCCGGAACACAATTGCATATCCTTCATCTTTGAAAGTTGAAACTGAGTGTAGGTTTACTTTTAAATATGGAACATATAGCATATGTTCTATTCCTAGAAATCCTCTCGACTCGATATGGAATATTACATATCCAAACCCTCTTACTGCTTGTTTGGTGTTAGTTCCAGATCCTACATAGCAAACTATGTCAATTTATGAGAAAGTAAGGAATATCGATGTCATTCCTGTCATGTGACGAGATGAGCCATTGTCCATGAACCATACCTCGATGTCTTCATATGTTACACTGTTAAGACCATCCATTAAGAAGAATTCTTTGTCGAATCTTTCAACAATACTATTAACTTCACTTGAGGATGCTACTTGTCTTCTTGTAAGTGTCCTTACATCTTCTTAGTTTTTCTTCATACATAAGTGTGGATAAAGTGTCAAACACTTCTCTATCTAATGTCCACTCTTACCACATTAAGATTAGAGTTTTTTGTTCCCATATTGGAACCACAATCCTTTCTTGTCATTCCCCCTTTTCATCTGTCCTGGAAAATGGCCTTTGATTTTGGCCTTCTTCTGGGATGGATTTTCTTGCAATGATTTTCTTCTTCGACATTTCACCATACTATGGTTACTAGTTCCACAGGAAGCACATGGATACGTAGACCATAAATTCATACCAGTCTTCCTAGTGGGAAATGTCTTCATTCCCTGTCTGGAATGCTTATCTCTTCCTAGAGATGTCTTGCATCTGTTACCTTTCCTTGGGATAGAAGGTAAGACCAACTACTTATGAAGGACCTCTTCATTTCAAGTTCTCCCTACTTTAGTCGTCCTTAATCATTCTCCATCTTGACGGAGAGAAGAAGAATATAATGAATCATATTCCTCGGTTATTATCTTCAAAACTTTTGTAGGAGATAGTCCCTCTTGCATAGGAGGATTTCCATTCTCTACTTTCCCAAATTCATGGAAAGGTGCTAATATATGGTCCTTATTCTGCAACTTTCTTTACAATTCATGAATGATACCTCTAAGGAATTCTTCATGACATATCAATCAATCTTGAAGCCTTTTCTTCTCCTCGAGAGAGATTGTAGGTGCATCCTTAATTTATAATTATCCTTATGAATCTGTCGATTTATGTCCTTCTAGAACTTTAACTTCATGAGAAATTTACTCATGAAGTCTTCTACAACAAAGAGATTTGTGTTATGGATTCTTCAAACACCTTCACCAACTTGAGTCTTGGACCTTGTCACATTCACTTGCAAACACTTGTCAAAACTAGCTCTAATACCAACCTAATCTGAAAATCCTTAGATGTTGATTTATTCTTAAAAACACACATGATAACATCTAACTTCATTCAAAATATGTCTTGATCATATTGATATCTTTGCAGAACACTTGTGAATATTTGAATTATCCAAAACTTCATGAAATGATGATAATTTGCAGAATAAGTGAGATAACATAGCAACAAATAAAAGAACTCAATAAAACAAGATTTGATGACGGAGTTCACCTCTCCTAGGCCACATCTCCGAGTGCCCTTTTAACAATGAGACTGCTCTTCATTAATCTCAAATGTCAAAAATTACAATGAAAATGGACTTACAAAAGCCAATCTTGAAGTCTCTTTTCAATTATGGTGCTCAAACCCATAAATAGAGGTTACCATTGACAATTAAACAGTGTCCCAAAATATGGTACCAAAATTTGGATTTCTTTGTGTTGAGATTGGAAATTATGAGATCCAAATAAAATCACTACGTGTATTAAAAACAAGATGGTCATCATTTCCTTATTAGCAAAGTAAATGTAGATGATAAGTTATTTTTTGGTAACAATAAGTATGTGATTTGTGATTTGAAGTCTCAACTTTCAACATAATTTGACATGAGGAACATAAGGGTTGCAAAATATATCTTAGGAATGGATATCAATAGAGATAGAGCAAACATAGAGCTTTGGTTGAGCCAAAGTAAGTATGTGAAATCTACATTACAATGTTTTCACGTGATAGATTGTAGACCATTGAGCATTTTGATTTCTATGGGAACTAAGATTTTAGTTGAGCAATGTCCTACAACACCCATAGAAATGGAGGATATGGATTATATTACTTATGCTACTGTAGTTAGTGATTGATAGTTTGTACTAGACTAGACATTTTCCAAGAATTTGGAGTCTTAAGTTGATTCATGGCTAATCCTAGACATGAGCATCGGGCTATAGTAAAGAGGGTCTTCAATTATTTGTGAGGTACTTCTAAATATTCCATTTGGTATCATAATAATTTTTCAGGGGACCCACACTCAGTGGACATACAATGTTATATGGATTATAACTGGGCATGTGATCTAGATAAAAGGAGATCTACGAGCGTATATGTGTTTTGATAGTTTGGTGGAGCAGTGAGTTGGATGAGCAAGTGACATGATGTGATCATTAGGTAGAATAAATAATAGCTATGCATGCCTATAAGGAGGCCAATTGAGTTATGAAAATGTGTTCAGAAGTAGGGCTAAGTCAAAGAGCTATTACAACTCAATGTGATAGTAACAGTGTCATTTTTCTAGCCAAGAGCCCAACCTTTCATGTGAATACAAAGCATATAGATATCCAGTACCATTTTGTTAGGGACATTGTAGAGGATAGAAAGGGGATACTAGAGAAATTTTACACCTTGCATAATGTTGTAGTTGCATTAACAAAACCAGTGAGCAAAGGTAAATTCAAGTGGTGTTGGGAGTATATGGACCTTATGGCCTCTAGAAATCACCTCACAATTTGTTTCATTCTCCCTTATACTCTTGCAAGGTACATGACAGGTGGGAGAATATTGGGACAGGTGTGTTATACACGTTGCAATGTTGTAGTAGAGCAGGTAATGATTGCTAAGAATTAGTAGGGAATAAATGATAATCAATAGCAGGAAATAAATGCAGAGCACTAACAGGCAATGAATACTAGGTAATAGTAGTTGGCCAATTAATTGTTGGTGGTTTCCATCATGTAGAACTGAAAAACCATAAATGGTTTATTCTTTTGTTATGCCTATTTATTGAGTGCAAGGGTTGGAGGAAGACAGAGTGTGAGTTTTAACTTACTGTTAAGCTCTCGAAATTTCTTTGGAATCCTTATGCTCTTTGTTGAGAGCATAGAAGGTCTCTAATGTATTGTAACCATTTAATTGCCAAATAATACAATGAGTGTGTTTTAAGGTATGGGAGTTTTCTCTACTTATTTGTTATTAGAATTGTATTTTTTAATTTCTACACATTTTTTCTCATCAATTAGTGTAAGAAGTGAATTCCATAATTCTATTTTCTTTTAATTTATTTTAAATAGGCTCTAAAATATCATATAAAAAAATCATATAAATAATGAAATAAGATTTTTATAACTAAATTGTAGATATAAATTTTGGAGTGAGATATTAAATTTATTAACTAAATTGTAGATAGAAGTTTTGAAAGAAGATTTTAACATAATAATAAGATTTAAATTGTAGATAAAAGTTTTGAAAGAAGATTTTAACATAATAATATTAAGATTTTTATAACTAAATTATAGATATAGATTTTGAAGTGAGATATTAACTTTATTAACTAAATTGTAGATAAAAGTTTTGAAAGAAGATTTTAACACAATAATATCCTTATTTTTTATTAACCAATAACAAAATAGAAAATTTAAAACTATAACATAAACTTTATAGTAAAAATTATAATTTGTTTTTAATTAGTTAAAAGCCTATCTGATACAAAGTGTTAGATCTCAAGTGAGATAAACACATCGTACCTTTCAAATCAAATATAGTTTTATGTGGATTCTTATCTTAAATTTGCATATTTTTGTTGTGGAACATCTTCTCTTGGGTGGATGCCATCAAAATAGATGGATTTCCGGACACATAGTTGTTATATACTTGGTTTTGTATTTTATTTTATTTTTAAATATTTTTTTATTAAAATATTAATAAAATAATATTTTTTCATGGTTTTGAATGAGAATATTACTTTTATGTGGTTTTGAAATTAATACTTTTTCGCGATTTGGAATGAGTATAGTAGATTTAGGGTTTTTTTAAGATTATATATCTAGGGTTTTCAACGCAAATAATATTTTAATTTCTAAGATTATATATCTAGGGTTTTAAACAAGAATAATACTTATTTGTTTATTTATTTTTTAGGAGATATTTTATTTC
>JZKD02S0515476.1:6478-16786 GCA_000966675.3 Picea glauca
GGGTTAGGGTTTTGGATTTTCTTTATGATAAAAATACCTTTGGAGCCTCATTTTAAAATCATCTTCTTGCAAATGTGAGTAGCAGACACATCTCTTCTTAGAGATAAGTTGCCACCATTCTAGCAAGTCTTTCACTCTGTATTTTTATAGTCTTTGTACATTTTCGCTCATTAATAGAAAATTGTGTATTACTATATCTTTGTTTTTATAGTTGCATCTATGATACATTTATGTTATATTATCAGATATCCGAGATATCTATGTACATTGCTTTATTATATCTCCTCTCTCATTTCGTGCCGAAAATAATCCAGATCAAATATTCTCAAGTGTGATTAAAATGAGAGAGCCTTGCCTCTTATTTATACTTTCATGTAGCTTCCTCAAGGGGTTTCCTTTTAACCATGTTAACCCACTCTCCTTATTTTAGGGTTAACCCACTTCTAACCACTTGACAACTTAGTAATTTCCCCATTAAATTTATTATTTAAATAATTTATTTTGTATTCACTTTGACTTATAGTACACTCATCACTTCACTTTATTATTTACCTTCTAAAATCTCTTAAACCACTTTGACTACCTTGACCTTTTGGGGCTTCTAGATGACTCGTGAGGGTTCTCCAACTTCACATGGCCATAAATCTCTAACCGTGAGGAGTTATGTGATGTGATGCAGGAGCATCTCCCACGTCAAGTGAACCAACGCGGAAAGCAGAAGACAGCTGGACAAGCCAGCCAACATTTTTGAATATTTCCCTTGAAGTTGATGCGCCAAACTTTAAATGTAATAATTTAATGAGGCACACTTGTATATTGTAAATGGAACTTGAGCGGATTGCTCTCGTCCTTAGGTATATGGAGCCATTTAAAGTAGTTAATGTAAGTAGGTAGAATTTAATTGTAGATTAGATAGCTTGAGAGCGCAAGAGGGAAATGGGATATAGACACCGTCATTGTGCATTTGTAGAAAAAAAAAATTGAGGAAGAAAAAGAGCACGTAGAGAGCTGAGGAAGAACACCCATGTAAAGACATTTGAATTAATAGAAAGCTTGGTTCAAATTCATGGTTTTGTGTTATTCTCTGTGTATTGATGCTGAATGATATGCTCATGAATGTTTATTTCCTGTTATGCATTTGCTGTCATGTTGTGCATACGATTTCATGGTTGAATTGAAGTCTAAGAGGAAGTGAGATTGAGTTTCAATTGTTTCTCTGTTTGAGAAAGGATTCCTGCAAGGAGTGCAGTTGAAGTCGTCCACAAGGAGTGTGTTGACAGAAGGCTCAAATAGTTAACTTTTGTTCTCATTCTCCCAAGAGTGAGAGTGGGTTACATGAGCCGTGCAAGGAGTGTGCAGGCCAAGCTAAGAGTCAGAGTTGTGATTCTGAGAAGAGAAATTGAAGACTGTTGTTGCAGGAGTGCGCATAGTCAAAAGACTTCAACACTTAGACGTGGTTGAAGGTTTCCGCAAGGAATGCGTTCAAGAGTTTTCTTGAAGGACTTGAAGCCATGGAAAAGCTCAAGAGGAATAGGCCTTCGAATTCATGGAAGGACAACATAGGGAAGTTGTGCCTTGAAGTGTTTAAGTAAGCGTCATAAGTTTACGAGCAGGAAGACAAGTCTTCGTGGAGGAACACTTGGTTCATTTCACAGTATTCGCCGGGAAGGATAGACAGTCGAAATTCTTCGAGGAGATTTCACGAAATTCTAGGAGGCGTTAGATCCCAAGAAGGTGTAGGGAAGATACTGCAGGTGTTTCCAAGGGGTTCGAAGATCAGGAGAAGTAGAGTCATTGATCAGGTCCACGGGGACCGTTGGATCTACATGTATATCGTGGATCGGGGTTTCATGGATCGAAACTCCAAATTCTTGCAACGAAAACCGCGATATCCTGATACACGATATTCTGATGGGTGAGTAAATAGTGTAGGCCACAACTGGGTTGGCGAGTGGAGAACAGGTGGTACAAGCCATCAGGGTTTCGTGGCGAGAAGCCCTGATACAATAGCATCTGGATTCACAAAATCGTGAACCTTGAATTCCCGATAAGAGGTGACAAGATGTTGAAAGGTCAACTCGCATGCGTGTTGGATAATCGACATATCGGAAGTCAGGAGTCGGTAAAACAAAGTGTTGGACATCGCGAGAAGCGAAATCGCGATAGGGGGAGTCCCAATAGAGTAAGGGAAGGAGTCAACATTGACTGATGTATCGGGTCTCGGGGATTCGAGAGTGCAGCACTCGACCTTCGGACTCGCGAAGTCGCGAGTTCCAATTCCCCGATAAGTAAAGAAATGGGGGATCGCAGAAGAGATCTGTGGGTGCAGATTTCCTGATAGGGAAATAGAGGGACCGGTTAGTGTTCTTCGGGCCGAGGGAAGAGAAGATCTTGTGTGTGCGCGTGGACCTTCCGACCTGCGGGTAGTGAATGGGCCACATTGCCGTCAGTTTGGTATCAGAGCAGAGAAAGAGTCTTTGCTTTCTGTAGCAGAGAAAGGAATTCACCATGCCGTCGAGAAGAGAAAGGCAATCACCTGATCCGGAGGATAGGAAAATGAAGAGAAGAAGAGGCAGCCAGGCGACAAATCCAGAAATGGAGAGACAAATGCATGATCTACGAGCAAGACTCGAAGACATGGAGACATCAGAAAGATGCATAGCCAGTGCAGGGGATCTTAGTGATTCTGAAAGAGAAATTGAGGCTAAACGAGAAGAAGAAGTTGCAGCCAAAGATGCATAAAATGAGCGTTTGATCAAAGCTATTGCCAGGATGGGTGCAAGAGCGAAGATGGAAATTTCAGTTTATGAGGGAAACTTGGATGCAGAGGAGCTTCTATATTGGATGAGAGCTCTAGACACCTACTTTTACTATGAATATGTTGAAGAGTATAAGAAAGTCAAGCATGTTGTTACACACTTGAAAGGATAGGCAACATTGTGATGGGATGAACTACAAGCTGACAGACGCTACAAGGGAAAGCAAAATATCAAGAGCTGGGACAGGATGATCGCAAAGATGAAGGCGAAGTTCATCTCGAGAGATTATCAAATTACTCTGTTTAGGAGGATGCAGAACCTGAGACAGAAGCTGATGATAGTGAAAGAGTACACTGAGGAGTTCTACAGATTGAACATTAGGGTAGGTCATCGGGAAAGCGATGATGAGAAGGTTGCTATATATCTGAATGGTTTGAGATATGACATTCAGGATGAATTGAGCATGCTAACCATCCGAACGGTGGAAGATGCTTATCAATTGGCTCTGAAAGATGAGGAGAAGTTGAGCCGAAAATAAGGTCAAAGAGGCCGAGGCAGAAGTCAGCCAAGAGGAAAATCAGTTTCCCAGGACAGAATCCAGAAGCCCAAGGAAGACTGGAAGAAACCTCAAACTCGGACAGAGAAAGGTGGAAGTTCACAGCGTGGGAAATATGCTGAACCAAGAGGCCAGCATAATGAGTATAGGGGATATTATGCTGATGGAAATACTTTTCCTCGTACCAGAGGTAGAGGAAGAGGAAGAGGTGGAGTAATTACATGCTTCACATGTGGAAAGAATGGGCACAAGTCTTATGAGTGTCCAGAAAAAAAGAAGGATGGAGCAGAGGCGAGATGTTGAGGCAGAAGATGCTGAAGGTGGAAGATCGTTGATGATGCGAAAAGCTCTTTTGACACCTGAGAAGGAGGTGGAGAGTTCAGTCCAGAGGAGAAGATTATTCCAGACTGCTTGCAAAACCAAGGACAGGGTGTGCAAGGTTATTGTAGACAGTGGAAGCACTGATAATCTCGTTTCAACCGAGATGGTGGAAAAGCTGGAGCTGGAGACGATTGATCATCCAAACCCATACAAAATTTCTTGGTTGCAGAAAGGATACCAGGTAACTGTCACTAAACAATGTTTAGTTGAATTCAATATAGGAGGGTATAATGATAGGATATTGTGTGATGTTATTCCCATGGATGTTTGTCATCTATTGCTGGGTAGACCATGTCAATACGACAGAAACGTGATTCATGATGGGAGAATGAACACATACACCCTGGAGAAGAATGGGAGGACACACATGTTGCTTTCGATTAAGGATAAGGAGGTGAAGCCGGAGGTAAGAAACACTATACTTCTCAGGAGTGGGAAGGAACTTCTTACAGAGGTGAAGAAGAAGGAGGATCCACAATTCTTTGTGGTCAGGAAGCCGAGGATTGCTCTGACTAGCACGAGAGTGGCTGATTTACCAGAAGAAATTCAGGAACTGCTAAAAGAGTTCAATGATATAGTCGTGGACGAACTACCTTGTTCGTTGCCACCGATAAGGAGTGTGAGTCATCATATTGACATCATACCAGGGGCTGGCTTACCAAAAAAAGCTGCGTACAGATTGACGCTGCAAGAGAATGAAGAGGTTAAAAGAAAAGTCCTGGATTTGATGGACAAAGGATTGGTCAGGGAAATCTTGAGTCCATGTGTTGTTCCAACAGTACTCAGTCCAAAGAAAGATGGAGGTTGGAGGATGAAAGATGGAGGCTGGTGGATGTGTACCGACTCAAGGACGGTCAACAAAATAACCATCAGGTATAGATTTCCATTTCCGAGGATGGACGATCTGATGGACTGCTTGGGCGAAGCAAAATACTTTTCAAAAATCGATTTGAAAAGCGGATATCACCAGATTCGCATGATAGAAGGTGATGAGTGGAAGACAACATTCAAGTCAAACAAAGGGTTGTATGAATGGCTAGTCATGCCGTTTGGCTTGACAAATGTGCCGAGTACCTTTATGAGGTTGATGAACGAAGTCCTGAGGGAGTTCATCGGGAAATTTGTCATCGTGTATTTGGATGACATACTGATTTTCAGTAAATCAGTGGCAGAGCACTTAAAGCATTTGGATATAGTGATGCAGAAGCTACAGCAGGAGAAGCTGTTGATAAACATGAAGAAATCTTCATTCATGAAGACAGAGCTCATTTATATGGGATTTGTTATTTCGGCATATAATTTGAGAATGGATCCAGAGAAGGTGGAGGTAATCAAGAATTGGCCATCACCGAGGAATGTATTTGAGGTGAGACGTTTCCATGGATTGGCTAGTTTCTACCGAAAGTTCATTAGGAATTTCAGTGGAATTAGCGCAGCGATGATGGATACAGTGAAGAAGCGGCATAAATATTTTCACTGGACAGCTGAGGCCGAGAAAAGTTTCAACTTGTTGAAACAGAAGATCACAGAATAACCGGTTTTAGTGTTTTCGGATTTCCGAAAAACATTTCAAGTGAAATGCGATGCAAGCAGATTTGCAATTGGGGCGGTCTTGAGTCAAGAAGACAGGCAGATCACATACTTCAGTGAAAATCTGAATGAGGCGAAAGTGAAATACTCCACATACGACAAGGAATTTTATGCTATCATACAAGCACTGAAGAAGTGGAGGCATTACTTGATCCCGAAATAATTTGTATTGTACAGTGATAATCGGGCATTACAGTTTGTGACTCAACAGGAAAAGTTGAATAAGAGACATGTAAAATGGGTAGAGTATATGCAAAATTTCACATTTGTGGTTAAACACATTTTTGGTACTGCTAACAAAGTGGCTGATGCTTTGAGTAGGAAGTGTTTGTTGTTGCAGGAGTTCCGAGTCAAGACATTAGGTTTTGATGATCTCAGGGATATGTATGCAGATGATCAGGATTTCAAGGAAGCGTATGAGGCAACTGAGAATCCAGTTCTCAGAGATAAGAGTCAGTGGGCCGAGTATATGATCCAGGAAGGATTACTCTTTAAGGGTAATCAACTGTGTATTCCGAAATGCTCCATGAGGGAGAATCTATTAAAGGAGAAACACAATGGAGGATTGGCCAGAAATTTCGGTCATGATAAAAAGTTCACAAAGCTGAGCGAATCATACTTTTGGCCAGGGATGCGGTCAGAGGTCAAGAGATTTGTAGACATGTGCAGAATTTGCCAGCATTCGAAGGGGAAAAGACAGAATGCAGGTTTGTATCAACCATTACCCATACCAGAGAGGCCATGGGATGAAATCAACATGGATTTCATATTGGGATTGCCAAGGACGCAAAGAGGATTTGACTCTATATTTTTGATAGTGGATAGATTTTCCAAAATGGCACATTTTATCCCATGTCAGAAAACCAGTGACGTGACTCATATCGCAAGATTGTTTTTCAAAGAAGTCATTCGACTTCACGGCCTACTCAAAAGCATAGTTTTGGACAGGGACATGAAGTTCATAGGGAATTTCTGGAGGACCTTATGGAAGAAGCTGGGAACTAATTTGGCATTTAGTTCAGTGTATCATCATCAGACGGATGGAAAAATAGAGGTCGTGAACAGGAGTCTGGGAGACTTACTGAGAAGCTTGGTGACAGAGAACCACAACAGTTGGGACAACATATTGCCACAGGCAGAGTTTGCATATAACGACTCAATGAACAAGAGCACATGAAAGAGTCCATTTCAAATTGTATATGGTATACAACTGAGAGGAGTTTCTGAACTAAGGGATTCGGAACAGACTGCTACTAGGAGCACTAGTGTAGAAGAATTCGCAAAGGCGATGAAAGAACTTCACGGCCAGGTGAAGCAGCGATTGCTACATTCAAGTCATGAATATAAGCGCAGAGCCGATCAGTGGAAGAGACAACTTCAGTTTGAGGTTGGTGAATTAGTTCTGGCACATTTGAGAATAGAAAGGTTCCCGAGAGGAACATATAATAAGCTCAAGATGAAGAAAATCGGGTCATGTAGGGTCTTGAAGAAGTTTGGGACGAATTATTACGAGATTGAATTACCGGATGGAATTAGAATATCTTCGATATTCAATGTCTCAGATTTGTACCCATATAGGGCTAACGAAATGGAGACTAGACTTGAGCAACCAATGATTCAGTGGCGAAAGAAGATGCCAGTTGCAGAGAAGCCGCAGATGGAGTGGATACTGGACAAACGAGTGGGTAAGAAGACCAGAAGAAAAGAATACTTTGAGTATCTGGTCAAATGGAAGAACCATCTAGTGGAAGATGCCAATTGGGAAACTGAAGCGGAGATACAGAAGCATGGACAGACCGTGCAGGAGCTCATGGACAAAAGCCATGAATATTTTCAAGTGAGGGAGTATGATGCAGGAGCATCTCCCACGTCAAGCGAGCCAGTGCGGAAAGCGGAAGACAGCTGGACAAGCCAGCCAACATTTTTGAATATTTCCCTTGAAGTTGATGCACCAAACTTTAAATGTAATAATTTAATGAGGCGCACTTGTATATTGTAAATGGACCTTGAGCAGATTGCTCTCGCCCTTAGTTAGATGGAGGCATTTAAATTAGTTAATGTAAGTAGGTAGAATTTAATTGTAGATTAGACAGCTTGAGAGCGCAAGAGGGAAACGGGATATAGACACCCTCATTGGGCATTTGTAGAAAAAAAAAATCAAGGAAGAACAAGAGCACGCAGAGAGATGAGGAAGAACACCCATGTCCAGACATTTGAATTAATAGAAAGCTTGGCTCAAATTCATGGTTTTGTGTTATTCTCTGTGTATTGATGTTGAATGATATGCTCATGAATGTTTATTTCCTGTTATGCATTTGCTGTCATGTTGTGCATATGATTTCATGGTTGAATTGAAGTCTGAGAGGAAGTGAGAATGAGTTTCAATTGTTTCTCTGTTTGAGCAAGGATTCCTGCAAGGAGTGCAGTTGAAGTCGTCCGCAAGGAGTGCATTGACAGAAGGCTCAAATAGTTAACTTTTGTTCTCATTCGCCCAAGAGTGAGAGTGGGTTACAGGAGCCGTGCAAGGAGTGTGCAGGCCAAGCTAAGACTCAGAGTTGCGATTCTGAAAAGAGAAATTGAAGACTGCTGCTGTAGAAGTGCGCAGAGTCGAAAGACTTCAACACTTAGATGTGGTTGAAGGTTGTCGCAAGGAGTGTGTGCAAGAGTTTTCCTGAAGGACTTGAAGCCGTGGAAAAGCTCAGGAGGAATAGGCCTTCGAATTTGTGGAAGGACAATGTAGGGAAGCTCTGCCTTGAAGTGTTTAAGTAAGCGTCGTAAGTTTACAAGGAGGAAGACAAGTCTTCGTGGAGGAACACTTGGTTCATTTCACAGTATTCGCCGAGAGGGATAGACGGTCGAAATTCTCCGAGGAGATTTTGTGAAATTTCGGGAGGCATTAGATCCCAAGAAGGTGTAGGGAAGATACTGCAGGTGTTTTCGAGGGGTTCGAATCTCAAGAGGGGCAGAGCCGTTGATCAAGGACACGGGGACTGTTGGATCTACACGTATATCGTGAATCAGGGTTTCGTGGATCGAAACTCCAAATTCTTGCAATGGAAACCGCGATATCGCGATAGGCAATATTCCAACGGGTGAGTAAATAGTGTAGGCCACAACTGGGTTGGCAAGTGGAGAACAGGTGGCACAATCCATTGGGGTTTCGTGGTGAGAAGTCTCGATACAATAGCATCCAGATTTGCAAAATCCCGAACCCCTAATTCCCGATAAGAGGTGACAAGATGTTGAAAGGTCAACTCGCACGCGTGTCGAATAATCGGCATATCGGAAGTCGGGAGTCGGTAAAACAAAGTGTTGGACATCGCGAGAAGCGAAATCAAGATAGGGGGAGTCCCGATAGAGTAAGGGAAGTAGTCAGCGTTGACTGAGGTATTGGGTCTCGAGGATTCGAGAGTGCAGCGCTCGACATTCGGACTCGCGAAGTCGCGAGTTTTGATTCCTCGATAAGTAAAGAAAAGGGGGATCGCTGAAGAGATCTGTGGGTGCAGATTTACCGACAGGCAAAATAGAGGGACCGGTTAGTGTTCTTCGGGCTGAGGGAAGAGAATATCCTGTGTGCGTGCGTGGACCTTCTGACCTGCGGGTAGTGAAGGGGCCGCGTTGCCGTCATGATGTTCCAAATACCAGTGAAAATGGAATGACATGTACTATCCATATAAAATATTCTTACCTTCAAATATATCAAAACTCATACCATTATCCATCAAAAAAACTTGGGTCCATTACCCAAACCTTTCTCCAACTTCACATGGCCATAACTCTCTAACTGTGAGGGGTTATGTGACGTTCCACATACCACCAGAAATGGAATGACATGTACTATCCATATGGAATAGTATTACCTGAAAATATATCAAAAATCATACCATTATCCATCAAACAAACTTGGGTCCATTACCCAAACCATTGTGCTATCAAAATTCACTACCAGACTTTCTTCAAGGGTTGACATCAATGAAAAACAACCCAATTAATCAACAATATCCCCCTTTGGCATTAAAGGCATCAATCTGATGCAATGCTAAATTCATGCCACTCATGCTCCACCTTTACCTTTACCTTTGCATTTACCTTTGCATATGATATATCTCTCCCCCTTTGTCATCAATGGAAAAGGTATATTTCCACCCGGGGTTTCTCCCCCTAACTTAACTGTCCTTAGGGATACTCCCCCAGACTAAACTCTTCCTGAAATTGATCTTCCAACCTAAAATTTCCTCTTTATGGTTCTTCCTTGTGTAAATCTAAGACATATAAGATAAGCATTCGAAAACATTCATTTTGGAGTAGAAATTACTTCGAGCCTCTAGCGTGGATACTCAAAGGTTTCCTGTGGAATTCGTTTTGTAAAAATGTATTCCACTTGTTCTTTTGTGCCCACTTATTCAACTTTTATGTTCTTCTCTATAGCCTATTCCCGTAGAAAGTGATACTTGATCGGATTGTGCTTCGTCTTGGAGTGCATCACCGGGTTCTTTGAGATATTGATGGTGCTTATATTATCACAACATATTAGAATGGGATCATCATACTCGAACTCTATATCTGTCAAAGTTTGTTTCATCCATAGAACATGTGTACAACATCCTGTTGTTGCAATATACTCTACCTCGGTTGTAGATAAGGATACTGATGATTGTTTCTTGCTTAGATTTGATACTAAACACTCACCCAAGTAGAATGTTGCTCCACTGGTTCTTTGTCAGTCATGAATGCAACCTGCCCAATTTGCATCTGTGTAGGCAATAAGTGATAGATCCTTTCCTTTTGGATACCATAATGCAAACTCTTATGTTCCTTTGAGATATATGAAAATCCTCTTTACTTCTAATACATTTGATTCCTTTGGTGCTTCTTGAAATCGTGCCACTTGTCCAATTGCCTACATTACATCTGGTCTAGATGTTGTCACATATAGTAAGCTACCATTCATTGACCTGTATTGCCTCTAGTCTGTAGACGTTGAATCATCATCTTTTCTCAACTTGAAACTGGTTTTCATAG
>JZKD02S0515509.1:0-16785 GCA_000966675.3 Picea glauca
TCATAAACCATCAAAGTGCATATGCCACATCCCATCCTCTAGGTCAATTTGTTCCAAGGTAGTGTTGTCCTCATCTGCAAATATGAAATACACTCCTAGGTCCTCCTCGATATAATTTAAATTAGGTTGTGGGATGCTTTCTATATAAGGTGAAATTCTTCCCTCCCTTAGGACTATGATGTTCTTCCCACTTCGAGGAACAGATAAGTGTGTCCCATCGAGTGAGAGGTATCCACCTGTCAAGACTTGCCAATCACTTCCTAAGATGATTGAATAATTACTCACTGGCATATCAATTACCTAAATATTAAGGGTTGTCCTTATTTCAGGATGCACACACAAAACCAAGGTCACATCCTTGATATCACCTATGGTTGATTGTTGTAAACTATTATAAGAGAGCATGCTTCTGGCATTTTCATTTTCACAAGACATGCCTAGCTCTTCCATAATAATTTTCAACATTACGATTGGGCCTGAACCACCATCAATCAGACAACAATGAGCTATTTTTTCCATAATCTTTACATAAATGAAAAATGGGGGGTTTTTTACAGGGTGTATAAAATTATGTACACCTACTTTATTTATAGTTGAGTCCCCTTCATCTACCTCTTCAGAGAGATTGGCTACGATGGAAGCTTTTCCTTCCATGAAAATTTCCAGATGCTTTTGTTGCTCAGGGACAACAACCATGTCCAGGAGGGTAGCATCGGATTTAATATTAGCCAATTGATTGAGAATGTGGTATTTGGAAGAGGGAAGAGGGGAGGTATTTCCTTGACTGTCAGGAGTTTTAGTAACTTGTACAGTAGCAGCTTGTGAAGATGATCTTGGGCTAGAAGAAGTACGAGGGGGATCATATTTTTCTTTCGAAGCATAGGATTTATTCCTAGTATTTATGATCATGACAACCTCTGGTTCTATGAAATCTATAACAACAATAGTAGTTTCAGGCATTTTACCAAAGATTTTATCTCTGGCACTCTTCTTTACCTCACAAGTACTTTCCTCATGGTGTTCCTCGCAAGTTACACCAAATGCGAGGCATGATGGCTTTAGACTGAAATTTGTTTTCATTATGATTCCTAAAGGGTGGTGAAGAAGAAGATGAGGCCCCAGGGGTAAGTGAAGGGACCTTTCCCTTACTCATACGCTACCATTCGGTTATTCATGTCTTGTACAATATGTAAGAGGGCAGACATTTACGTTTGTTTAATTGAGTTTCCTTTGGGAAGACTTGTTCTTTCAAGTTGTTCTTCATACTCTAGACAAGTATGCAGAGTGGAACCAAGATTTTCGATAACTTTTTCTTCAATCCTATGACGATAGGGGGGAGGTAGAGCATTATAGTAATGCATAAAAGCGTCTTGGTTCTAAGGGAAAATAAGTTCGGAAATTTGGTTATATAACTTGGTAAAATGTAAGTTGAATGACTTGATAGTCTCAGTGTCTTTATACACAATGTTATTGTACTCTCGTAATTGTTCAAGTGGGCTCTTAGACTTCCCATAAGTAGATTTGAACCAATAAAATAACTCCTCCCAAGTGGAAAGAATATTGGGAGGAAGATCAAAGAAATCGACCGATGCTTTCCCTTCAAGGGAATTAACAAATAAGTGCATACAAGTGTCATTGTCATTGGCTCCTATGTTGTGACAGGCATTAGAAAATGCCACCAAGTGTTCATTCGTAGTGACCGTGTTATTTCATGAAAACCTAGGGATATTCTCTTTGAATTTTTGAAGTGGACGAGTAGCAGGTGCCAGGTTTAGAGGAGATGAAACATGCCACAGAGTAATAGTAGCATCTTCTTTGAATTGAAAGAGACCATACTTATTTATGACCTTAGTGGGATTGGTGGTAGATTGGACAGGGACTTTATGGATATACAAGATACCAATCATTGACGAGGCTAAAGGTTGAGATGAAGAAGCACCTCCAGTGCCACCAGAGCCACCACTAGATGTCATTTTGTGAATGATAGGCAAGGGAGAGAAATACGAATTGGCTGAATCAAAAAAATTTCTCCTTAGAGTACCTTGTTGGGTTGACAAAACAATGTTTCTTCTTCCTAATTCAGCAATAGGGTTGATATCGGGTGATAAACTTCTTCTTCTCCTAGAGATGTGAGGGTTTGAGGACATGAACCAAGGTAGCACACCTTCTCTAGAGGTAGTGCACAATATAGAGTACCAAAATATTGAACGGGGAACTACTGCACACTTGCAACTGTTGTAGCTCCTCCTCAACACTTATGCCTTGCTTCTGGATGACTGAGTGTGTGTACAAATGAGCTACAGCGCCTCCTATTTATACTAATATGGTCAGGTGAATAGGTGTCTCTTCAAACATGGTCGACCTATCCTTTTCTGCATATAATACTTCAATATTACTTATTCTGCTAAGTTGACTTCTCTTCCATGGTTTTCACACATTTGTTTAGGTTTTCTCTTGCTTCTGGAATATTCTATTCTAGTCAAAGGTTTAGCCATGGAGGTTAATACCTCCCACAGCTACCAAAACATCGACATCACTGTCCATGAATGTCAGTGGTTTCTCATCTAATTCTTCATGTGTAAGTCTGACAAATTCTTCTTCTAATTTGTCACAGACATGGTGGCTAATCCCAACCACTTGAGCTAGGAAGTCTAGACTTGTTGGTCCCCCTTGTATTCTTCCTCTCATCTATTTTATTTTATTTTTCATCCTCTTATTAATTTCTCTTAATTTGATTTGTTGTTGGATAAGGGTAGAGTACAAAGGCCAATGAGATTTACCTGGAATATGCCTCGGTAATTTCTTGTTCTTGGGAGCCTTCTTTCTTGGTGTTGCCACAGGATTTTCTCCCTCATTTTATGTTGTAGTAGCATCCATTTCTCGGACCTAAATTGTAGCAGAATCTAACTCCTTATTTCCTACTTTAGGGAATGTGTCATCCCCCACAATTTCTTTGGGAAAATCTCTTCCCTCAATCAGCTCTTGCTCCTTTGTTGGTTCTTGTGTGGTAGCAGGGGGTTATGTATCCATTGTACCTAATTCCTTCATTAGTCAAACTTCCCCTATTGGTTCTTATGCGGAATTAGGGGGTTATATCTCCATTGTACCTAATTCCTCCATTAGTCTAACTTCCACTACTAGTTCTTGTGTGACAGTAGGGGTCTCTTCTTGTTTTTTTGTTGACTCGACCCTTTCTAAGGTGATGTAATAGCTTCAGGGGACATTTATCAACCTGTGATGCCTAAGGTGATGTAGTAGCTTCAAGTGATATATGAATATGATCCCATGGCATCCCTCATGGGTGAAGTACTTCTACACATGATAGGCCACCCTTGACCATAGAGGACTCAAGGAATTTCTATCGAACCCACTCCCTTTCTTCCTTAGCTCCTCTCCTTCATGCAAGAACTCATCTTTTATACCAGGTAATTTCATATTCCAGGAGAACCAACATTCTCCTTCCTATGGTAGCCCTATCATAGTAGCAATTACTTCTTCATTCACTATGATTGGAACTCCAAGGACCTATGCCTTCTCCTTTTTCAAACTTACAACGAATTCCATGGTGATTTCTTTGTTGTATCGACCTTGGAGTCTATTGATATATATCTCCCACCCTACCTCCTGGAATACCCTCCAGACTTCTTCATCTACTTAAACCAACCTTGTGTCTAGTTCATGGTGAATGAGAGAGACACCCATCATTGTTCTTTTGTATAACTCGACTACCCTTGTTTGTCAATATTATTGATTTGGTTGCAGAGCTCTTGCAACAATTAGTGAGGTAAAATGGTAAGTAATATGATTCCACGACCTTTTAAAAAATAGTAAGTCAGAGAGTGTGACAGACATTGATGTGGAATCAATGTGAATTATGGTCATGGCGGAGGTGTGATGGCATAAATGTGTGGTGTTTAATGGAATTAGTGGTCGGATAGGTCGGATACTTACTACCAGTTGTTGTTTAATTATTATTCAGACATATAATGGTAATTAGTAATCTAATTCCACCACCTTTTCAAAAATAGTAAGTCGTAGAGGGTGACAGTCGTTGAGGTGGAATCAATATGAATTATGGTCGTGGAAATGGTGTGATGGTAGAAATGTGTGGTGTTTAATGGAATTAGTGATTAGACAAGTCATATATGTAATGCCACTTGTCGCATAATAATTCTAAGTTATGGGGAAATTATGATTGTGCATGGGTAAATTAGTCATGCATGTCATCTCAATTAATGGCATTTAATTGATATGTGAAGTGTAAGGAGGAGTATGCAGTACCTTTTCATTGCTTACCTCATGTGTTGTATGTCCTATGCATGTGACTCGGGCTTGTTGTCATGAGCTGATTCATTGTATCAATGGTTGACATCACATTCTCAATTGTCGGATTGGGGACCTTTTTCTCTCATACCATGATCTCTTTTTGATGGTGACATCATGTTGTTAAGTGTTTCCATATGGAAAGAGATTTCCATAAGACCTGAAGTTGCAGTATCTAGAGTTGCAACATCTGGAGTTGCATTAACATGAGGTGTTGCGGCCGTATTTATTGTGTTGAAGCTAGGAGTTGCAACATCTGGAGTTGCAACATCTGAAGTTGCAACATCTGGAGTTGCAACATCTGAAGTTTCAACATATGGAGTTGCATTAGAAAGAGGTGTTGCATCCAATACAATATGTTGTGGCCATATTTATTGTCTTGAAGTATTATTCTAATGGAATCTGGAAGAGGAACCTACATCCACAACAAAGGTTAAAAAAAAATTAATATATATAGATATATCATATTTTTTTATTTGTTATTATTAATTTCATGACGTCATGTTTGTTAAGTGTTTCCATATGGAAAGAGATTTCCATCAGACCCAGAGTTGCAGTATCTAGAGTTGCAACATCTGGAGTTGCATTAACATGAGGTGTTGTGGTTGTATTTATTGTGTTGAAGCTGGAGTTGCATTAGAAAGAGGTGTTGCATCCAATACAATATGTTGCAGCCATATTTATTGTCTTGAAGTATTATTCTAATGGAATCTGGAAGAGGAACCTACATCCACAACAAAGGTTAAAAAAAAATTTAATATATATAGATATATCATATTTTTTTATTTTTTATTATTAATTTCATTTAAATGATATTCGAAGTGTAAGGATTGCGTACCTTTTCACCGCTTACCTCTATAGTTGCAACATCTGGAGTTGCAACACTGGATTTGCAACATTTGGAGTTGTAGCATCTAGAGTTGCAACATTTGGAGTTGCAACATATGGAGTTTCAACAACATGAGGTGTTCCATCCAATACGATATGTTGTGGCCATCTTTATTGTGCTCAAGCTCGGAGTTATATCATGGTGATGTCATGTTGTTAAGTGTTACCACATGCAAAGATATTTTGATAGCACTTGGAGTTGCATCATCAAGAGTTGTAGCATCTAGAGTTGCGGCATGTGGAGTTGCAGCATTTAGAGTTACGACATGTGGAGTTGCAACAACATGAGGTGTTGCATCAAATACGAGATGATGCATCCATATATATTATGTTGAATCTCAGTGTTGCAGCATCAGATTTGCAGCATGGTGACATCATGTTGTTAAGTGTTTCCACGTGCAAAGATATTTCCATAGCGCTCGGAGTTGCAGCATCAGGAATTGTAGCAACATGAGGTCTTGCATCCAATAAAATATGTTGCAGCCATCTTTGTTGTGTTGAAGCTTAGAATTGCAGCATCGTAGTTGCAGCATGATGATGTCATGTTGTTAAGTGTTGCCATGTGCAAAGATATTTCCATAGCGCTTAGAGTTACAACATCATGAGTTTCATCATCTGGAGTTGTAGCATTTGGAGTTGCAGCACTGGAGTTGCAACATTTAGAGTTGCAGCACTGGAGTTGCAACATTTAGAGTTGCAACATCTGGAGTTGCAGCATTTGGAGTTGCATCATCTAGAGTTGCAGCAACATGAGGTGTTGTATCCAATACAAGATGTTGTGGCCATCTTTATTGTGTTGAATATTGGAGTTGCATCATCTGGAGTTTCAGCATCAGAGTTGTCGCATGGTGACGTCATGTTGTTAAGTGTTTCCATGTGAAAATAGATTTCCATAGTGCTTGGAGTTGCAACATCGGGAGTTGCAGCATTTAGAGTTGCAACAACATGAGGTGTTGCACCCAATAGAATATGTTTTGGAAATATTAATTATGTTGAAGCATTATTCTAATGGAATATGGAAGAGGAACCTGCATCCACAACATGAGGTGTTGCATCAAATACAAGATGTTGTAGCCATCTTTATTGTGCTAAATATCGGAGTTGCAACATGGTGACGTCATGTTGTTAAGTGTTTCCACATGCAAATGTATTTCCATAATGCCCGGAGTTGTGGCATATGGAGTTCCAGCATTTGGATTTTCTAAAACTCCTAGCTCAACATGGCATGATACAATTTATTTATTTTTATTAGTAAAACATTGGCCGGGCCATCGACGATGGAGGTCGTCCATTATTCAACTAATGAAATGTTAATCATTCAACCAACCACCATCCAAAACAGAGTTGGTTCATCGGTATTTTTTCGATGGTTCAATGCACTGTAGATGATTTTAAGACGAACATTGGTCGCTCTTATGATGTATTTACAATGTGTTGGCGATGAAAAATTGTTAGATTTGGGACGAACTGGGGTCGATGGTACGACAGAATGTCGATGGATATTGGTCGATTGTACAACGAACCTATGACGACAATGGTTGTGGAAATTGGTCAACTATGATGCACGTTCATCGTAGGTTAGTCGCTCTTACGACGCACTAGCGACGAAAACAAACTAGTTTTTGGATGCACAACGGTCGATGGTGCGATAAACTTTGTTGTCGATATTGTGATGAAATAGGTATCATCACATCGACGATGAATGTGACCAAAAAAAAAATGTATCCTTCATTGTACTTGAGACGTGGCGATGAACCTACGTCGGTAAATTGTTGGAAAATGGTCCCATTGCAGTAGTGCAATCACAAACAACAATTCTTAATAGAATGATTAGTTTGGAAAGAGAAAACATGCTACATATTTCTTGTCAAGAAAGGTATCAATGGATTCAATACTAACAAAGAGGGGATGTTGAATGAAATAGGAACAGAGGCCCACAAGAGAAAAATATTCTTAATCTTTTGGCCTCTACAAATATGGTCAATCGAGAATAAATCCCTTGGTGTTTGTTGTGTGATGAACCACATCATGAATGGTCTTGCCCAAGAAATTTGACATCAAGGGATGGTGAAGGTACAAGTAGTTTAAAAGTTTGAATTTTTTTGATGGCAAATAATTTATTTGTACCCATCAACAAAAATGTCATATGGTGACAAATGAGCAAATGAGACAAATTAAGGAAAAAAGTATAGAAACATGAATATGCTAAAATCCATGGTTGAAAATTATAAAAGTGAGATGAGACCAAAAAAAAAGATAATTCAATATCAAAGAAGGAATCAAATTTTTGGATCTTCACAAACTTATGGGTTCAAAAACCTCGAGATCAAGGAAATTTATCAAATAGACAATCTAATCCTACAATTAATACTCTGCAAGCAATTTTATCAAAAATCCCTATAGTGAGCAAGGATGTTGAGTTCAATGTTCATGTGATGAATGTATTATCCAAAGTCACCATCCTTATCCCTTTATCAAAATTAATCAAGATCCCATCTCAGAAGGAAAATCTGAATAAATTTATGAGTATTGAAGATGCCAATGAGGATTCTCTAGTGGTTTTGCAAGCCATGCACCATGGGAGAAAGAATGGAGATAAGTTGAAAATACGATAAAAAAGAGTATATTTCTTCCTTTCCCTCCAAAAATATTTACCTTTATGGTTGACATCATCATCCTTAATCCTATTGGTTCTTTTAAAGTTGATTTTTATAGTACATTTTTGTTTTGAGGCCCATTTTTACCTCAAAATTCCCCTAATTAAGATGCATTGGCAATAGCAAAAACCCTTCAACCGTGGAATGGGTTAATTTCTAGGGAATGTAAAATGGAAATAGATTTTAGAGCTTTGTCCCTAACAATGTTGAACACTAGCAAGTGTTCCACGATAATGCTCAAATTCTGAGATTTCAAAACAACTTATGGGAGTTCTCAAAAAACCAAGTTAATTGGCAAGGAAAAGAAGAAGAAGAAGAAAATGAAGGTGGAGTTAAGATTGAAGAATTTCGAGGTAACAAGATTCCTTATGGGGTAGTCCCCTTAGAAAGAATGTTTAATAGGCATGACATGTATAAGAAACAATCAGAAGGAGATCAACATGAGGATGTGATTGAAGTAAACATTGGATCAACCAAGAGCCCCGGGTAATCAAGATTGGGAATTGTATGTCACTGGATGAAAGGAAGAGTATAGAGAAATTGATTAGAGAGTATAAGGATGTGTTTGCATGGTCATACAATGATCTCAAGACATACAAGGGTGATATCATTCAACACACAATTCCTCTTAAACATTGTGTCTACCCTAGTCCTTGTTAGTATGGATTATTCAAAGGATTTTTTTATATTTTCCTTTGCCTCTAAAGATACAATTGTGGCAATATTGTTGAAAAATAATAACAATAATAGGGAACAACCTATTGTCTTCATGGGTAAGAATCTTAGGACTTTGATTTAAAGTATAAAATTATGTAAAAACAACCATATGCCTTAGTCCAATATTTGAAGCATTTTGTAACATATGTAAGATTCTATAGAATCATAGGTTATGTCCCTCATTCATTAGTAAAAGACATTTTTCCCAGTAATATTTCTTAGGAATTTGTGGGAAGTGGGTTTCCAGAATCTAGGAATATGATCTAGATATTAGGCCAACAAAAATAGTTAAATGAAAATGATTAGAAATAATGTTGGCTAAAGGAAATGAGAAGGATTTGAGTTTGAATGGTGTTGATGTGATTTTTGTTGTCCTTGATGAACTCAAGCTTGTGGATTGGTAATCAAACATTATCTATTTTTTGAAGATTTTTTCATGTCCACGTCACTTGAATGATCATAGGAGGATAGCAATGAGATTGAAAGCTACAAAGTATTATCTCATTCAAGGTGGTCTAGGTTGGAGAAACCCTAATGGATTGGCACTCATGTGTCTAAATGAAGAATACTCAAAGAAGATTATAAAAGAGTAACATTATGGGTATTGTGGTGGTCATTATGTAGCTTGCACTACAGTACATAAGATATTGAGAGTAGGGTATTATTGGCCTACCTTGTTTTTGGATGTCCATTGTTTTGTTGGGTATTTTCATCCATGCCAATTATTCAGATGTAAGCAACATTTTCCAACATTTCCTTTACAGCCAATTGTAGTGGAGGATCCTTTTGAACAGTGGGGTTTAAATTTCATCGGGTGGGTTGAGGCAATGTCCACAAAGAGGGAAACCAAAGAATTTGTCATGAGTTTTCTAGAAGATAAAATAATCACAAGGTTTGGTTCCTCATCCAATATTACGACCGACAATGAAAAGGAATTTTGGTTCCACATTTTTGTCAACCTTTTGCTTCAATTATGGAATTGTCCGATCCCATTCATCCAATTATTACCAGCCAGGAAATGGCTTAGCAAAGTCAAGCAACAAGAACTTAATGAATATCATCAAGAAGGTGGTCAGTGATAACAAAAGGAGTTGGGATAGCAAAATAAAGTATGCATTATGGGGAAGATAGGATCACAGGGAAACAAACATTCGAGTTGTTGTACGAGATGGAAGTTATATTACTAATTCGCCTAAAGATCCCAATTTACCAATTGTTGCAAGGTTTTGCAACATAGTAGGAGGTGGTCTATGATAGAATCAATTAGTTGGTAGAACTTGAAGAAAATCAAAGAAAAGGATTAAATCAATTGATAAAAAGTCAAGAGATGATTAAAGGAAAATTTGATAGAAAATCTCGACAAATGATATTTGAAAAGGGAGATTTTATCCTAATGTGGGATAATAGAAAGGAGAAATCATAAATGCATAATAAATTTGATACTCTATGGTTAGGTCCTTACAAAATTGAAGATAAATCAGGAACAAACTCTTTCTATCTTAGTCATCTTGATGGAAAAAAATTGTCATTTCCTGTGAATGGACAAACGTTGAAGATTTATTTTTCTAATGGAAAATAAGGCCAAGAAAAGTGGTGGTAGAATAGGGTGAATAACCTTAGATGAACATTATATTAAATTAGTTGTTTCTTTTCATGCATTTTATTTTTCATATTTGGCTCCACCTTTGTTCTAGAGTTGTTTTTTATATGATGACGACGATGATGATGATGATTAATTTCCAATAATACTATGATAGAAAAGTATCATAGTATGTAGATTCATTTTATTTATGTTGGCTTTATTATGTGGTTTATCAAGGTGAGAGTCTCGCCTCATCCTGTGTATCTAAACTCATTTACATGTTCAGTTCTATCAATAACTAACATATATTCTAGAGTACTCATGCACCCTCTTCCAGAGTACATGTCCCCATGTTAGAGATAGTTTTTACTCCTCATGTAGTATGAGGGCCTCTACCATTTTTATCCAAACACATTTGGTAGTTAATTGTTGATTTCTAAAGACAATTCAGTGTGCATTTGCAAAAGGGGCTATTTCATTTGCTCCTAGATCTTAGCAAGGTCATATCATCTGATGGATACATAGCACTAGATTTATTGAGATATTATTTTCTATTATTATGAAATGTTGATGAGTGGACCTAGCTTGTTAGTCAAGAGTACGCAGATTATACATCATATTATTCCTTCAAAATGTCTTGTTACTTAGCATGAGGGTGGCACCTTTGTATATCATGTATCATTGTTTTATTACAGATGTTACTCCATGATCTATTATGGGTGGATAAATATCCTATTGATTTTATTTTGTGCTCACAAGTTTCCAACCAATGCCTTCAGTTGGTCATTACATGATGGATTCAAGTCTTGTTTCTAGTTATTGGGGTCCTCTAGATATCCACTATTTCATCAACCTTTCATTTTACCTTGAAAAAAATCATATTACATCTATATATCATCATTTACCCTCTTCAAGAGAGTTCATGATTCATTCCACCCATTTTCATATATTTTTTCCTTCATAACGAACCTCTCATTTGACATATTTCATTATTTCACATTTTCCACATGTAAACATGCTAAAGTGATTTGGGATATTTTCATTGTTGATTAATCAAACCCAAACCTAAGATTGAGTGCTAAATTATTGGGCTATTTTAATTATTAGGTTTTAAACCTTGATTGATACCCATTCCCTAAGTTGCAATTAATAAAAAAAAGAAATATAGAAAAATAAAAACACTAGGGAATGCAACTTGAAATTCATAAGGTACATAACTTTAGGGTAGCGCTCCCCTTTAGAATACATGTGAAGGGAATCCAACATTAAAAATTAATATTTCTTAGTGGTTTCCCTCATGAGACATGTGTTTTGTCTCTATAGCCTTGTTCACACTCACGTGCCACACTTATTGACTACTCTTTATTCTTGGCACATGTATTGAAGTGGTTGAGCTTGCATTATTTTTTAGGGTTAGTTATGCATACGCTCTATTCACTTGTCCACTTTCAAATTCATTCTAACTACTTTTTCATCCACATGTTGACTCCATCTTCTTGGAAAATCATACTAAGTAGTGTGATCCACTAGAATGTCCACCTGCACCTTTGAATAAACCTTGTTCCCACTATGTCTTCGCCTTGATGAAGAGTGCTTGACTTGGAACTATTGAACTCTTACTATTTTGGGAGATTTTTCACATGGTTCGAGATTTGCATGGATGAGTTGTCACTTTGAGACCATTTGTTTATTCTATATATTGCCATATTCTTATACTATTTTTGGAGTGACACGCCTTCTCTTGGTGGATCACTTGTGTTACTTGAAGATTATTTTATTATGATTTGGCATAGTCTCATACTATTATTGGAGGGTGCACTTCTTGGAGGTTTCTATGTACTACTTTTGGAGAACGGTTGAAACCACCTTGTGTCATTCCCTAGGGCTCACATCTACTTGAGGATATTTTGTTATTTTGTGTTAGATAAACCCCCTTGGTATGCACACTAGATCCTTATTTATCTCATGGAAGGAATATGTTATTACTTGTTTGATTCATCAAACATGATCATCATGATATTATTATTTTTAATTAAGTGGTTGAGCTGAAAACTTTATAAATAAGAGGCTCCCCTCATTTGTAATGTTTGTTGAAGGATTGAGCATTGGACTCTTGATGCTATTGTCTTGTGTTTTTTTTGAGCTATTATATAAATGAATAAATCACTTCAAATTTCAAAGGATGAGGAATTTTTTCTACATGTATATGTTTTTTAATGATATTTACTTGATGCATAGTTATGAGATAACAAATTGGGTAACACCATTCCTACTATGTTATTCTTGTCATTGAGATATTTTATTTAGATTTATACTTCTCTAAACATGGTTGTATTCTCTTGTAATCACTCATAATTAGTATAATTTTCATAGCCATTGGAATTTATTTATACTATTAATTTCTATTTGTAGACATTTGAAATTAAAAAACAAAGAGGGGGGGGGCTATTTGGACTTGTATGATTCAACTATAATTTCCCTTTCTTCTTCAATAGGGAAGCCTCCCATTGAGACTTTTTAAACTCCATATACCTCTTTCAAACTTTAGGCATCGGTATCACATTTAATCACCATAAAAATTCTTGAAAAAACTCTTTGTTTTGGTACATTCAAATCTAGAAATCAATGTCAATTGGTTGTCTTCCAAATATGCCTCAAAGGTATAGTAATACATAATGAACTTATACCTAACACTTGTTCAACAACATAGGTATACAATAGAGAACAAACAACTTCAGTAACCACTCACACAACTAGATCAAAGATCAACACTGATGTTTTTATGTGGTAAAACCCATGTGGGGAAACATCCACTACCTCGGCCAATGTGTCCATTGTTGATATTATGGTAATTGTGGGAACCTCCATATGGAACCTTTGATTAGAATAGAATATTCTAGAAGCAAGAGAAACCCTAAACAGATGTGTGAAAACCATAGAAGACATGTCGGCTCAACATATATATAATATTAAGGTATTATCCTCCAAGAAGACAAGTTGGCTTAAGAGGAAAAATATAAACATAAAATATAATTACCAGAAAATCAAGTCGGCCCAACCAGAAAAGTCATTGGATAGGTTAATATAAATAGAGGATGTCTTGGCTCATTTTTTCACTCACTCTCACTCAGGAAACCAAAAATAGTGTGCAAGTTTGGAGGAGGAGGAGGAGGAGATGCAGTGGTACAGTTTTCTCTTGTTTAGTATTTCTAGTACTTTCTCTTATGTGCTACCCTTGGATAAGGTGTGCTCTCTTGGTTATCTGTTGGTTATGGTGTGGCTTCCTGGAATCATTCTTTCTGTCAAAGGTTAAGGTGCTTGGGGGTGTCTTTGTGCCTATGGTTGGGTGACAATGATGTAGCATTGGCTATGGTGAAATGAGCACATTATTCTAAAAGGTTATGGGCCCACACTACCTTTAGAACAGTCTAACCACTGGAAGTTAAATCGAGAGTTCTTTGTCAAGCTCGTTGTAGCAACAGTTGCAGCTGCAACTAGGGTTTTTTATTTTGCAGTTGCAGCAAACTCTAAACCTAAATTCTTGAGCACTTTTAGTGAAGCATTGGACCTAATTTTTGGGTATTCTAGTGCACCCTAGCCTAGCACACCCTCTGGTGCCCTCATCCAAAAAAAACATCAAGTTTCATTTTTGGGTCAAAGTCAAAGTTTGACTGGTCAAATTTAAAGTCAAATTCAAAGGTTGATTGGACAAAGTCAAAGTCAAAGGCTGACTTTTGGTTAAAAATGATTTTTGCAGTTAAAGTTGAAATTCCAGGGTTTATAGCTTGTTCTAATTATTGAACCTATTTTATTCAGTTTCTAACCTCTTCTTGTCAAGATGGTGTCTAGTTTCATATTAGAAGACAAGTGGAACGATACTACAAATTTCAAAGGTATGCACTTGTATATTCTTTTCAAGTTATATCATGTAGAAAAGCATGAGTGTGTTTGCAGGGAATGCGCAAGAGACCTTGTCCAAGATGTGATATTGGATTCAGTACATTCAGAGGAACAAGCACACCCTCCCTAGTAGTGAAGAATCTAGGTTTGATTATTTAAAAATTGATATGTCTCTAGCTGTTATGGAATTATTATGATCTTATGTTGCATATTGATCTATTGAAGATATGATCATTATATTAACCCCTTAATATTAGAGATACACTTGTTGATCTCCTCTCTAGGAGATATTCTTGTTCTTATGTAAATACTTATTGTTTACGAGATGAACTTGATCTCATTTAGGAGATGTTCTTGGTTACTGACCTAGACTCCAGGCAGGATATCTTCCATGGGGGATACCATGGAGATTTTGTTGTTATTGCTTATTGTTATGGGCAAGTCATAAGAGATCAATCTAAGAGGCAGTCAATGATCAAGAAGAAGCCAACATAGTTTCATGACACTTTGTAGAATGCAAAGGGGCATGCAGCAGACGGAAGCGTGGTCCGAGGATTCTCTCAGATAAAGGGAGTTGATTTCAGAGTTTGGCATGAAGCATCTTGACTAGATATATTGGGATTGGAAGTGTGGTTGCCACTAGATAAGATATTCAATGAGGAGACTAAATAGGCTTAGCATCATGGATAAGAATTCCATCTCCACACCTATGAAGATACATCTGAGGAAGTTGTGTGACAGGATAGACAGTTTCTTTACAAAGAGCACCTTGTGCCAGTATATGGTTGAGCCATGACCATATTATTGGGTTACAACACAACATGTAGGTACCTATGCAGTGGTACATATAGATATTATTGATCTTCGATGATGAAGTATGGCTTCCAGGATATACATTTCTTGGATTGGAAGTGCAGAAGACAGATCTAGCACCTGGGGGGCTACTTCAAATTGGGATCGAGAAGGATTTATAGGCAAAAAGGAAAGAATATATATGTAGCACTCAGTCATATATCATAGCCAGTGATGCAAGATATGAAGCAGGGTGGATTTTCGAAGGATTTTGCAGGACTTCATCAGAGACATGGTGCAGGAAGGAGCAGTGAGGATCCATCACATATCCAGAGATGATCAGATAGTTGACATTTGCACTAAGTCTTTGTCTAGGAAAACATTGGTAGGAATGTAAATGTTTCCCTGGGGGAGTATTGATGATTGCAGCATTGTGTCGATATTCCAAGATTGATAAGACATAATTGATCATGTGGGAATAGGCCTAGATGTAATCTTCGATGAACTGAAGATCCAAGTTGTTGCTAGATATCCTATGTGTGAATTGAATCGAGCCTTGAAACTCTCACAAGTAGGTGAGTAGTTAACTCATGAGTAAGTGAGTAGCCCCGATAAGCATCGAGTCGACTATATCTCCACAGGAACCAAGCTGCAGACCAGGGAGATAGGGAACGTCTACATCTGGAGTAGGTGTGCCCCGATGTAGTCTTCGACACACTAAAGACTCGAGGTGATTGAGGTGCAATTCCACGTGTCCGATAGCATCAAGATGAATGCATTCACAAAGTGATCCTATGAGAGGATCACCATGAGGTGTTTGTGGCTTTGATGTTGTCATAATTGTTGTCATGGGACAAGAACGACCCGAGGTGCTAGAAACACGTGTCTAATAGCATCGAGCTAAATGCATTCACGAAGTGATCCTATGAGAGGATCAACTATGAGGTGAATGTGGCTCCAATGAGTTCACAATTCTTGTCATGGAACAAGAATGACCCGAGGTGCTAGACACATGGTGGTGGAGATGGGTCATCAATATAGCTAAATGAGGCTCGTGGATATTGTGATATTGCCTATGACAGAAGAATACTAAGAACAAGTACGAAGATATTTTTTTATGGTTTCTATAAGATAACGATGATAGTAATGATGATACTCACGACATGGGTGTAGCCATGGGTGAGCACGGCATGTGGGTGTATCCCATGACAATGATAGTGACACACACTATGAGGTGTATCTCTAGTGTTCTCTACCGGGATGTGGCCCCTAGACGATATTGACAGGTCCACATGGGTGTATCCATGTGTGACGTAATGATCCTACCAGTAGCATGGTCTGTGTAACCATGACGAGAGGATCATGGCGTAGCAAGCAAGGCTATGAAGACCATAAGGGAACATCATGGTTAAATACCTCCCTAGCTATGAGGGAGTGTTGATATTATGGTAGTTGCGAGAGGTATTAACCTTCATATGGGACCTTTGATTAGAATAGAATATTCTGAAAGCAAGAGAAACCCTAAACAAATGTGTGAAAACCCTAGAAGACATGTTGGCTCAACATATATATAATATTAATGTATCATCCTCTAGGAAGACAAGTCAGCTTCATCGGAAAAATATAAACAAAAAATATAATTACCAGAAAGTCAAGTCGACCCAGCCAGAAAATTCATTGGACAGATTAATATAAATTGAGGATGTCTTGGCTCATTTGTTCACTCACTCTCACTCAGGAAACCAAAAACAGTGTGCAAGTTTGGAGGAGGAGGAGGAGCAGTTGAAGTTGTATGGTTTTCTCTTGTTTAGTCTTTCTGGTACTTTCTCTTGTGCGCTACCCTTGGAGAAGGTGTGCTCTCTTGTTTATTTGTTGGTTATGGTGTGGCTTTCTGGAATAATTATTTTTTTCAAAGTTTAAGGTGAT
>JZKD02S0515520.1:0-16785 GCA_000966675.3 Picea glauca
TCAATGGCTTCTAGTTCTGACACACACACTTGCTCATGCATGAAGAAAATCAACCACATAAGATGACCTTGCTATTGTCCTTTGTTGTTGTAGCTTCAGTCCTCCATACAGTCTTTCCCTGATTCTCCAATCAATCTCTTGTTAGCTTGCTTCTAATCTTTCTTGTTAACCCTTTCCATGAGCGATCTCCTCAATATATAGGAGAAGATAGTTTAGTTACTTGGATAGAGAATGATCCCAAGATATCTGGAAAGTCTGTATTTTGCCAACCATTCGAAAGCCAACTCATCCTTCTAGAAGATTCTTTCTAGAAGGATCAAGAACTCATCCATTTTCCTTCTTTAGAAACATGTCTGCACCCTGACTTTGAGTGCAGTGCGAGAAGTTCGCAGTCAAGCTGAAGGCAGCTTGCGGGAATTAAGGATTCCCGCAGGAGAGTATATATGCAGCCTGCGAACTATCTTTAAACTAAGTTTTCTGGAAACTGACAAGTGCAACTTTTCTCATGAAAATGTTCTCAGTAAAGAGCTTGATTTCCTATGATCATGACACTATCATGACATCATCCCGATGACCAAAAATGTGGATAATAGCCAAGAAGGATCCTGGTTCACCCCCTGTCCTTGTCTGGAAAGGTAGTATCCTCCACGTAATTGATCTGAAGATGTGTGTAAGGGCATCATCACTGAAGTCTGCGAAGAGATGGAAGTATGATAAGGACTATTCAAGTGAGGATATATGTTTCCTCGTTGTGAAGGGGCTCCATAAAGAAGGTAGCCCGAACTGTAAAACTGATTCTCCCCATATGAAATACTCAGGGATATGTGTGGACCCACCATGGGAAAAGTGTTCGAAGGAGCAGGCATGGTGGACAAAGGATACACAGATGGGGTGTAATAAGTAGGATAAGCACCCATTTGAGTACTGGATCCTGACAGAGCATAGCTAGGATTGGATCCATAAGAAGGGAGGTTCCAACCTCCCAAAGTGAGAGTTGGTTGAGGGACATGACTCATATCAAATGAATATGTAGGCATCGAGGCCATGGTTCCCCCAAATCCAATGTTAGGATTCATATAAGTGGACCAGGGAGAGGATTGAAAAGGTGAAGGCATATCACCAGGAAAATGACTAGAGACCCAAGGTGCAGACTGAGCGTCATAGTTTTGCATAGCATTATGAAAAGTGGATGGATTTGTCCCCATAAAATGAGTGAACATCATGGGGGGGATAATAGTAAATGAGGAATCCAAAGGAACTCCAATATCCATGATAATGAAAACTCAGTAAGAACTCCTAAGGCCAACTAGTAATCAAAGAGCACACCAAAAGTCAAATGGCCAATATGCACACAAACGGGGTAAAGTAGCTGAAATTGGCCTCCCTCCCTAAAGAAGTTTTGTCTCACCCAGGAGGGGCCTGAGACTCCCTGCTAAATATTGGAGGTAACAGAATCAGTTATAAGGGCCATCGTGGGCTTAACAACCATTCGGTTAGATCCCCCCTGAAGAGGTAATACTCCATAAAGGTTGTGTGTTGTTTGACCCTTATCTGACCCAGGGTACCTGCAGAATAACCCCTGCAAGAAACCTATGTAGCACCTAAGTCAAGCAACTAAAAAACCAATGTATAACCGATGCACATGCAAGCAGTCATAAGTCAGGTCCACCGTATGGGCATGGTAGCAAAGCCTGGAACCTTGAAAGTACCACCTCTCATGGAGGTAAAGGCACTAGAAAGATCCCCAGATATGAATAGATCCCTAGAAATATCTCTGACGCTAAGAAGGTATAGAGGGGATATCCCTTCAACCAACCTCGTGTGACCTCATGATTAAATCTGATGTGAGCGGAGCCTCCTACTATTACCAATTATACAATGGATTTCTCCACTCCCTTTGTCAAACACATATGTTGATTTAACTGCCTTGGAGAAGTTTACTCACAAAATCCTATTCCAAGGCACTAAATCCTAAGCTATTTTGTGCACCCTAGAAAATAAAATCATGACTAATCAATTTTAAATTATAGCGTTAATTTTAGTGGTCGTGATTACTAAAAAAGTTATGGTAGTGAAACTCATGATGTTATGACTCAGCCATAAAAGTAAATATGAATATAATGCAAAGTCCTAACTCCAATTTTCAATGAATGATATGCCTCTAAAAACAAATGCAATTTTCAATTTCAACTATGCAATTATGAAGTAAAAATGCAATCTTTCATTACATGCACTAAGCTAATGACCAAGACTCAAAAGATCAAAAATGCCAAGCAATGAAAAATGTCTAATATTTTTGTATTTTCAATATAAGAGAAATGAAAATGCATGGACTGAACAGCAACTTGATATATAAAACTCTATTGTGTATAGAAACAAACAACTAAAGTAGGATACCAAGAAGAAAGACACTCGTCCCAATGCGCAAGGACAATCAAAATGAGAAGGTGATGAGAAAGACTCCGCCCAAAAATTCAACACCAGACAAGTTTCCTATCATCCCACAGGCACTTAATAGTCACGACAGAGACCCAAGAAGGCTCAACAAACATCAAATCCCACCCAGCAAATAGGCAAAGAAGGTTGATGTACACAATTGTTTAGGAAAACAAATCGTATGTACGCAGCTTGCAAAGGGACAACCCACGTATATATGCTATTGTCAAGCCAAAAACTGCGTATATGTTTTAAAAACAAAGCCAGGAAAGCGAGAAGGATGAAAAACTCAGACCCAGAGTGAACAGAGGTTGTCAAGCAATGATACGATAAGAAACACAATAGGAACGAGATAAATCTAAGGAGAAAAGTACTCCAAACCCTAAGAAAGAAGATTCAGTTCCCAATATGGTCGTCGATTATGTTACGAGGAAAATATCTCTATGGCTAGGGTAAACCACAACAGACAGAAATGACTGCAGAATCAACTCTATTCTCAAGTATGCTATGTAAAAAAATATGCTAGAAAGACAAGATAAAAGGCCTACCTCGTCCAGACGTTCGATGAAGTCCATTGTTGAGCACTTGACCCAAAGAAATATACCTGCAACTAGTCCTCAACAACCAAGCAAAGCAAGCATATGGTGATAATAAATTATGTTATCACATTCGATAGCATAATCCCTTAATAAACATGAAAAATATGCCCATGGAATAATAATTCAAATATTTGCAAGATATCAATTGGACGGGAAAAGAGTATTTCTATTAATATATGATCAGCATAAGTGAAAATGTTACAGACTTCCRTGTTGGCATGGTTTGGAACTGAGAAACTAAGTTCCTTCCAGTTGKGCCTCCACCACTTCAATCCTCCACCAAAGGAAATCTCATAGAAGAGAGACAATAAAGTTCTCAATCAATAAGGGAAGAGCTTGGGGGTTGAACATTGTGTTCAKACTTAAAGGACAAAGGGATGCAAACTCAATATAAAGTAAATAATTTCYCCAGAGTAACTTTTCTCTCAAAGTTGAMTTCTTTCTSCTCTTTTCCACAGCTCRGAATTGGCCCATTTATAGCCTTCAAATGGAATTGAAGGGTTGAGTCRGAACATTTTCCAGTATATGGAAGKCTAAGSATCATAGATCTCCTGTCRTGACATGGAAACCCGACATTAATTTTCATTTTTGGGAACAAATCCCGATGTATGCAGGTTGTAGKGGTGCAACCTGCTTATATGCATGTTGTATAGTAGGCAAGGTGCGTACATGTGGAAAWATATGATTTTTAGCTCTGGTATTTTACAAACAAGGATGATAAGTCTACATAGGGAAATGGAAAAAGGCCTTATGTGCAAGATTTCATAGGGTGAGGCAAATATTGCTATAACACTATATTTGTTTTAAGCTTAGATATGTTTTTATAAGTTGACCATTGGAATATCCAAGGTGGTTTACACGTCATATGGTATTATAGAAGGTTTTTTTGCAATTTGGTGGCTCAAATGCAGTATATGCTTACTCGACTAAAAAATTCTAAGTTTTTGGGAAAGTTTCACCTTGTGGATCCCAAAATCGACATAAGAAAGGTTAAAAAGCAGTCATAATCCATAGAATTAGAAGAAGAGCACCAAGAAATACCCATTGATGAAAGTAAAAAAAGATTCACAAGGTTGGAGGCTAAAGTAGTTGATATTTCCAAGAGCATAGTCATACTCATAACTACTCTTGAGAAAAATATTGACCCCTTTTTAAAGAATCCTAAATCTCATGAGAAACCATAATATCACGACAAACAAAGGAGAGAGAAGGAAGAATTGAAGCTCAAATTTCCAATAACCAATATTCTCATCACTTGTTGAAAATAAAATCAAAGGTCAAGATTAATCCCTACAAAGATGAGATAGACACACTTAATATGATTCATTAGTTACATCAATTAGAAGTCTATTCCAATGTGTATAACGTATGAAAGGAGCATAAAATAATTTTTTCTAGACTAAAGCTGGAAGGCTATGCATACACTTGGTGGGAGAACCACATTGAGGCACTTAAGCTAGGGGGACACCCACTAGTAACTAACTAGGAGGCATTCAAAGACCTCCTCAAGTCCCAATTTTACCATTTCAGGTTTGAAGAGGACTACAGGATTTGGTGGCACTACCAGTGGTAGAGAAAAGGAAAGAGCATACAAGGGTACACTATAGAGATTCTGAAGAAAACCATTTAGTTGGGAATAAATCCCATAAACCTATATGTGGTAATCAAGTACCTATGTGATATTCACAGTGGAATAAGGAGGAGAATTATGATATTCAATTCCAAGTCCATTGATGAGGCATATGTACTGAGCCAATACATCGAACATGACAAGAAAAATGTCCATTCAAATGGGTCAAAATAGTAAAATCATCATGGATATTACAAAAAGGTGAGAGGAAGAATGGAAAAGGGGGAAATGAGAATACTGTCACCATTACACATGTGTGAAAGGACCCTAATAACCACTACGTCCATTGCAACATTGATGGTCATACAAAAGAAAAATGTTGGAAATTACACCTAGAGATAAATCTTAGGAGCCACAAACATGGGTAATCTAAGAAGAAGAATATTTTAATGGAAGAGGGAAATGGGATAGAAAGAAGTTTATATGTGGATGAAAAGATTATATGCACAACAATGCAGAAGAAGATGAGCTTGAGTAACCTCCATCACAAAGAGGAGAAGGAGATGACAAAGGTATTACATATTAGAGTTAGATGAGGTGAAGGAGAAATTGAACGAATTATTGGAGCATGCAGTCATAAAGACAAGTACCTCACCATGTGATTTCCCAATCATATTGGTCGCAAAGAAGGATGGAATTTGGAGAATGTGCATTAACTAAGGTGCTCTAAACAAGATTTCTCTCTAGAATCAATACCTTTTTCGTTGAATCGATGACGTGTTAGATCAATTGTAGCATGCAAAGTAATTCACAAATATGGATTTGAAATCCATATATCTTCAAGTATGGATCAATAAAAAATAAACTTAAAAAGTTTCATTCGAGATGAAGCAAGGTCTATGTGAGTGACTAGTAATGCCTTTTGGTTTGAGTAATGCACCAGATGATTTTATGTGTTTAATGAATGAAAATACAATCGGTGACTTACACGTCATAGGTTTCATGTTTTTTAGTTTTCTTGGATGGAGGTTTCATGGAATTTCTTCCCTTCTTTGTTCATCCAACTTTCTCTTTGATGTGTTCTTCATCAAGTGCATTTGTGCATTCCTCTATCGTGTCCCAAATATGTGCTTTGGGCCTCTTCCACTGAACTCCCTGCCCTCAAACAAGTGGGAAAAAAACATGTAATGGGGAATCCTTTCATCCACAAGATTGAAGGATTTCCATTCATGACTTCTTTGGTATAACGAGCTCTCCTTTCTCTCTTGTAAAAAAATATTCATAATAGCTCCAAACAAACTCATCAAACATTCACATGGATGATTTGCAAAACTAATAAGTTTATTTTGTAATTAATAGCTTGAACTTATGCAAAGTGTACATAATGGAAGTGATGGAAAAAAAATTGTTTTGAAGGTAAAAATATGCTAATGTGTGAGGTATTTAAGAAGTGTGAGTAGGTGAGAGGCAATGAGCTTGCAAGACACACTCTTTTAAACTTAATGTAAACAAGCAAAAGCTCTTTTGAGGCCTTCGCATAAAATATTTTCTTTCTTTCTCTTCATCAAAGACTCATTCAAAATTTTCACAGTAAAGTGAATCATAACCATGCCATTAACCCCATAAAACTTCAAAGTTGACTCATAAAAATATTTGGATTGCATATAGTATTCTTTAGGGAAATGTTTCAAGTATTTAATGAAGATTCTTCAAAAAAACTTACTTTAGCACCATAATAATTCATGAACAATTTCATCAAGACAACTTTGGATTTTTACTCGTGATTAAACCATTCATTGCTGCAATTTTATAAGACCTTTACATTCATCTCTGGAGAAAAGGTGAGGTTAAGGGTTCCATTTAATTGAACACTTGTTTGACACCCATTTCTTGTTTCACAACTCCTAGTATGGAAGCCTATCACACCAAAGGAATAAGTTGATATTCCCATCCTCTAGTATATCTATAGATTTTCCGCTTGCCTTGCAACTTCATGGGATGAAGGCTATTTAAATGAGGGGAAAACCTCAAGTGTCCATACTTCAATACTTCAGCTACCATCTTTCATAACAATTTGGCAATCAACCCTCAAACATGAGATGAAGAAACCACATGCAAATAATGGCAATGAATGGTTATAGAACTTGTTTTAATGGAGATTGTTCAAATAAATTTAGCATTCCCTTCATCACAAAAAACAAAAAAGTAATAGAGGAATTGCTCAAGTAAAGGCTCATTTATCCAACTTCAAACTTCAAACTTGTTTGTTTTCAAAGAGAATGTTTAAATCCTTGTGCTTTATTTTTCAACTTGAGATGATAAATTTTCATAGAAAATAATGGGCTTGAAATGGAAAAATTATTGCATGCCCTTTGATCCATCTCTTGCTTTATAGCTACAAGAAATGGGAATGAAGAAAAATTATGAATGCTTGGAACACAAGGATAAGTTTTAACTCCATTCTTCTGTGTCTCTAACAAATATACAATATGAAATGAAACATGAGATCAAGCAAAAAAAATGAAAATGATATTAAATAATGTCTTTGCATTGCTTTCTCCATTGGTGTCTTTCCAAGCAAGAATACCATCCTGTTGAGCACTCAACACACCCTAAAAGTCTATGTCCATTTTTTATTTTTTGGGTACCACTTGATCCTTTGCACTGTCTGTTTTGCCTTCAGTATGAAACTAATACTTGCGCTTATTTTTTATATTTGATTTTTCTAAAGTTTGCTTGAACATACAACAAAGAATCATCTTAACCAATAAAAGGTACTTAATAACTACTTAAAGAATCGACAAACTAAATCTTTCCCCAACACGCTTAGAATTTCGGCATCGGTAAAGGTTAAAGGTGACGATTTTTTTTTGAGAAGTTTAAAATAACCGAGCACCGATATTCATCGACGTCAGCAGACGAAGGTCTTTCCATTTTTGTGATTAAACTTCAGCAGGAGTATCCTCAAAGATCGATTCGTTCGGCTTCAGCAGAAAAACGAAAAAGGTAAGCGTCACGCAAAGAGAGGAGTGGTATCGCCGACACCTGACGCGATTTTGGCGTCATGGAGTTACGAAATAAAATATACATTAATTTTACATTTTAAAGTTTTGATCCCCGACCTCCAATCCGGAAAGACACGACGCGATAAGACATTTTAACCCTCAGATTTGTTAGGTACAATGCATTTAAGGTGTTAATAAAATTTTGGATCGCACATTAGTTGCTAATCTATGCGTGAATCATAAGAAATCGTTTAAACTTGCTGATACAATGCATCTGCCTCCACGCCTCTATCGTCGACCAGTTACAATTTAATTGTGGGGAACCGACAATAGTTTATTTTTGAATTGCATTTATTACTTGTATTAACTGACTAATACAATTGATAGAGTCTCTCTTGTTATATGATGTCAAGGTCATTGTATATGATCCTATTCTGCACGACAAAGAGTTCAGAACGAACAGAGGAGAAGGTCTAATGATCTAGAGAAGACGTCCAAATCTCAGTGAGTATTAGACAACTAGCTTAGCAAGCATTACAAGAACAATGCCTCCGAAGAAACCCTCCACCAGGAAATCCCCAAGAGCGCCAAAGCCRCAAGAACCAGAAGCAGGAGAGGGATCCTCCCCAGCAGTTGCAAGAYAATTAGAATTCTCCCCCAAACCGGTGCMTGTCATTAAGACAGCTACCAAGAAGGCCTTCATCCAACCCCCGGCCTTCRGGGAAATAGAGGTAAACATTGGAGCCAAAACAACATTCCCTCGYYRGGAAGAATTGTTTAAGAAGATCAAGAAAGAAGAACCCCTCRAGTATAMCCCCCACAATGATCCTGATACARGGAAGCTTGATGATGATGTCCTCCCAAACATCTGTAGGGATTATCTACACATAGTGGCAAGCCGAACTCTGGTGTTTCCTTGCATTGAGCTCCTAAAGTGGCTCATCGACCACACSGATGCACATAAATGTTTGATTAATGATGATAATGGTGGATGTGTTAGGGTTTTCTTACCATCAGAGGTTCAGAGTTACTACAAGCTCAGGGAGTYAGACGAAAAGTTGAGCACTGATTTGGTTCTGATTTTTTATGCATCACATGATAYCAGMAAAATCATGGCGTCGTGGTGGAGGGAAAACAAAAAATTCATGAACCTGACTACCGGYTGGTACCCAACGGCCAATCTAAGGGAACCATACATATACTTGATGTCTCTTCTCTACAGGTTGCATGGGGAGAAATATTGCTCCCAATTTTYAGAGGCTTAGATGCCYMTAKCTTATACAGTGGCCATTTCAGGCATGGGTTTCAATTGGGGTGCCATCATCTCCAAATAGTTGAGCACTTGCATAAGACAAGCCCAGACGTTAAAAGAAATGGAAACCCCCTCCTTCTACATGGCCTCATATCTATTAGACATCATCTGCACCATGAACATTTTCTTTGGATTGAACTTGAACTTGCACTCCTCGAAGCTCCTGATCCATGTATACTTCAAAAAGTTATGGGATAACAAGTACAAAAAATCATATGCTCTTATCTGTGACCAGTTTATTGCACGTATTTATTTTTTCCTATTCAGGAAAGAGTGCCCTAGGTTGTCAAAAGAAGCAAAAAATGTTATATCCAAAGTGGGTCATTGGTATCTAGACGAGCGCAAAACTTACATCAAGGTTTTCGGAGCCACAGGGGCACCCCATTTTTTACCCATATATGTTCTTGACTAACTAGTGTTAGGGAAAATTTGCTACCAAGCCATACTGCAAGGATACAATGCCACTTTAGTAAAGGACAAGAAGTGGTCCTTCATTCTGTATGGGTTTCATATTGGCTTCTACATGGTCAAAGATACTGCGCATGCTAAGCAAGAAGGGCTGAGTCAACTAGAATTTTGGTTCTGCACCGGTCGATTTCTCAAACACGATCCCAAGGGCCTGGTCCTACAACATGCATCGTAGGTATCATCATGTTGGTCTTATTCCCATGATTGGTTCGAAGATGAAATTTTCACCGAAAACGTTCAAGATTGGGATGAAGTGGCATTAAGGAGTGTTGATCCTCGAACGACCAGGTTCAAAGTTATGATTTGGGAAGAGCAAGTGACGTCTTTGGAGCAAACAACTCAAGAAATTCTCAAGACCCGGGAAGAAACTATAGCTTCTAAATCGTGCGAATAAATAGGCGATCCCCAAGAGGGCATCAAGGCAGTGACAGTTTATAAGGAATCCCTGGTACAAATCAAGGATTTCCCTAAAGTTCAAGCTACACAGGGGATGGGTGAAATTTTGTACCAACAAAGCCAGTTGCTAATGAAATGGATGCAGGATGATCTATACCTTATCATAACACCCGCGCTTCCAACCGGTACCCAAGAATGAATCCCTACTGAGTCAAGCGGCCCCGAGTCCACAAACCTCGAAAAAATGACGGCTTAAGCAACACTAGATCCACAACATCTCTGGTCAATTCCCCTATGGACAGGACAAATCAAATAGAGACATGTCGGGTGTCAATAGAAACATGAGCGCCTAATCCCCTTAGAAAACTTATACATATATATAGCAACGACGAAATCCCAGAATCATCTCACAACTCCTCGGTGCGTGTCTAAGAGTAAAAAGGTCCCGAGAAAGTTTCCTCCCCTCAGACCAAAGTTCAAGACAAGGAGGTCTTGAAAAAGGAAACAAAAGTCGAAAGAGGCCTCGACACAAAAGAACCCAATGAATCAAAAACCAAAGCGGATCAGAATGATGAGCCCAAACCAGAGGAGACAAGGAAAGGATCCCCGCAAAAGGAAATCAGCAGTTCTGTAGCTGATGAGCAAGTAAGTAACAAGTCTATACGCAACCCCTCCATTATTCCCAACACTCGAATCCCCGATGAGTGATAAGTATGAGTCAAACCCGCAAGGTACAGCGAGGAATTTCAAGAGTCTAATATCGAACAAATATACACCACCGATAGTTTGGGAAACAAACTAATGTGGGGCCATCAACAGATACCAGATCTAGTAGACGAGGTAGCAGATATCTATGCGGTCTCCTACGATCAAAAGAGAAAGGCCATTGTTCAAAGGACTGTGAAGAAAAGAAGGATCTCGTTGGATCACTCCATCTTAGTTACCACAAAGGAGAACTTGATCAACACAGTAGACGCTCAGACGTCTGAAATGGTCAGCATAGGAAGGGCCCTCTCAGATGCCACCTTGGATAGAGCCAGGAGGGATTAAAAGGAACTAGTTTCCGCCCTAAAAGAGCTCAAGCACTTGTGCCATCTTATTGAATACTATAAAGGTTCCACGCAGACCGTTGTGTATCTGAGAGGTGAGTTCGCAGGAGTTTACAATGAGTTCAAGAAGGAAAGACACTTGTTAACCGACAACATAGATGAGTTCCAAGAGGAAACTCTCATGGCCCTCACACCATGCAAGGAGATGGAGCGATGGTATGAAAGGGCATAGAAAGTGGTAGAAATACTTGAGTACATCGAGTCAGTCCAGTAAGGCTGAGATAAGGAAAAACACAGCAATCAGATGGTAGGCAAAAGTAGTCTTAATCGCATGAAGTGATCCCCCGAGTATTGGGATAAGATGTCTTGGGACCCATATCGAGAGATCCAAGAACAATGGACCAGGTGCAAGAAGCACTGGGATAAAATTAACAAAATAATGGAAGACATCGGGCTCCCCTAGTTCTGCACCCCCGATAATTTCATCGACCTGAGTGACATGGTCAAGCTACATGTCGAACAAGATGTGCTCTGGAACGAAGAGTTCGCAAAGCTAGCCGACGTGAGGCCAGGGCAAGTGCAAAAATTCGCAAAACATTCAATCAGAGCCTGAACCATGCTACAGTAGTTGAACTCTAGTTTATTAAAGTACTGAGTGCATGCAGTGGACATCGGGGGAATATATGCGACCCCGATGGAATAGCATCCATGGGCCCAAACTTATGAAGATTGGTTTGTCAGTTCGACTGAATACAAGAGAATTCACCCTTTCCAAGAAGTATCTCAGGATGACTATTAAAAAGTTGTTAAAAGATAATGCCACGTGGCGATTTTTGTTTTGTTTAAACTGCACTTAGTCATTAGTTTCAATTAAAACTTTATATTATAAATAAAACACCCACCAATTAGCAAGGGTCGATGGTTGTTGTAAGAACTCTTTTTTTTTTGTTGATAAGAATTATTTTGAGACTGCTATGAATTGAAAAGTCCTTTTGGACCAAAGACAAGTTATTTTCAATAGTTGCATGTGATTGGACTTGGAGAAGAACTACTTCTTATCCTATTTCATGAATGATGCAGTAATGAGTAAGAGAAATTAATTTTGTTGTCAAGTTATCTGGTGCAATGTTTTGATGTTCTTTTCTTTAATGATGAAGATAAATCATTGTGTGATTATGTGATGCATGGTTATGGTAGATGAATTATTTTGCTTGCCATTGTCTTATTACATATGTGCTTTATTTCTGATAGTTAGTTTCTCATACAGTAATTGAATGCTCAAATGGTTAATGTATTAGTACTAGGCCTGTGGTATAGAGTAATTGTATGCATGTTGAGCAGCAGGTTATCCCAAGATTAAACTCTTCCCCGGTAGTTAAAACTTAATCATGTTGTTTGCCAAGTTGGTCTATATTGGTTTTCATCTGTCACATCAACCCCACCCAAGAGAAAATATAGAAGAAAACAGTCCTAACTAAAGGAAGAGCCTTCACAAGAAAACACAAAAAAACCATTAATAAATTGGCCAGATCGCAAGATTTGAAGAACCATTCCATTTTAAATGCTACAGAGTCTAATTGGGCCTCAGTGGTAGGTTTGGTTCCTACTGTTGAGTCAAGGGATTTAGGACCCATCAACATAATTGGCGATAGAAGGAGGGCCTGAGAATGAATGGATGAATATATATTTTATCTATCATTTCAAATAGCCTACAGATTCATAACAGCCCACATGCATGGCTAGTCCTTCATAAGACAGCCCACACACGTTGAGTATTCCCGAAATGGATAACTCACCCCAGCCCAAGGAAGAACCTTGTCACTCTGAAATACCTTACGCCCTTCCTCACGAGGAAGTGAATCAATTCAGGAGAATCACTAGAGCCTACGCCCAACAGATCGGTGTGTTGTCCTTAGCTCCCATCCTCCCTCGAAGAAAAAAACAAAGCATACCAGTGGTTAGCACTCCTGACGAGGTTTCTGTACACTCTGTATAAGACTTAATAGATTTCACAATTACTAAAATCCAATAACCTCTCGATTTGATACCCGAAACGCCAGTCGCTGACGTCTCCGAGCCAAACGACTTTTCGGAAGAAGAAGAGTTCGACTCATATTCTGAAGATATGGAGGGTAATAATAACCATGATGAAGAAAGAGAAATCCCACTTCAGAACAACCAGCCCTGGTTGGCTAGAGCTTCCATGGCCATCCCTCGACGAGTACATAATCTTCCCCACCATCTGGAGAAATTGCTTCCTAAGTACGACCCTGAAACTTCGAGATTACATGAAGATCATATCAAGAAATTCATACTCGCGATCAGACTTATGAACATTCAACATGAAGATGTATTATGTAGACTCTTCCCCTACACGTTTGAAAATTCAGCATCCACGTGGTATTTCAATTTTCCAGTAGGATCGATAACCAGCTGGACTAAGTTCCAGAAAGATTTTCTAGATAAATTTGCAGAGGAAACCACTATGGGATCCCTGATGGATGAGTTGTTCACAGCCATCATGAGTCTGAAAGAGAGGGTCAAATATTTCAATCAAATATTCATGACCATTTTAAACAAATTCCATCCCGCGAAAAAACCAACTCAAGAGTTGCAAATCGAGGTTTATGCCAATGCGCTCCCAGCTTTTATTTCTATGTTTGTAAAAAGAGTCACTAAGAAAACCCTAGCGGAAAATTTTGAGGATGCCAAAATGATAGAATTACAGATGATAGGATGTAAAGAAAGCTAGGCCTCTCTAGTAAAGAAATAAACCCAGCCCCCTCCCAGGAGAAGACTCCTTTTGACTAGACCGCCGGAAAAAAAAGTTGAACAAACTCCCGACAAGCGTAATGGAGATGTAGAATATTTACAATGCATGATTAAAAAGTTATCAAACGAAATCATAGGCATGAAGAGAAGTGTAGGAGAGGGAAACCAAGGCCAAAGGCCCTATAAGCCTTTCTTTAAAATAAATCCATCTTTCAATGCAATTGAACCTCCCCCACCTAACTTAAATGTTGATCTAGGGAATGTTGCATCTGATTCTTTTTGTACTTACCATCAGGAAAACCTCTCTGAAAGGGACTTCCCTCAATGGGTACATGCCATGAATTTTATGGCCAATTGGTTTCTAGATGAAGTATCCCTGATCGAACAACCAAGCAATTTGGTCATGAATATTGCTGACTAGGAATAATTTGACCCACCACGAGATATGACCATGTTGATATGGGATTTCGACATGATCATGCCTTCCAATGACCTATTTGAGTCTCAGGAATGACCCGCTAAAGTTTTAGCGATACATACATGCAGTAAGGGTCCACCTGGGTCGAAAGATACAGACGTCGCCCAGGCCTCGAAGAGTAAGGCAACTCCTGATCGCCCGAAAACACATTTCTCTCTCGGTAAGAAACCTATAAGCATTCATACCCGAGAATCTCCCAAACTAGATTACAACATGGTTGAAGATTTGAAGAAATTAAGGGATAATATATCCATTATGGACATATGTAGGATTCCTCAGCAGAAAGACTTTCTGCTACAGGCTCTGAGCTCAAAACAAAAAACAGTGGCAGTGAGTGGCCTAGAAAGAAATCTGTCTTCCACCAATCCGGTGAGAAAACCAACTGTGAACACATGTTGGGGAGATAGGAAGGGAAAACCTTTTCTCCCACCATTCCTCTTAACATTTTAAGTCTTCAACAGGAACCTTCACAATTTCTTGGTAGATTTTGGGGCATCTTCCAACGTGATGCCCTTGGTCATCTGAAAGAAATTGAATGTTGTTCCTCTCAAGACTGATAAACATGTCATACAACTGGACATGACCCAAGTCAAGGTCATAGTAGAACTCAAAGACATGATGATCATAATATCGATGCACCCCGCGTTTTTTTAAGTGATCGACATTATTGTAGCAGATATCCCAGAGGCATATGGGCTATTACTGAGTCGAGATTGGTCTGAAAAGATAAACAGATACTTTAGTACAGACTGGGCACACCTTTGGCTACCACTGAAGGGATACAATAACATGATCAGAATCAACAGGGAGAGATATCTAAAACATATGGTCATTGATTTAGAAACCCCTAACGAGCCCCCGTCCATTGATTTCCCCATACTGGGCAATTATTCCTGCAAATCCTACTTCGAAAATTTCCCCCCCTTCTTATTTGATGTTCCTCTTAACCAAAACTTTGAATTGATTTTCCAAGAGGAATCACCAATAATGACAGGAGACACCCTTTTTTGCCAAAACTCGGTGCTAGATCTTGCAAAACAAGAGGTCAGGGAGCAAGAAACTAATAAGAGAAATGAAAATAGTAGTTCTCGTTCACAAATTTGGACCCTCTATTTCGATGGATCTAAATCTCAAGAAGGGTCTGGAGCAAGATGTATCCTCATCGATCCTATTGGTAAACATCATTTCTTGTCCTATAGGCTAGGATTTGAATGTACCAACAACACTTCCAAATATGAAGCTCTAGTACAAGGATTAAGGAAAGCCATAGATTTGGATATCAAAGAATTGAAAGTTTTTGGGGACTCTAAAATTATTCTTAGACAAGTAAGAAATACTATACATTGCAATTCTCCTCATCTGAAGAACTATCAGCAGGAGGTGTATAGGTTAATAGAGCACTTTGATGCTTTTAATATCACTGCGATCCCCAGAACAAAGAATATGCTTGTTGACTCCTTGGCCATAGTTGCTTCCAGGCTGTCACCTTTAGAAGATTATGAAGCCTCCTGATTCATTGTGGAACTTCTCTACAAACCATCAGTACCTAATAACATTTCCAATTGGAAAGTCTTCAAAGGAGATGAACAAATCATAAAATCCTTGACTAACCAAGACAATTTCAAATATCTCACTATTGGCGATGAAGAATTCCAAGAGTTGTCCACAGAAACTGATCCTCAAATGGGACGACCTATGGATAAATCAAAGGGTCACACGATCCCGAAAGGGATAGCTAATCTAGAAAATCTGTTTGATCTAAAAGAGAGATTTAAGGGACCCAAAAATGCAAAGACTGGTAGCTCTTGTCCCCTACATGAAACTATAAATCTTGGAACCCCAGAGAGTCCAAAGACTGTGAATATGGGCAAGACTATATCTAAGGAAGAGAGGAAATCTTACCTCAAATTATTCGGACAATACCAGGATGTCTTCACATGGTCCTATAGGGATTTGAAAACGTATGATACCCGCATCATTCAACACACCATCCCTTTAAAACCGGAAGTAAAACCTTTCCAACAGAAGCTCTGAAAGTATCACCCATCCATGGAACCTCTTATGTATCAAGAATTAAAGAATCTTTTAGATGCCAAGATCATTTTTCAGGTTAGGCATTCCGCTTAAGTAGCGAACCTTGTTTCGGTGAGGAAAAAATCATGGGAGATCCGCTTATGCGTAGATTTTAGAAACTTTAACAGGGCTTCAGAAAAGGATAATTACCTAGTCCCGTCGATGGAACAACTCCTACAGACTTTGTCTGGCTCGGATATCTCTCTACTAGATGGTTTCTCAGGTTATAACCAAGTTCTTGTTTCATAGGAAGATTGTTTAAAAAACACTTTCCGAACCAAATGGGGAACCTTTGCTTATAAGATCATGCCTTTCGGGTTAATTAAGGCAAGAGCAACCTTCCAAAGATCCATGGACGTAGCTTTCTGGGGACTAATCAATAAATGTGTGGTAGTGTATCTAGATGATGTAATAGTGTATTCAAAGATCAGAGAAGATCACATCCAACACTTAACTCAGATTTTCGAGAGGTGTAGGAAATACGGTATATCCTTAAAACATAATAAAACTATCTTCGGTGTCAAGGAAGGTAAGTTGTTATGTCACATTATATCCCAAGAAGGGATTCACATAGACCCAGAAAGGATCAAAGCCATAGCTCAACTTCCCTTACCCCATAACAAGAAA
>JZKD02S0515531.1:0-24112 GCA_000966675.3 Picea glauca
GTTATCATTGTCATACATCGTTTAACATTGCTCATTAAATGCCAAACATAACATCAAAGTAAGAGAAATATTAGACTATTCATTCCACATTTGCAAGAGAGTTTTGATTATAATCTAATGATCACAAACAATAATGATAATGTAAGGAGACTCATATGACTAAATCCATAAAACCAACCTTCATTCTTCATTATTAAATGAGCCTGTGAAATTGTTTGTTAAACGTCACCAAGTTTTATGAGTCAATTTATCACAAATTAAAATATCAACAATGAGAAAAATTATTATAGATCTAGGCCAAATAACCCATTAATGACATAGACCATCAAAATTGAGGGAAGGTTTAATATAAAATGTGCAAACCGCAACATGACCCTACTTCACTTACCATAAAGGATGATGCACATATTTTAAGGAGGGGTATGACTATCCTGGGTGTTAATTACCAGCACCGTGAATTAGAAGAATGTGAAGCACCGATCAATTTCTCTCTATATATACATATGCGTATTTGTCATGGGATGAGCGAATTCACACATCATATGTGAGGGAAGGAAACTTAGGGTTTAGGAAATAATAATGTGGTTTCCTTGGGATTGGAATTTTGCTCCAGAGTTATCAAAAGTAAAATCAAAATCCGATAGAATTTAATAGTGGATAGAGATACAATTTGTACGAACAAAGAAATGACGGTATACTCAACGTCAGAGGAGTTTTGAGATTAAATGGTCTGTAATAACCTTTACGAAGAAAACTATGCTTTAGATCCGAGTCATGGATATATATTAATTCTACACAATGATTTGATTGGGTTAATAAATTCACGATCAAATAATAACCTTAGGATTTGATTTTTAAGGGTAAACAAATGGAAAGATCAGTATTGATTATTATCGTTATAGTGATGTAAACCTAAAAATATCATTATCATACCTTGGATTGAAAGTATATGTCCATTATAGTACTTAGATCGTCGAGTTGTAGGTTCAATAAGATTTGTTTAGGTATCGAACATTGGATCAGACCTGTAATCAAAATAAATGTCTTAGGATTTGATAGAAGAAGATTAATCAGTTGAGTAACGACCAAACCCTAATTGTTGGTTGTATAATGAAACAACAAAATCAACCAACAAGTTTATTAGTGTAAGATATTCAACTAGGATAAAAAGATAATAAAAATTTGTGATAAAAAATTCTTATAAAAGGTGATTGGGAAATTTCAGGAAAGAGAGAGAGGCATGTCATTGTGCCATGGAGTCTAGATGAGATAGGGTTATTCAAATTTTGTATTAGTGTTTTTCCTCACCATTGGTTGGGGAAAAAGAACTATATTGAGAAACCAAAACTTATACTAAGAGGGTTGAATCAGCAAATCAAATAATCATATACAATATTAGTATTCAACAAATTAAATCTAATAGAGGAAAATTTCAAAAATATTTCTTTTAAATAAATATACTTCATGAAATCAATTGAGTGGAGAGTTAGATTTTACCTCTTGGCTCTCCAACACATTCCTAATATTCATCACCTTCTACTTAAGAATCACTTATAAAATTATCTCCACTTAACAAATAAGAAAAACCCTAGAACAAAAGAGAACATAACTTTGGGCAAGAAACTAATCCTTTATTATTCTCCAATCCCCTTTTACAAATGAGAGGCATTCCCCTTTTATAGGTGAAGAGGAGGCATGAAACCATTTACAGAAACCATGGGTAAAAACCATTTGCTCCAACAAACTTGAGAAAGATAATATTTTAAATGTGCTCTTACAATAGAATACTGTTTTTTTCCCTTAATACGGTCAAATCATAATAAAATAATGATATTCTTCCTTAGACATAGTAAAATAATGATTTTCTTCCTTAGAAAAGGTCAAATCATGATAAAATAATATTTTTCATGGTGCACCCCCTTTTGGAGAGGGTCAAAGTGGTAAAATAAGCCCAACCTCTTGCTTCATTGATGAAATAAATCACATGTCAAATCAAAATTCACCCTTCTACTTAAGCTATGAATTTATGCATGTGCTCAAATAGGAAAGGGGGCGCTCCATGTGTCCAAAGGGTCCAATGTTTCTTCGATGTGTAATATCTACCTAAGATGATGGGTCTAACCCCTTAGAAAATCACTAATTCATAGTTCCAAGTGACAATTTCCTAGTGAACATAACATTTTAATTTAATTTTGACATTTGCCTAAGTTTTACCTAGGGAAACATTATTAATAGTTTTAAATAAACCCACTCCTAAGGAAAACCCATATTTCCTAAGTTTTTTAGGTGGAGGATAGAAAATCAATTAGATTAGTAATGAAATGGAAAAGGGGAATTCTCATGTGATGACTCTCAAAGTCATAGACATGCATAGGTCATGTTTTAGATATTTTTATGTCTCTAGATTTATTTTAGCTAGGCTTTGTTTTTATATTAGCCTTCTAGAGGGACCCTTTACTAGTTTGGTCTGCACACACTTCCCCTTTCTTTCCTTTGTTTTTTTTCTAATTCCTTTCTTGCTTTAGATAGGCATTTTTCTCTTAGTATTTTGAAGGGTGGGGGGGCATAGTGAAGTAACTTGTACTTTGTTTTTTTTCTTTGAATTTTCTCTTTAGATCTTAGCCTTTGTGGCTTTATTTGATTTAGGCATTCTTGATTTTGATCTTTCCTTTTGAACTTTGAGTAGTCATACATGATGGGGTGAAACTAATTTTTTTTTTGGATGGAAATGAGTGATACTTAAGGAAATTGAAAGTTCTTAGTGTGATTAAGATACAGATTGCACTACCCAGTCTAAACACCTAGTAGTATGAATCATCTTAGAAGATGGCACACTTCTAACCAAAAATATGTTCCCGATGGTAATACGACGCAAGTGAGAAAAATTTATATGCTATGACATCCTATTAAACCATCATAAGGTAACCACAAATTCATGAAATTCCATGGGGTTATATCATAGTTTCTAAAAACATATTACACATGGAGTGACTTGGACCACCAAGGTGTATCTTGTTGAGTATGTGTTACATTGTTTGAAAACTAATCCCATGTATTGTACACTAATATAGGAGAAAAGGGGGTCTTGGGGGTGCTTAGCACCCCCCATCCGGGAGGGTTGTGGGGGTTCTAGAGTAGGAGACCCCAAGAAAAAAAAATTGGTCCATTTTTTGCGTCTGTTTTTTGGCAATTTTTGGCACATGGTTTTTTCTATTGGTTTTCTAATTTTGGTTAAGGAATTAGGGTCATTGTCTAATCTGAGTAAATGTATTAAGGGTTTGGATGTCACGGGATCCTATATCTATATTGTATTATAAACAATTAAGAAGATGATGAATAGAATATTAGAGATGAAACTCTAAACATGTTGTTTTTTTACCCAGTTTTGGTTTCCAGGGTAAAACTCTCTATGTAATGTGTGCATGTACCATTGTATATTTCTGTTTTATTAAAAAATTGTTTGCAATAATTAATTGGACATGGTTAAAATATATATTTGGTATAAATAAATTATTGGCTTCAGTGAGACACCTTTGTGGCTAAGGGTTTGGATTAGTTCTATGATAAGCCTTGTTACAGTGGGAGATCTGTGGTATTGATTCTTTAGGTGAAAAGAAACGTTGAGCAGTTTGAATATCGAGATAGAGAAATTTAATGGAAATTTTTTTGAGCTATGGAAGCTCAATATGGAAGATATTTTGGTGGACAAAAATCAATGGATCATTGGGGATCTAGGTACTGCACCTATAGGAATGTCAGTAAAAGACTGGAAAAAGTTGGATCAGAAGGAGAAGAGCACATTCTGATTATGCTTCTTAGATTCAATATTGTTGAATGTGTCAGGGGAAGCTACAACCAAGGAATTATGGGATAAATTGGGGATTTTGTATTATTCTAAGTCCTTGGTAAACAAACTGTTCCCACATAAGAAGTTGTATAACCTAAGGATGAAATATGGAGACTCGGTGACGGAGCATATGAAGACCTTCAATACTATGGTAAGCCATTTATTATCTGTTGATATTAAAATTTCATATGAAGATAAATGTATCCGTTTATTGTGCTATTTACCATATTCATGGGATAGTGTGGTTGTGGCCATAGGTAGTAATACAACTACTTTAAGTTTTGATAATGTGGTCTCATCCTTGTTTTCAGAGGAGATGAGGAGGAAGAACATGGAAGGATAGAGCGCAGATGCATTATTTTCAAGAGAGTGCTCCCATAAAATTAATATACCTAAGTCCTCAAGTGGGAGATACAAATCTAAGGGAAGATCTAAATCTCCCATAAATTTTGTAAATGTATGCAAGAGATGTGGAAAACAAGGGAACTACAAGAAGAAATGAAAATCCAAAGCATTTAGAGAGGGAAGGGATCTGAATATTCTCCTTCTACAGAAGTAAAAACCTCTAAGGAAGAAGGAGGGGGTGTGTACTTGGCTGATTTAAGAACACATGTAGATCGTGATGCATCATTGGTTGAATCAGGTTCTCCTTTCATACGACTCCTCACAGGGAATGGTTTTGCGAGTATGAAATGTATGATGGAGGTAATGTTTTCCTAGGTGATGAATTGATGGCCAAAATCATAGGACAAGGAAAATTCAAGTTGAATCTCATGGATGGAAGGATTAGAACACTCCCCGATGTTCTGCACATGCCAGGATTGGCCATAAATTTTATTTTTGTAAGAAAAATGGACGATGCAAGGGTAAAAATAGTGTTTGAGAAAGAAACATGTAGGATTGGTTTGAGGAGAAATGGTGTTGTTGAAGGGAGTTTTTTTGGGACTCTATATAAGCTGCAAGGAAGCATTATTAGTGATGGGTGTAATAGTTCTGTTGTTCTTGATATTGGAGCTGAAAGAAAAAAAAATCCTACAATCTTTGTAGAAAAGACTATGTTGTGGCATCAAAGACTGGGGCATCTTAGAGAGAAGGGCCTTTGAATGCTACATAATAAAGGTATGGTTGAAGGTATGTTTAACTACTCTCTATATTTTGATTTTTGTGAACATTGTGTATATGAGAAGCATAATTAGGTAAGATTCCCTTCTGGTGCAACGAGGACAGAGGGAATTTTACAGTTGGTGCACAATGATGTGTTTGGATCTATGTCAATTTCATCAATGGGAAAATCTATGTACTATGTCTCATTTATATATGACTTCTAGAGGAATAATTTGATATATTTCCTCAAGAATAAATATGAAGTCGTTGATAGGTTTAAAGCGTTTAAGGCTCTTGTTGAGAATCAAACAGAGAGAATAATTAAGGTGTCGAGGACAGATAATGGTGGAGAGTTCTACGAAAATGAATTTGAAGAATTCTGTAAGAAGGGTGGCATAGAAAGGTAGAACACTAGTCCATATACACCTTAGCATAATGGAGTTGAAGAAAGGATGAACATGACGCTGATGGAAAAAGAAAGGTTCATGCTCAATGGTACTGGTCTAGGACAATAATTTTGGCAAAGGAAGTGGGTACTACATGTTACGTGGTCAATTGATCACCCTCATTAGCAATGAATGAAAAGACTCCACACAAGGTATGGATTGGTAAGAAACCCTCTCTCACACATCTTCGAGTATTTGGTTGTGAGGCCTATATTCACATTCCAAAGGAAAACATGATTAAGTTAGATAAAAGGATGAAAAGTGTATCTTTATTGGGTATAAACATGGTCTGAAAGGTTATAATATTTGGAACCCAGAAACTAAGAAGGTAGTGTATATCCGAGATGTGGTATTTAGAGAAATAAAATATGTTGTCAAACAAGAAGTTCTACCAAGGAAGGAAGAATCAGAGAAAATAGAGTTTGAATTAAAGGAGTATGAATCATACTCTAGAGAAGAAAAGGAATAAGACAAAGAAGAAGATCCTCATACTCCATTATTGAAAAGATCGATTCAGAAAATAAGGTAATCAAAAAGGTATACTCCACCTAATTTTTGTTTAAATTTTGCTTTGTCTATTACTGATGATGATCCTAGAACTGTTAGGGAGGCAGTGGATTCAAAGGATGGAAAACTATGGAAAAATGACATGGTTGAAGAAATAGTAGCCTTAGACAAGAATGATACTTGGGATCTAGTAGAGTTTCCGACTGGAAGAAATTCCATTGGAAACAAATGAGTGTTTAAAAAGAAGATGAATACAAAAGGAAAAGTGGAGAAATACAAATATTGGTTAGTAGAAAAAGGTTATTCCCAGGTTGAGGGAATTGACTTTGGTGAGATTTTTTCTCCTGTTTCCATGTTAACTTCTATTATATTTCTTTTATATGTTTCTATTGCATTTTATTTTGAAGTAGAATAGACGGATGGAAAGACAAGATTCTTACATGGGGATCTATAAGAAGAAATCTATATGAAGCAGCCAAAAGGATTTTCTATGAAGGGAAAGAAGGCGCTGGTATGCAAGTTGAAAAAGTCCTTGTATGTGTTAAAGAAATTACCGAGGATGTGGTATACAAAATTTGGTACTTATATGTTGGGACTTGTCTTTGCAAGGATCAAAGAGGATCACTGTGTGTATTTCAAATTAATTGGTGATCATCTTATTTATTTGGTTTTAAATGTGGATGTTATGTTGTTGATAAGAAAAAACAAGGATATTAACAAAGTTACTGACTTAACAAGAACTGTGACTTAAAAAAGAGAACTTCGTCAAAAAAAACCCATATTTTTGCATTAAAAAACATGAAAATCAACCCCCAAATAAAAAAGTGGTGCTACTGGTAGCACCATTTTTTAAAATGGGATCAAAATTACAACATTTTTCAAGCATGGCCTTCAAAACTTATACAGTAAAAAATGATGTTACATAAAGTAAAAAACAATGATGTTACATAAAGTAAAAAAAATAGTCATAACGTTAAAATTATTGATAATTTGAAATCATATTTTTAGTAGTTGGTACCATTAAAACCAAAACCTCAAAATCAACCATCAAATTGAAAAGTATTGCTACTGGTAGCACCCATTCTAAAATTGGATTATTAAAATGACACATTTTTTTAAAGTGGTAAAAGAAATCATCATTACTGTAAACAAAATCATAAAATCAACCCTTAAATGCTAACTTTTAAAATCTTAGTTTATCACTCCAAGGACAAGATAATACATTAATGCCATGAAAACATCACACTATACTTTAAAAATTCAACATCAATTTTTAATATTTTTTTTACTTTTAATAATAAAAAAGTAAATACAAGTTACTTTGAATGAAACATAAATTATTTCTATATTGTCCATATTCAAAAGATATGAGCTAAGAAGTTTTATTATATTCTCCATAATCAAAACATATAATTCCTAAAACATAAAAATGATTCATAACTTCATGTAAGATCATATGTAAGTTCGATGCTCATTTCTAGTTACCATACAAATATCATATGGATAAAAAATACATAAAATGTTTCATACACTTATTAAGATTGACTCATGGATTCTGAAATACCATCAAAGTCTACATTGTTTTCATATGAATGATTGGATGAAAATGTATATGATCCATACTCTTCTCTATTGTCGATAAATGCAACATCTGAGTCTACATGCATGCCCAACAATTCATATGTCAAAATCCTTTTATATCTATGACTAGGTTCATCAAACTCTCATCTTGCATTTATTTCTCGTGGCAACAACCTCTTGATAATATCTTTTTTCTTGGAGCAAATATTTCCCCTCTTTTTCAAATTGAATTCATAAACAAGTATGTCAACATCCTCTAATTTTAAGAGGTCGGTGCAATGACGAGTCGTATTTTGAACCTTTATTTTTCTCTTTCTATTGACATGTTTCTCAACCACCATCTCTGTCTTTTACACACCATTGAATGGGTGTGTGTCTATTGCATACCAATGCACTTCAATTGCAATAACATCTTCATTTTATTTCTCAATATTTATAACCTTTTCAATCCAGAATGGATAACCATGTGGATCTTCAGTCTCTAAGAATGCAATCATGCTATCCTCCTTAATATATTGTACTGAACCCCTGTAAAGGTCTTCCATGGCTTCATGTTGTGCACGTGACCTTTGAGAATCAATATACTTTTCTCTTTCCTCTGCTTGTGGAAACTCAATAGAACCTTGAGATTCTTGTTGTTCAATAATGTTTCTTTCTTCAGATTCATTTGGCATATTTTTTGGCCAATGAAATGGATTCTTCAAAAATGTATATTCATTTTTTGAGCTTGAAATTATGTCACTTTGACCATTGAAAAAATACTCCCACCAAATAGAATCAACAACATCAAAGTACTCATATGTATCTTGAATGGACTTTTTAATTTCTTCAAGGCATTCATAATAATCTACATCTCTATTACAACTTTGTGCATTATGGATTTCAACAACTGATTGTAATACAAATAAATTTAATGCAAATATTAGATGATCTAGAATGAACTTAAAAAATGGTAAAACTGATGAAGGTCCCCATTCTGCAGTAGTTGAATACTGCTTTCCCCATATAAGTGTTTTCCCATCAATTTTTTTGAAAGAAAATTGATGTTGGAAGGTAATGTCATTAAGTTTCTCAATAGATTTTTATTTACGATGCGATCCTTGAATAAATATTCACATGTGAACAATTTCTTCTAATATATGAAAAACAAGTTCTGGAATGTATGCTTTCTTAATACATTCAATCATTGATGGTAGGCTTCCAACATTTCTCCTCTTCAATGCTACTGAAAAATGACTGAACACTTGATCAATATGATCATGAGTGTGCCCAACAAGAAGGAAACCAACTTTCACCTTTTGAAAGATTCCTAGCTCAACAAACATGCTTAGATATCCAAACACAATTTGATTTTTATTTTCACAACTAGTGTTGTTCAACTATAAATAGATAACTTGAGGAGGATTTCTAGACCAGTGAGTGAGAACACAATTAATTATGGTGATGTTTAGATTTTCATCATTATGAATATTTGGAGTTGTGAAGTAAACCCTTGGACACATTTTTCCATTGAAAACCATACAACCAACCAAGTCAAAGAGAATGAAATTCTCTTCTTGTAAATCTTTTGGTGTATGGAAAAAATGTGGTAGAAGTGTTTTCTTTTGGTCCATGCCATCAATTATCATACCTAAATATTTGTTTGGAGCATCATATCATTTCTTTCGATGTTTGTACAAATTTTTCCTTTCACTTGATTGTTGATTATGATGTTCTTGAAGTGATTTCACTATGGAATCTGCACATGATATAAAATGAAAATATTGATAAAATGTTTTCATAGTTGATAACTATCCAATTTAAAAATAATAATTAGTAAATACATACCTCTTTCTGCCCCTTTAGATTTATCTATTGTTTATTTAAGAGTAACACATATACTGCAAATCCCCATCCTTGACTTCTTTGGAATACAAACATTATTGAATTGTTTCTTCCATATTCTTGTAAAATCTGAATATGTAATAAAATTACAATTTCCTTCAACACCTTCAACATATCCTTTGTACAAGTTGTAGATTTCCCTCCTTGAGAAATTATTTGGAATATGTATTGTGTCTTTATCTGACATACAATCTCCATGTTTGGAAAAGAATTCACGCATCCATGACAATTTAGTGTTTGTTAATGGCCCACTCTCTCATCCATGATGTACCTTTGAATAAAATGAATGATATTTTTCCAACCTTGTTTGGATTCTTGATAGACGAAGATTACCAATTGAGTGATTTTTTTTTAAATCCTTTCTGCAAAGTAAAATATTCCTAATGCGATAATCATATCCTGTCTTGGTGGATATCGTGCACCCCATCAAATATGAATTTTTCATGCTCTTATTTATTTACAAATATGTCTTCCTTTTATTCAAGGAATACATGTAGTCCATGCTTTTCAAACAATTATTTTGATAACATTCACTTGAAATCAATTCACTTATGGAAATTGATTTAGTGAGAATTTTTTTCCTAGACCTTGTATAACTAGAATGATTTGGATTGATATAAAAGGGTCTAGTACTGCTCCTAGACACAATGTTTCTTTGTAATGTCTCCACTATTTCATCATCCTCACTAGAAGGATTTTCCTCATAACGAGAAGGAATATCAAGCAAAACATTGCCAGGAGACTGAACAATAGAATGTCGATCACCTTGATTTGTTGTAGCAAAATGATTGAGAACATGATCTTCATTCCTAGGTCCATCATCATATTTATTGATAATATAGTTGATGGGAGGAATATAAAACTCACTAGAAAAATGATTACCATCCTCACCAATGTCATTGGATCTTCCATGAAAATATTCACTTGAACGAAAACCATGATCACCCTTAAGACTATCAATGCCATTAAGATCCTCGCTTGGAGAAACATTTTCATCATCCTCATCGGTACCTTGAAAATCCTCATTTGGAGAAAAATAATCATCATTGTGTCTGTTATCACCTCTTATGTTCTACAAAGTTTTATCTCTCACCCCTTACTTTATTCATTACAAATTTTTTGTATAGGTTATAAATCCTCATCATATTTTGTTAAAGGTTCAAAATATTTATCATGGGGGTCAAAATAATGTTATGTTGTTAGGAATGAGAAATAATTAGTATTGTAAGAGGGGATAGGAGGAGTTATGCACATGTTTATAATGACTGTCTCATGACATTATTTAGTTTTAAATATTTCCACAAAACAATTGATACAATTATTTGGGTCTCATAGAAAGGGTTAAATGATGTATAAATCATAATCATATGTCATGTCACAACTCAAATACTTTTCAAGTAAATTGAATCCAAAAATTCCAAAGGATAATTTTTTCAGGGCGCTACAAGAACTTCCACTTGTCCATGATTTTCATCGTTACAGGTATTGTAGGAGGTTTTTGAAGACGTGGATCGTCCTACCTAGATGAATGAAAGTTCAAGGTGGTTATCAAGTACACAATCAACATCATAACATGCAGAGGTGGCGTTACTTTTGCTTTCTTGTATCTACCATCCAAGATGTCACGTGGATGGGGTTTTAAAAACAATTTTTAATCAACCTAGCGATATTACTTGTTACTCCATATTCACATCATAGCTAGTTGATTCAAATTTCCTCCATATAGTCAGCATTTACCATATCTATTTCCACATAGCTCGCATATCCCACTTCTTCAGCAAGTAATCCAGTCTCTTGGTCATGACAACAGATATGGGTAAAAGTGGACATGTAAACAGAAAGGAACCCAAAGGACCTGAGCTTATGGAGGCATACAAAAATGTCAGACATGTCTTCGAATAATATGGTTGGTATATGTATTGTGCTATATTAGATGTTTACCACTATGATGTATCTCGGGAATTCGCTGAAGGATTTGATGGACATAGGGTCTGGATTTCTAATATGATAATGCAGGTTACAGAGGAGTCAATAGAAACAACATGTAATCTCCCTTTTGATGGTGAAAAATGGTTCAAGAACAAGTTAATCACAGGTGGGGATGTCAATCAATTTTTGAAACCATAGCACATATATCCAAACTAGGCTAAGGGTATTCCTAAGGACTGGATAGTTGATGAATGGTCAGAGGCTTTGCAATGCTAAAATGCTATATCACATGTGATGGAATTTTCACTACTATATTCTCGTTTCATCTTTGATTTCTCCTTCACTTGTCTAGAAATAAAAGAATGAGCTTTCGATACTATTTCTTGAAGGACCTAAATAAAATGGATATGAAAATCCAAGAGAATATCAAGACTCCCCTACATGGTATCTATCACTAAGGGTTAATCAAGGTACTCATTAAGGCATAGTTGGAGAAAAGACAGAGGAAATGGGATCAATTCTTGATTCAATCATGGTTTTAACCAAAAGTTCATCCTCGTGCCCAAAAGTTGCTTGGAAAATTTGTTGATCCAACACAAGGAGAATCATCAAGCACAAGTCAACCTTTTGTTTCAAGGAAGAATAAAAGGACAACTAGTTTGAAGATTCCAAATGAACAAGTTGAGGCTACACCAAGAAATCTACAAACAGGTGAAGGATCTTCTCATGTGTTGGGTGGAGGTAGGCATCCTTTCCCATATGCACATAAGGTTTATATTAAAATAAGTAAAAGGTTAGTAGAACCTATGATTTTGAATGAGATTCAAGAACCTGAGACAATAAAGGTACATTAAAGTCCTGTACAACCTAAAGAACCTACTCCAAAGATTGTTCCTCCTAGTTCTATCTCTTATGAAGATGATGCTTATATATATACAGTTTTGGTAAGGAAAAGAAGTACTAGACCACACAATAAGTTCAGATTGAAATCTAAATCCATGTATAACCCTACAATCAAGGATAAGGTTATAGTAATTGATGAGGAACCCACAAACCCTAAGGTGGAGCCATCAACAAGCAAGAAGGGTTCTACAACGATATATGAGAAGAAGAAACCTAAGAAGGATGATCTAGCAGCAAATAAAAAGGTTCCTATACGAAAATAAATAGTTTATGCAAGAACACAGAAGAAACGAAGTAAACAGAGCAAGAAGGTCCCAAAACCTATGACCAGATCTGAAGATGATAAGACAAAGAAAACGACAACTCATGCTCAAACAAAGAAACAATTTGGATATGTTAGACGAGGTAGCTAAATCTGTCTTCCAGGGAGAAGTTTCAATTTGAGAGCTTAGATTTCTAGGAAAATCCTAATTTTTTACTAAAAGTTGATTGATGCTTGAAGAAAACCTTTTCATTTGCATGCACTTAAGGTTTTATCTCCCTATGTATAATGTTGTTTGTAGCCTGGGAAAGAAAAAGGAATTAAGTATATTAAAATCTGATTTTAAAAGGGCGCTACAGGAAGTTCTTGCAACTCTCCACACAAGAAAAATATTGGCGCTACAGGAACAATTGTAGCAGCCGATTTTGCAGTAAAAGACATAGAGTTGCATTTTTTTGATGGGGAAAGGAAGAGGAGGAGTTAAATAATTTATGGAATAAGGAGAGGGATTAAGATATCCCTTTTTTAAGTCTATCTACAACCTATTTTTGATGGATGGCAATGAAAATTAGTTATCTATTTTGAGTTGTCAAAGTGTTGGATCAGATGGACCATAGAGGATCAGATGGATCATAGAGATTCAAGTGGATCTTGGAGGACTAGGTGAAGGATGCAACGTACCATCCAGGTGTAATCAATTCAACCAAGGACCTATCTCTATGCAAAGTTGTTTCCTAGATTATAGGGTCTAAGTCGTAACTGATCTCCTTTTTTGTATATCAATAGATATAGGAAAAATTCACCCTCTGGGCATGTAGGAGTTAGTTTTGAGATATACCTAAATATCAAATTGATCATAAATGTATGAAAATAATGTGAAACTCTATATATTTCATGAAGTAGAGGAAGAAGGGGTTGGATCCCTGTTTTGGCTTGAAAATTTTATATCTAAAGACTATTTTGATTCATCTTGCCTATGTAAAGATTTCAACTTCTAATAAAGCTAATGGTTAGTTTATGTGTTCTTCCTTTGTTTATCATTTTCCTTATGTCTTATGAAACACTCTTCTGATGTTATATGAATGTATGACAAATGCTTATGTTCTGAAAAGGTTGCTTTAAAGAATTTTCAGGAATCTTTGCCACATTCGTGTTTATTTCCCCTAAATATTATTTGGAATGATTTCTAGACAAATGTTTATTCTGCTACTGCATAAATACATTAAGGAACATGTTTGTTTATTAGTGTAATTATCAATTTTATATTTCCTTTCTCTCAATCACATCATCCAAACCTTAAACCACTAATCATTAGTTTCATGTACCTGACTTGTTGCACCTAGGTAAGTGATATTAATAGATCAGACCATTATTTCCTTTCAAACCAAGAAAGATCTATCCATCTCTAAAATCCTTATTGAACATTTTGAAACAAGGTGTCCTAGGTTTGACTCAATAGCTGTCTTGAGTTGAATTCTAGAGTTAACATCTTTTGGTGTTGTTTCCAGGACAAAATGAATGAAGTAATATTCCTTGGTAGAACAACATTGATTAGATCTAGATTTAGATGGTGAGATGAAGCCGTACACATACATATTGCAATACTCTTTCACCTGGAGACTCCACAATCTAAGACTCCACTGGAGGAAAAATCCCGCTAATAGAAAAATGAAATCAGAGGAGGGAAAAACCAGGTATCAACTTATTAACTTTCTCCATGAAATTTTTTTCTTCTTTATCATCTCGTTCCTGTCTTTCCCTTTGCATGTAAAGAGGATCATCCTATGTTTTGTTTATTCAGATGATTGTAATCCTACAAATGCATATTCTTCAGTGAGTAACAAAGATTTTTCCTCTTCATGCACTATTGACCTTGATTCAATCCCATCATGTGAACCTATATATAAAGTTGAGGCTTATGTTTCAATTTCTCTCGAAGTTGACTCATATTGTGAACATGTGGATTACGAAGTTGATATACCTTCTGAGGTCCTTGATGAACCTTACAATCAACCAGTTGAACTTTGTGTTCAGCCTACTAAAGCTCATTTAAGAATCAAAGAACTTTTTAAACCTCTCAAGATTCCTCCTATCCTAAATGCTTACCCTCCCACGTTTTTTGAATACCTTCCTATGTTTAAAGGAGATGATCATATTGCAACCAAAAAGAACATGGAAGCTTTTGAGGATTTTGTTGATAATTTTGAAATCATGCATGACGATGTTATCTTGAGGTTATTTTCCAAATCCTTGGTCAGTGATGCTCCTTTGTGGTTTAGAAATATCAATGCTTGTTCTATTTGTTCATGGACTAATTTTCATCATGTATTCCCGAGATATTGGAGTGAAAATAAATCTGTTGATCAGTGTATATCTAATTTTTATGCCCTGAAGAAGAGAAGAAATTAGACTATCACCCAATTCAACTAGAGATTTCATAACTTCTATCTTATCATGCCTGATTGCATTCGACTATTTGAAGTTTCTTCTAAGATGTTTTATATTGTAGCTCATCATCATCATGTTTTGGTTTTATTCCTCAGAGAGAGAAAGTCTTCATCTTTAGAGTAGGTGTATACATATGCATAAGAAATTGAAAAAACCTTCGAGCTTGTGGAAATCTCTCAAATAAAATCTCAGTTGAAGATTTGCATGCACATAAATTTAAGGAAGAATATGGACAAAAAGAATCTATTCTATCCTTGCAACTACTTCAACATGTTGGTGCACCATTTGCAGATTTTAATTCTTGTTCAGATCTTGAAAGTATTAAATCTGATTTTGATACTATTGAGACTGTAGATGTACGTGTTCATAAATTACATCACCAATATGAATTTACTTATACAGTTGAATATTTTACTAATAATGAGCATGGAGTTGATTTTGTTTATGAGGATGATCATGAAGGTCATTTTGTAGATGATGATTTTTCTTATGGAAAGTTTTTAGATGATCATAGTAGGAATCTTTTTAATCCTACTATTAAAATGTCACATGATCATTTTGTAAAAAAAGAAGTGGATGCTCCCAAACACGTGTCCATTCATACTACAAATCAATAACACTTTTTGGTTTATGATAACATGCAATATTATATGTTCTTGAATTTTGGTCAAGATATTTCACTACAGGAAGACAACCAACAAGTAGATGAAAGGGAGTTGATTTTTGTCTCACCAACAACTAGGAGGGAGCAACTTAGTCCTCTTATTCATCTAGATTTTTGTCATATCATTCATGATCCTATAGCCATATACATGGAGTATTTTTTGTTTTGGAAGTTTTCAATATTGGATATTTCTCCAAGCGAGTAGGTTGCAACTATAAGTATCAATTGCTCATCGATTTTTTGGTGCATTTGTTGCCTCTTTTATGGGTTTACTTGGAGATTTTTTTGAAAAAAATTATATTCACCACTCATATACTTACCAGGATGCACTGGAAGCATGAATTCACTTGAGAAAATTGGAGATTTGATTAGAGTAGGGTAGCATAGATAATAAGCTCTCTTCCCGAGCATTTGGATTGCATCGATATGTTTTTTTTCAGAAGTTCTTTCAGTTTGCTTGGATAAGTTGCAGAGTTGGAGGTATGGTAGGGGATAGTTCAAGAAGTTTGGAAAGAGGTGAAGTACTCCATAGCCCAATGGATCACTACTACAACTTTTCTTTCTATTTTTCAGAGTTCATTTTTAAGTTTTCAGGATGATGTGCTTTGAGTAAAGTTTCACTAGACTTCAGAAGTTGAGCAATTATCATTTACAGAAATCAGATGGTAGAAATCCAAATGGATCTAAGGCACAGGTCTTCCAAAGTTCTTGGAGTTTCACAATGATAACTCCATCCCCCATGGAGCCTATGTTATCACCTCTTATGTTCTACAAATTTTTATCTCTCATCCCTTTCTTTCTTCATTACAATTTTTTTGTATAGGCTATAAATCCTCATCATATTTTGTTAAAGGTTCAAAATATTTATCATGGGGTCAAAAATAATTTTATCTTGTTAGGAATAAGAGATAATTAGTCTTGTAAGAGGGGATAGGAGGAGTTATGCACATGTTTATAATAACCGTCTCATGACATCATTTAGTTTTAAATCTTTCCAAAAAAGATTTGATACGATTATTTGGGTCTCATAGAAAGGGTTAAATGATGTATAAATCATAATCATATGTCATGTCATAGCTCAACTTATTTTCAAGTCAATTGCATCCAAAAATTCCAAAGGACAATTTTTTGAGGGCGCTATGGGAACTTCCATCTGTCCATGATTTTCATCATTATGAACATTGTAGGAGGTTTTTGAAGACGTGAATTGTCCTACCTGGTAGAATGAATGTTCAAGGTGGTTATCAAGTAAAAAAACAACATCATAGCATGCAGAGGTGGTGATACTTTCACTTTCCTGTATCTATCATCCAATATGTCATGCAGATGGGGTTTTAAAAACAATTTTTAATCAACCTGGGGGTATGATTTGTTACTCCATATTCACATTGCAACTAGTTGATTCAAATTTCCTCCATATAGTCAAAAAATCTTGTATCTATGTCCACATATATGGCATATCCCACTTCTTCAGCAAGTAATCCATTCTACTGGTCGTGACAACATATATGGGTAAAAGTGGACATGTAAACAGAAAGGAACCCAAAGGACCTAAGCTTATGGAGGCATATGAAAACATCAGACATGCCTTCCACCAAGCTAGTTGGTATATGTATTATGCTATATTAGATGGTTATCACTATGATGTAGCTCAGGCATTCGCTGAATGATTTTATGGACAAAGGGTTCTAATTTCTAATATGATAATGCAGGTTGCAGAGGAGTCAATAAAAACATCATTTAATATCCCTTTTGATGATGAAAAATGGTTCAAGAACAAGTTAATCATAGGTGCAGATGTCAATCAATTTATGAAACCAAAGCACAGAGATCCAAACTGTGCTAAGGGTTTTCCTAAGGAATGGATAGTTGATGAATGGTGGGAGGATTTGGAAATGCTAAAACGCTATATCACATATGAAGGAAGTTTCACTTCTATATTCTTGTTTCATCTTCGATTTCTTCTTCACTTGTCTGGAATTAAAAGGATGAGCTTTCCATACTATTTCTTGAGGGACATGAATAAAATGGCTATGAAAATCCAAGTGAATCCCAAGACTTCCCCACATGGTATCTATCATCAAGGTTTAATCAAGGTACTCATTAAGGTAGAGTTGGAGAAAAGACAGAGGACATAGGATCAATTCTTGATTCAGTCAGGGTTTGACCAGAAGTTCATCCTCCTGCCCAAAATTTTCCTGACAATTTTGTTGATCCAACACAAAGAGAATCATCAGGCACAAGTCAACCTATTGTTTCAAGGAATAATAAAAGGAAAACCAATTTGAAGATTCCATATGAATAAGTTGAGACTAGTCCAACCAGTCTGCAAATAGGTGAAGGATATTCTCATGTGTTGGGTAGAGGTAGGCATCCTTTCCCATATACAGAGAAGGTTTATATTAAAATAAGTAAAATGTTAACAGAACCTATGATGTTGAATGATATTCAAGAACTTGAGACAATAGAGGTACATTCAAGTTTTGTACAACCTAAAGAAACTACTCCAAAGAGTGTTCCTCCTAGTTCTATCTCTTTTGAAGATGATGTTTATAGATATAAAGTTTTGGTAAGGAAAAGAAGTATTAGACCACAAAATAAGTTTAGATTGAAATCTAAATCCATGTATAACCCTGCAATCAAGGATACGGTTATATTAATCGATGAGGAACCCACAAACCCTAAGGTGGAGCCATAAAAAACAAATAAGGGTTCTACAACGAGATATGAGAAGAAGAAACTTAAGAAAGATGATCTAACAACAAATAAAAAGGTTCCTACATGAAAATAAAGAGTTTATGCAAGACAACAGAAGAAACAAAGTAAATAGAGCAAGAAGGGCCCAAAACCTATGACCAGATCTGAAGATGATAAGACAAAGAAAATGACAACTCATGCTCAAACAAATAAAACAAGAAGAAATAATTTGGATATGTTAGTTGAGGTAGCTAAATATGTCTTCCAGGGAGAAGTTTCAATTTCAGAGCTTAGATTTCTAGGCAAACCCTAATTTTTTACTAAAAGTTGATTGATGCTTGAAGAAAACCTTTTTTTTTTCATGCACTTAAGGTTTTATCTCCCTATGGATAATGTTGGATGTAGCCTCGCCAAGAAAAATGCATCAAGTATATTAAAATTTGATTTTAAAAGGGCGCTACAACAAGTTCCTGCAGCTCTCCACATAGAAAAAATATTGATGTTATAGGAACACCCGTAGCAGTTGAATTTGCAGTTAAAGACACATAGTTGCATTGTTGTGATGGCGAAAGGTAGAGGAGGAGGTAAATACTATATGGAATTCAGAGAGGGATTAAGATATCCTTTTTTTAAGTCTATATACAACCTATTTTTGATGCATGACAATGTAATTCAGTTACCTATTTTTTGTTGTCAAAGTGTTGGATCAGATGGATCATAGAGGATAAGATGGATCATAGAGGATCATGTGGATCTTAGAGGACTAGGTGAAGGATGCAACGTACCAGCCATGTGTAATCAATTCAACCAAGGACCTATCTCTTTGAAAATTTGATGCATATATTATAGGGTCTAAGTTGTAATTGATTTCCTTTTCTGTATATCAATAGATATATGCAAAATTCTCCCTCAGGGCTTGTAGGAGTTAGTTTTGAGATATCCATGAATATTGAATTGATCATAAATGTATGAAACTGATGTAAAACTCTATATATTTCATGAAGTAGAGGAAGAAGGGGTTGGATCCCTTTCTTGGCTTGAAAATTTTATATCTAAAGACTATTTTGATTCATCTTGCCTATGTAAAGACTTCAACTACTAATAAAGATAATGGTTAGTTTATGTGTTCTTCCTTTGTTTATCATTTTCCTTGTGTCTTCTGAAACACTCTACTGATGTTATATGATTGTATGAAAAATGCTTATGTGCCGGAAATGTTTCTTTAAAGGATTTTCAGGAATCTTTTCCACATTGGTGTTTCTTTCCTCTAAATCTTATTTGGAATTATTTCTAGATAAAGGTGTATTCTACTACTGCATAAATACATTAAGGAGCATGTTTGTTTATTAGTGTAATTATCAGTTTTTTCTTTCGTTTTCCTCAATCACATCATCCAAACCTTAAACCACTTATCATTAGTTTTATTTACCCAATTTTCTCCACCTAGGTAAGTGATCTTAATATATCAGACCACTATTTCCTTTCAAACCAAGAAAGATATATTCATCTCTAAAAACCTTATTGAACATTTTGAAACAAGGTGTGCTAGAATTGAACCAATAGTAGTTTGGAGTTGACTTCTAGCATTAACAATATCCACCATTTACATAATCATCTTCACTTCTTTCAAAATCCCCACTTGATGGAAATTTTTCATCATCATGCTTAGTGCCTTGAAAATCGTCATCATTATCTTGAAAATCCTCACTTGGAGGAAAATCATCATCATAAACATTACTTCCTTTAAATTCCCCACTCGGGAAAGAGTGTCCAACATTGCCATAATCATCATCACTACTTTTAAAATCCCCACTTGGGGGAAATTCTTCATCATCCTCATTTGTGTCTCAAAAACCCTCACTTGGAGGAAAATCTTCATCAATACCTTCAAAATCCTCACTTGGAGGAAAATCATAATCACCAACATTGTTGTCTTTAAATTCCCCACTCATGAAATAGTGTCCACCATTTCCATAATCATCTTCACTACTTTTAAAATTTCCACTTGAGGTAAATTCTTCATCATATTCATTGNAGATGGAATATCCCACTTCTTCAGCAAGTAATCTAGTCTATTGGTCGTGACAACATATATGGGTAAAAGTGAACATGTAAACAGAAAGGAACCCAAAGGACCTAAGCTTATGGAGGCATATGAAAACATCATACATGCCTTTTGCCAAGTTGGTTGGTATATGTATTATGCTATATTATATGGTTATCACTATGATGTAGCTCAGGCATTCGCTGAATGATTTTATGGACAAAGGGTTTGAATTTCTAATATGATAATGCAGGTTGCAGAGGAGTCAATAAAAACATCATGTAATATCCCTTTTGATGATGAAAAATGGTTCAAGAACAAGTTAATCATAGGTGCGGATGTCAATCAATTTGTGAAACCAAAGCATAGAGATCCAAACTGTGCTAAGTGTTTTCCTAAGGAATGGATAGTTGATGAATGGTAGGAGGATTTGGAAATGCTAAAATGCTATATCACATATGAAGGAAGTTTCACTTCTATATTCTTGTTTCATCTTCGATTTCTCCTTCACTTGTCTAGAATTAAAAGGATGAGCTTGCCATACTATTTCTTGAGGGACATGAGTAAAATGGATATGAAAATACAAGCAAATCCCAAGACTTCCCCGCATGGTATCTTTCATCAAGGTTTAATGAAGGTACTCATTAAGGTAGATTTGGAGAAAAGACAGAGGACATGGGATCAATTCTTGATTCAATCAGGGTTTGACCAGAAGTTCATCCTCTTGCCCAAAATTTTCCTGACAAATTTGTTGATCCAACACAAGGAGAATCATTAGGCACAAGTCAACCTATTGTTTCAAGGAATAATAAAAGGAAAACCAATTTGAATATTCTATATGAACAAGTTGAGACTAGTCCAACCAGTCTGCAAATAGGTGAAGGATCTTCTCATGTGTTGGGTGGAGGTAGGCATCCTTTCCCATATACACAAAAGGTTTATATTAAAATAAGTAAAATGTTAACAGAACCTATGATGTTGAATGATATTCAAGAACTTGAGACAATAGAGGTACATTCAAGTTCTGTACAACTTAAAGAAACTATTCCAAAGAGTGTTCCTCCTAGTTCTATCTCTTCTGAAGATGATGTTTATAGATATAAAGTTTTGGTAAGGAAAAGAAGTATTTGACCACAAAATAAGTTTAGATTGAAATCTAAATCCATGTATAACCCTGCAATCAAGGATAAGGCTATATTAATCGATGAGGAACCCACAAACCCTAAGGTGGAGCATAAAAAAGAAATAAGGGTTTTACAATGAGATCTGAGAAGAATAAACTTAAGAAAGATGATCTAACACCAAATAAAAAGGTTCCTACATGAAAATAAAGAGTTTATGCAAGACAACAAAAGAAACAAAGTAAAGAGAGCAAGAAGGTCCCAAAACCTATGACCAGATCTGAAGATGATAAGACAAAGAAAATGACAACTCATGCTCAAACAAATAAAACAAGAAGAAACAATTTGGATATGTTAGTTGAGGTAGGTAAATCTGTCTTCTAGGGAGAAGTTTCAATTTCAGAGCTTAGATTTCTAGGCAAACCCTAATTTTTGACTAAAAGTTGATTGATGCTTGAAGAAAACCTTTTCATTTTCATGCACTTAAGGTTTTATCTCCCTATGGATAATGTTGGATGTAGCCTCGCCAAGAAAAATGCATCAAGTATATTAAAATTTGATTTTAAAAGGGCACTATAGGAAGTTCCTATAGCTCTCCACATAGGAAAAATATTGGCGTTACAGGAACACCTGTAGCAGCCAAAATTATAGTTAAAGACACATAGTTGCATTGTTGTGATGGGGAAAGGTAGAGGAGGAGGTAAATACTATATGGAATTTAGAGAGGGATTAAGATATCCTTTTTTTAAGTCTATATACAACCTATTTTTGATGCATGACAATGCAAATCAGTTACCTATTTTTAGTTGTCAATGTGTTGGATCAGATGGATCATAGAGGATAAGATGGATCATAGAGGATCATGTGGATCTCAGAGGACTAGGTGAAGGATGCAACATACCAACCATGTGTAATCAATTCAACCAAGGACCTATCTCTATGAAAATTTGATGCATATATTATAGGGTCTAATTCGTAATTGATTTCCTTTTCTGTATATCAATAGATATATGCAAAATTCTCCCTCAGGGCCTGTAGGAGTTAGTTTTGAGATATCCATGAATATTGAATAGATCATAAATGTATAAAACTGATGTAAAACTCTATATATTTCATGAAGTAGAGGAAAAAGGGGTTGGATCCCTTTCTTGGCTTGAAAATTTTATATCTAAAGACTATTTTGATTCATCTTGCCTATGTAAAGACTTCAACTGCTAATAAATCTAATGGTTAGTTTATGTGTTCTTCCTTTGTTTATCATTTTCCTTGTGTCTTATGAAACAGTCTACTGATGTTATATGATTGTATGAAAAATGCTTATGTGCCAGAAATGTTTCTTTAAAGAATTTTCAGGAATCTTTTCCACATTGGTGTTTCTTTCCCCTAAATCTTATTTGGAATTATTTCTAGATAAAGGTTTATTCTGCTACTGCATAAATACATTAAGGAGCATGTTTGTTTATTAGTGTAATTATTAGTTTTGTCTTTCCTTTTCATCAATCACATCATCCAAACCTTAAACCACTTATCATTAGTTTTATTTACCTGACTTTCTCCACCTAGGTAAGTGATCTTAATAGATCAGACCACTATTTCCTTTCAAACCAAGAAAGATATATCCATCTCTAAAAACCTTATTGAACATTTTGAAACAAGGTGTGCTAGGATTGAACCAATAGCAGTCCAGAGTTGACTTCTAGCATTAACAATATCCACCATTTACATAATCATCTTCACTTCTTTCAAAATCCACACTTGAGGGAAATTTTTCATCATCATGCTTAGTGCCTTGAAAATCATCATCATTATCTTGAAAATCCTCATTTGGAGGAAAATCATCATCATAAACATTACCTCCTTTAAATTCCCCACTTGGGAAAGAGTGTCCAACATTGCCATAATCATCATCACTACTTTTAAAATCCCCACTTGGGGGGAATTCTTCATCATCCTCATTTGTGTCTCGGAAACCCTCACTTGGAGGAAAATCTTCATCAATACCTTCAAAATCCTCTCTTGGAGGAAAATCATAATTACCAGCATTGTTGTCTTTAAATTCCCCACTCATGAAATAGTGTCCACCATTTCCATAATCATCTTCACTACTTTTAAAATTTCCACTTGAGGTAAATTCTTCATCATATTCATTGGTGCATTGGAAATATTCATTGGTACCTTGAAAATCCTCACTTGGAGGAAAAAAATCATCCCAATCATTTAAACTATGACCATAGTCTCCACTTAGACCTACATTTTGATTATTTTCAATACTATTTAGCTATTGAATAGATGGATCACCATCATATTCCTCCTCTTTATCATTGGTGCCATCAAAGCCCTATCATTTAGGACTTTCCTGAGGAACATGATGAATAACATTACTTGGACTATGATCAAACTTCTGACTAACTGAAAAATATGATGCCTCGTTTGCATTTGAAGCATTCCCATCGCATTTTCTAGTCTCAAAAGGAGAGGTATGCGAAAAATTTGTTGATGTCTCATAAATAAAATCTTATTTATCTGATTAAACCATCAGTTCTCACTAAGAACATAGAATGATACAAATGCTCACCCTCCCAATGACAATATTATAACTTGCAGAATGATCTTTTCCCTCTAAAATCCCCCCCACCCAAAATATTCTCTCCAAATTTCCCCTCCAAAATATTTCC
>JZKD02S0515531.1:42387-59136 GCA_000966675.3 Picea glauca
ACTTTATTATTTACCTTTTAAAATATCTTAAACCACTTTGACTACTTTGACCTTTTGGGGCTTCTAGATGACATATGAGGGTCCTCCAACTTTGTAAGGCCATAACTCTCAAAACGTGAGGAGTTATGTGGCATTCCACATACCCCCAGAAATGGAATGACATGTACTATCCATATAGAATAGTATTACCTTCAAATATAGAAAAAATCATACCATTATCCATCAAACAAACTTGGTTCCATTACCCAAACTTGGGTTCTCCAACTTCACATGGTCATAACTCTCTAACTATGAGGAATTATGTGATGTTCTACATACCACCAAAAATGACATGACAAGAACTATCCATCTACGATAGTTTCCCTAACAAATTCAATGTCCTTCATCTCATTGTTCCACAATTAATCATGGGTTCTTTTACTCTACAAAGCGTCGTCCCGTAAGGGATTTCACCATATGGGGACCACTTTGGAGTTCATCCATATTTACTTCTTATCAAACATGAAAAAACAATAATGAGTCATATTTACATCAAACAATATTGGGTCCATTACCCAAACCTTTGTGCTACGAGGCTTTCTTCAAGGGTTGACATCAATGACAACCAACCTTAATCAACAGTGTGAGGGTTCTTGGAATTATACGTGCACAGAATATGCATGATCATTCAATTTATGACCTTGGTTTGGCCATTTGTCTGGGGGTGGAAGGCCGTGGATTTGTTGATCTTGGTGTCCAGCAGTGACCAGAGGCTTGACTAGAATGTGTTGAAAAATTGAATTTCCCAATTTGAGAAAATGGTTTGTGGGATTCCAAAATGTACCCAGAATCGTTCAAAGAAGATCTTGGCAGTGGCCTCTATGGTGATGCTCTTCTTGCAGGAGGCCAAAATTGTCATCTTATAAAAGCGATCAACAACCACAAAAACACATTCATTTCCCCTCTTGGTGGACAGGAGGCCCGACATGTAGTCCATGGAGATGGATTCCCATGGTCTGTCAGGAGTAGGCAGAAGGGTGTACATGCCCTGTTTCTTAGTGGTCGGTTTGGAAGTAGCACAAGAAGTGTAAGACCTCATATACTTGTTGACCTCCTGTCGAAGTTTCAAGCAATAGAAATTTTTCTGTAGCATTGCCATTGTCTTTTTGATGCCGAAGTGTCCTCCCACCTGACTGTAGTGGGATTCCCAGATCAAATCCGCTCGCTCAATTGATAGAACATAGATATAGAATGCAGATATGGCCCAAACGACACAACATCCCATTTTGAAGAAGGAAATTAGCGACAACTGCGTTTGCGCCCAACATTTGGTAGGTGGTGGAAAATTTTGGGTTTGTCTCATATAGTTAGGTCCATCCAAAGGTCTCATGGCCGCAAGAGTCTAGTACCATGGTGAGTGCTACGACTGGAGGTTTGTTGAGACAATCAATGACGTGGTTGGTGCTTCATGTTTTATACTTGATGTTGAGGTGAAATTGTTGCAAATATGTGAACCACTTCTGATGGTGGTCATTTTGCAAATTTCTTTTTTTTTGCATGAACTACAATGGCTTATGATCAATGTGGATGAATTCTCATTCCCAAGAATGTAATGTATCCATTGGCGACAAGATTTCATAATGGAGTACATTTCTTTGTCGTAAGTAGGGTACTTACAGACAACATCTAATAGTGTCTCACTAAGATAGGCCACAAGGTGGTTGTACTGAGTGAGAACGACGCCCACAACATAGTCTGAAGCATCTGTCTCGATCTCAAAGGGATGTTGCAGGTCTGGTAGTGAAAGTAGTGGGGCTGAGCACAAGCACTAATTCAAATCATCGAACGCTTGTTGTTGGGACCAGCCCCACACAAAGTTTTCCTTACCACCACCTCTGGTTACTTGGATGAGGTCCCATGCAATATGGGAGAATCCCAACATGACCTTGCGGTATAAATTGGCAAGGCCCACGAAGCTCTGAAGCTAAGTGAGTTTGGTTGGGGATGGCTAGTCACAAATGACTTGGATCTTGTCTGGATACACATGTACACCGTGTTGATAAAATATGTAGCCCAAGTAATGGACCCTGTCCATGATGAAGGAGAATTTTTCCAAGTTGGCATATAGCTTGTGCTGCCACAAGGTGTGTAAAACCTGCTGAATATGCTGCAAGTGTTCTTCCCAAGTCTTTTTTTAAATGATAATGTCATCTAGATACACCACTACAAAAGTATTGGTGAATGGTTGCAAGATATCATCCATCATCCTCATGAAAGTGGCTGGAGCATTTCTTAATCCAAAGGGCATGACCAACCATTCAAAAAGACTTTCCTTTGAATTGAAGGTGATATTCCATACATCTGTCTATTCTATCAAGACATGGTAATATCCAAACCTCATATCAATATTACTGAAGTATTTGGCCCCCATGAGATGATCAAGGAGGTCGTCTATTCGGGGAATCGGGTATCGGTTTCTGACTGTGATTTTATTCAAGGCCCGATAATTAATGCAAATTCGCCAGGTTCCATATTTATTCTATACCCACATGATTGGGCTCCCACAAGGTGATGAGATGGGATGGTTGTGCCCCTTATGGAGCAGTTCTTGGATCTACTTCTTGATCTCCTCATTCTCTAATAGAGAGCAACAATAGAATGTCCCATTGGGAAGTGGTGTGTCGGGGTTAGATATCCGAGTATGCTTCCATGACCTTATCCACTTGCTTCTGCTATGTGGAGAGGTCGGCCTTAGAGACCCTAGATGTGGCTGCAAACTTTCGCTCATTTTGAGAGTGAAACACGAAGAAGCCAAACTTCCCCTCTTGAGAGATGACCTTCCTATATTGCTTGGCAGAGATCAAGGAAATCATACTAGGTGGGACTGCCTCCTGTATCCTATACAATTTCTTGTTCAAAGTAATAATAACACTGCGAGGCTTAGACTTATATACAACATGATGTTTCCATAAATATCATTGGCCTAAAATAATATTGCAAACTTCGATAGGGGCAATGCCACACAATACCTAGTATTTGAAGGGCTTGATGTCATATGACAGGCGACATTGTTGGCTGATGCAGATATCAATTCCTTGGTGAAGTCATCTGATGGTGTAGGGTTGCGGGTGTGGTGATGTCGATAGGGCGAGTTGCTTGAAAACCTATGTTGATATGAGATTATTCTAGCTACTGCTATCAACGATGAAGTGCAGTGGGGTACCCTTCACACACACTTGTGAATGAAAAAGGTGCTCGCCTTCCTCTGTCTCATTTGGTTCACCAAGCTGGAGCTTGGTGGTAGAAACGTTAACACTAGGTTATGCATCAATGTTTTGTCTCCCCCTTTCTGGTTCTAACTCGGAGTAGGAACCCACATCTAATTCAGAGGCTTTCACCTTAGCCACCGACGACTTCTTTGAGAAGCAATAAGCGATGTTATTCCATGGGCTCTTATGGAAGTCACACCACTTTGCATTATCTTTCTTTTTCTTTCCAGTGTCCTTTTCTTGTGACTTGGACTGGTTGTCCTGAGGCAGTCTGTCTTTTCTCTGTCATTTATTCTGTAGGTTGGGGTTTCCCTTTCCTGGCTTTTGTTGTGAGGGGTTCCTAGGCCCAAATTTCCTCTTCTTTTGTTTGAACTTCTGCTCGATATTAACGACATATCGATAGGCTGTGCCCAAGGATGAGATGTCTAGAAAATCCATTTAGGCCTAGATGTATCTATGCAAAAAGACGTGATACTTGAGCAATAGATGTTTCTCAGAATCTTTGATACCCAACTTGGTGTGCAAGGTATGGAATATATTTGTGAACTCGAGCATTGCTTGGTCTCTTTCTTGCTGCAGTGTGGTCCATTTTGTATACAGGTCATCATAAATTCCAATAGGGTAGTATTGTTCTTTAATAACATCCCTGAATGAATCCCAGGTGACCGCAACTGTAAATAATGAGGGTTCCTATGTTTTCTTCTTCTTACATAAATTTTCCCACCAATCTTTGACATGGGGAATGACTTTGAGGAGTGAAAAAGTAATTGTTTCTCTATTCGAGGAGTTATGGACAAATAAATACCCTTCTAGTAGATTCAACCATTTGTCTACAACATCTACGTCTAGCTGGCCTTCAAATATAGGAATATCGAAGTTGATTTGTACCTTGAAGGGGGAGGCGCCTTTGTTTGAGGAAGATGCATCGCATGTTGGTAGCTACTAAATGATTTGTGAAAAACTATCCATCATCGCGTTCCTCTGTTGCATGAGGGATTCCTAGAGAAACATTTTGAAGGGATCTCATGTCCTGTCGTCTTTATTTTCTCCCACCATGAGAGGTTTCTTGGGCGTGCGAGAGATTTTTTCCTCAAGAGAAACAAGCTCAAGACCCAATTCTTTATACCTAACCTTTTGGGGACATGCATTAAGAACTACAAGGAGCAGACCACTCTGATACCACTGATCCAGATTTTATGAGAAAAATGAAATGAATATAGATTATTATCAAAATATGCTTAACACAGAATAACATATATACAGTAAAATTGGTTTCTATTCAATAAGGAAATAAGCTAAAACAATAAAATGCAGCGGAAAACAATCTTGCTAGAATGGTGGCAACTTATTTCTGAGAAGAGATGTGACGACTACGCTCATTTTATAAAGATGATTACAATGAGGCTCTCAAGTCCTTTTTACAATAAACAAGAATTTCAAAAACCCTAGACATCCAAAAACCTAACCCTAGGAGATGAAGCCCCAAAAGTCATGTGGGCCTTGTTTGGGTAAGTTAGTACATCAACTTCCTGAGGTCGTAACTTTTGCATACGATCTTCATTTTATGCGCATGATAGCCCATTGGAAAGGTCTATCCGAGGAATACACATGTTGTCTGTGGTGATCCCTACTTAAATATTTTTACTGTGGTGAGCCCTAAAAACGTTGTTTAGGGCCTCAAAACAGCCCCGGAAGTCAAGGACCTGAAAACTAGGAAAAAACTGCCAAACTGGAAAACTGTCGAAAACTTAGTTCTTATAGTCAATGTTTTTTTTTTAATTATTATAATGTAAAATGCCTATTTTTTTCATATAGGAAAAATGGAAGAAAAGAGATTATAAATGAATATATCTAGATCATGGCCTACAAAAATGGCATCCAAAATTGCAACTAGGACCTCCATGAATGCTAGGAAACAAATTGATAGCACAACACCTGAGTTGTCAAGGGAAATAAAGAATGTTAGAGAGTGGAAATATGTGGAAGGTGAAAAGAAATTAGAATATTCCTCGTTTGCTAAAGACAAGCAAGGAAACAATGGAGAACATCTATATTTGTGTTGTGCCAAGTTTGAACACGTGCAAGGAAATTATCAGGCACTTGGCTTGTTACGAGATATATGTTTGGTGCCAGATACATATATTGTTTATGGATTTGTCAAACAAAGCATGAATTATATCAAGATTATATATTGTTTTAAATTGAGAAATTATAGCAATCATGAATGCTTTAAAGAATTATGTGCATCTATCATTAATGACATTGAGAAAGGAAATGTAAGTTTTTTTGTTTTTATTTTTGTATCCTTTAATATTTTTAGTATCATGTTAATTTCTTATTTTATTTAACATGGAAATGTTATATTTTATTTTTACACGGTTTTGTTGAATGACTTTCACATTTGTTAGTGGGGATTTACTCTATAGAGAATAATATCATGGATGTCATCAATGATTTTCATATTGAAAAGACACAAGAAGGAAGGAAAAATAAATAAAAATTAACAGAGGTTGAAGTTGCAAGAGTAGACAGAGATGAACATGAAAGAAGAAATAAAATTCATCATTCTAGAAATCCTAAAAAGGTTACATTTGAAAATGAGGAAACTCCAAATGAAGATTTTGTTGAGATTATTCCTAATGAGGTTATCACTCCTTGCAAAAATAATAAACAAGATAAACGCAAAAGAGCGATGACCGATGATGAGTCCATTCCTATTGATTATGATGAAATCATTGATTTAGATGAAACCCATTTCTATCATAAGAGGAAGAAAGAAAATGTTCTTGTTTACGATGAAGCCATCATTAGCTCTGAATATTATAATGAAAGTCCTAAAGGTAGCAGAGAAATAATAACACCAGGTGCTGATCTAGAGGATGGTGTTATGAAAACAACAAAAAATGCCATTCGAAATAGATTGAGGATGGTGAACTTCGTTGATGATGGCCATACATTTCAGTTGAATGTGAAGAAACTTTATAAACCCATAGAAGGGAAAGAAAAATATCAAATTAGAAAACTGCATCACTTGCATATTCACAATTTGAAATCATTGATTAGGTACAATCCATATGCACATGTGGTTGACTACCTAGTTCTTGTTGACCCAATGGAAGTTCTTAGGAGGGAAGAATTTGATAGATCAAATTGTTTTGACTAAAAATATTATGTGATTGGAGGAAATCATTCTATAGAGGCCAGAAGAGAATTGATGCAAGAATATCCCCATAATCCTCTTTTTGAGACAGTCAAATGCATAATTTATGTTGATTTAACAGATTCAAAAACAAATTTATTGGCATGGGATCATAACACAGAAAATGAGTAGATAATATCCATGACTTTTGTTAGCACTAGAAATCACACGTATATTGTTGTAGGTGTAAGCCCAATATCTATCGGAATTTGAATAATTAAATCAATTTTATGGTTGGTGGTTTAGCAAGAAAGAGAGCAACAGATTGTCTACAAAGATATTCCATTGGGCATCGAGTCATAACATTTTGAGGATCAAAGGAAATCAAACTGCCTACCAGACAAAAGGGATATATAATGATGAATAGAATAATTAAGTAGATAACACTAAGAAGAAATATTCATCAAGCAAAGATCCTCTTTGAAAAATGAATAAAAAGAATACTTGAACATAAATCATGAAAGAAGACAATCACTGCAAATCCTTTGCAACTCATGAATCTCATACCCATGAACAACCATTGATCCTCATTGTATTAAATTCATTCAAGCAAGATGAAAATGTAAAATGAAAAAAAACAAAAACACAATCTGATAGTAACAACTCTCATGAATCTCTAATGGAAGAAATGTTACATTATAATATGCCCAACAGGCTTACAAATCATCATACACAACTAAACTGCTTCAAGCTCCCTCCTCTCTCTATCTAGTCCCTATTTGGAGTCCTCTCACTCATTAAATAGAAAATTACATCAATAATGTCTCTAGGAGGTCACATCCTACTCCATGAATTGGATTCTATGCCTTAGAGATATGTGGCAAACACAAAATCCAACTAATTCCTTGATTCGTGGAAACTGTCTTTTAGAATAAATGCAACTACGACCATATCATTGCATGGAGATTTAGAGGAGCTGAATCTTAGGTACAATTGTCGCTTATTGTCTAACAGATCTCTAAGAACCCATTTGAACCTCCTCAGACAGGTGGCAACCCTCCTATAACTCAGATTTATCAGATTGTTAGAGTTTGCATCACCTTTGACAACATGCATTGTGAACTTTCCTATAGGTGATGATTTCAATTTTTCTCCCAAAATACGAACTGGTTCAGGCTTAGTTTTGGTCAACAAGTCAATAATATAATGATTCATCTCCAAAACAACTTTAAGAAGAACCCAGATCAACATTTAAAAGTTATGATGAAAACATGACTTTGTTGTGTACTAATTCTCTACATGCTATCCCAAAACTACCAATTCGTAGCACGCAAAGTTGGACTAGGTTTTATAACAGATTTGTAATAATTCACACATCTGAAGAGGAAAATGATTTTTGAAAATTTAAAACATCGGTCCTAAATGAATCATAGTTGAGGAGGGTTTGGTCTAGCAGAAAACAAAGGGTTCACAATGCACAGTTTGCAACAAATGGAGTCATAGTTGCAAGAATAATCTCCAAGTTACCCTTTGACTAGAAAACATGTATAATGGGTCTTCATAAAGTTTTGAAGGACAAGAATGTGCAAGCTAACCAAGCAAAGAGGAGTTCACAACACCAATTTTATAAGCCAGTTTGCAGCGTTAATAGTTCATAGCAACAATATACAGTGGTTACAAGGAAGAAATATAATATTGCATTTGGATGATGAGAACATGTAACAAAAGACTGCATGAAGGCTTTAAAATGAGAGACATATATGACCAAAACTTTCCCTCTTCTGTTATTGATGACAACGACCATTATGAATGAAAATACTTTTGTAATTGTACTCTGATCAAGTTTCTAAACCTTGACTCCTGTACATTTCATGTGTTAACATTTGGCTCCACAAGGGATGGAGACCTCCATGTGAGGCTCCAAGAACATGGTAGTTCCAGTACCTTATCCATTGATCCTTGCAAAACAGAGATCTAAGAGCTCATTTGCTCATTTATTGAAATCTGAAAATATTCTCACACTACAACCTGACCACACTATGCAAACTGAAGGAAATGTTGAAAAGGTGAGATTATTTATGTACACCAACTCTACTCCTGTAAACAACTATGATCAAGTGTATTCAAATTTCCATTCTAACCGTTCAAGCAATTGACTGAGCAGCTGAAATATTTGCATATATTTTTTTAGAATAAAAAATTAAGACCGAATCAAAAACTCATCATAAAATTGAACTCTAAATTTACATTCGGATTGTGGTAAAAAAAATTCACTAACGAAATCCTCCAAATAATATGCTACAGGATCGTGGAAGGCATGAAAAACAAATCTTAACTGATAATCAATAATGCATACCTCAGTTTGGTCTTCATAATTGAATTGATCCTGCAAAATATTTTCTTCATGGTTGAAAGGTTTTTGCATGCTTTTTGTTTTAATGAAAGCATAAGGTATCAATTGTGAGTCTCCATGTGATCCATAAGAAGAAAATGAACTCTCTCCATTGTTGATCTCTTCTTATTTTGGCTTAATAAAATCATTTTCAGACTTGATGAAATCTTGAATTTGCTGCTCAACATTTCCAGAAGAAAGGATAAATACTTGTTCATGATATTCAACAATGTTATCTAAGTGTACATGAGGACTTTTCAATGGTTCATCATCATTTGTTTCAGCCAAGTTATCATCTTCAATATCATATTGTTTTTATTTTCAAGATCCTCTTGCATAGAAGAGTTTGGAATTTCTTCTACAAGAACTAACTCTTCTTTAATCTCCTTTTCAACAAGATCTTCATAAATCTCATCACAAGAGAAACATTATATTGTCTGTTGATTAAAAGACTCAAACTATTCACAACAATCTTCAAGAAGTATGTTAGGAGAATAATACCTTTTACAACATTTGTTGAAAGCAACATGGAAATATCTCAAGGAACATATGCTAGAAGAAGGAAGAGAAAAATACCATTCTCGTGCATCACCCTTTAAAGAGTACATAAACATTTTCATCAATACATCCTCGTGAAGTATGCCTAACTTATCCATGCATTGATGAAATGTAACAAGATGTTGGGTGGGATTATCCTCCTTGTCTTCTTTGAAAACAAGAAGATAATCCATTTATTATGATGGAGGAGGCACTAGATTTAGAAAACTAGGGACAACTGAAAAATTGAGAGGTGCAACCCTCCGTGCCAATATAGCCTCCATGGCCTTTGTCATCCTGAATCAATGAAGTACCCAACAGATCCTTTCTTCATGGAGTGGACTCTCCAGGTGAATGATGCAGTCTGAATATTTCCAGCTTTAGTTCACCATCCAAAGCTGGATCTAGTCAATGTCGTTATCCCAAGGAATATATTCAACTTCGTCCCTGACAATGACGCCAAAAATGTTAGCACTAGAAACACCTAGATTGTTGTAGGTGTAAGCCCAATACCCATCAGAATTTGAATAATTAAATCAATTTTATGGTTAGTGTATTAGCAAGAAAGAGAAAGAAAGAGAGAAACAAACTGTCTGTAGATATATTCCATTAGGCATGGAGTCATACCATTATGCAGATCAAAGGAAATCAAGTTGCCTACCAGAAAAAAGGGCTATATAATGATGAACAAAAGAATGAAGTAGATAACACTAAGCAAAAATATTCATCAAACAATTATCATCTTTGCAAAATGAATAAAAAGAATACTTGAACATAAATCATGAAAGAAGGCAATCATTGTAAATCCTTTGTAGCTCATGAATCTCCTACCCATGAACAACCATTGATCCACAATGTATTAAATTCATTCAATCAAGATGAAAATGTAAAATGGAAAATAGAGAAAACAAAATATGATAGTAACAACTCTCATGAATCTCTAATGGTAGAAATGTTACATTCTGATATGACCAACAAGCTTACGAATCAGCATACACAACTAAACTGATTCAAGTTGCCTCCTCTCTCTCTCTCTAGTCCCAATTTGGAGTCCTATCACTCATTAGATAGAAAATTACATCAATAATATCTCTACAAGGTTGCAACATACTCCATGCATTGGATTCTATGCCTTAGAGATATGTGCCAAACAAAAAATCCAACTAATTCCTTGATTCCTGGAAATCATCTTTTAGAATGAATGCAATTGCAACTACCTCATTGCATGGAGGTTTAGTGGACTTGAATATTAGGTAAGAGTGTTCCTTGGTGTCTAAATGATCTCTGAGAACCCATTCTAACCTCTTTAGACATGTGGCATCTGATGTAGTTCCCTGACCCTCGGGCCAGAGTCCGCACAGGATTGTTGGTTCCTATCGGATTTGCAGAACCGAAATGGTTCTTCGGCCTTAGTTAAGACCTCATGAAGCATGTCCACAGGTCCTTGTACGAAGACTCCACCTGTGTGAACATACACCAGGCGTGAGCTTCTCCTTCCCACGGTCACCTAATATGACCTTCGATCTTTTCCTAAAAAGTAATTTCGAGTTTTGGGCCTTCCTGAGTCCTGATGTTGAGAGCCTCTGCCTTCTCAATCCTCCAATATTTGAATTATCAAAACGTTGAAATGCCGCTCAATGGTGATTATCCCCCTGGGCCATATCTCAGTCCATGTGACCACTTTTCCCCATGACCATAGTCTACTTTGGGGTTTCCAATATCAAGAGCCCGACCCTTAGTCCTCGAGATGGTCGAAGTGTCGAATCCTGAAATGTTGAAATGGAAAATTCTCAGCCTATGCGACCACCTACCTCGTGACCACACGCCTCTTTCGGAACTTTGGGGTTTCCAACGCTGAAATGCCCCTGTTCCTTGCCTTTGGGATTCCCAAAATCCTGAACCCCAAATCTCTGAAATGCCACTCCCCATCTTTCTCCTCCAATGATTTGTTTTCCCCGGCTTTTCATGTTTCGTGATTTCAGAGTTTCAATTGCCGAAGTGCTCAGCTCTCTGTAGTGGAATCCCTGAATTGCTGAATTCTGAAATCCCAACACCTGGTATGCCAAAATGTCGACCTTCTATCGTTTTCTCAACACCTTTGGGATTTTGTGTTTCACGATCCCGTGATGCAAGGTTCTCCCAGTCCTTGCTCCTTGGGCTTCCCGGTATCTGAAATACCGATGTCACCTTCCTTTCAAGGATTTCCCCGAAACCTCAACTGTGTGCTCCTTTCTCAAAATTTCGGGATTCGTGGTTTCACGAACCCTCCACAACAAATGTTGCTCCCTCGACTTCCCGGTAGCCGAATCCCCGATATGTTGAAATGTGAATTCTCGGTGGGCTTTCGGATGTCCTCCACGCGTCCCCCTACAAAAGGACGACCATGATCCTCTCGTTGTTCTCAGACTTTCACTGTGAAGTTCCCCGATCTCTTATCATTGGGATTCCCAAAATGTCAAATATTGAATCTCTGAAAATCCAAAATACCTCTGTCATTTCAGGACTTTGACGAGCCTCTACTCAGCTCATGTACGAGCCTAACTCATGAATACCTTCTCCCAGATCTAACGATGGTCGGTGATCTGTGCAAGATCTGACGGCTTAGATCTTCTTCTCCTGTACGCTCTATTTCTGCCGCTACCTGGACATAAACCTGCAATGGTCCAGATCTCCTCTTCGCCTGATCCGACGAAAGCTGTACTCCCTCCTTGTGAGCACTCTATTTCTCCCTGAACCTTGGAAGAATGCAACTTATCAAAGACCTCAGCCTTTTCTCTTGTTGCTACGAAGCCCGTGACTTCGGCTTCTGTTTGCATTCTTTTATCCGCTGACCTTCCTGACCTTCTTTTGACTCACACCCTCTAAAGGGTCTCCTTTCATCATCTCCAACCTCTCGTCTCTGGCCTGTCCCTGAACGCACTCTCCCTCCTGATATTTATTCTCTTTGAATCCTTGAAGGATTCTTCGAATTCTGCGCTCCTTGCAGCGGTCGCTCTTGTGCACGAAAGCACTTTTCCTCCTGAGCTTGTTTATTCTGAAACCTTGAAAGGTTTCCTCGACCTCTACACTCCTTGTAGGATCCCTTCACATGACTGTGTTATCTCTCCTAAGCTTGTTTTTTGCTCAGACCTCCAAGGGACTTAATTCTTTCTTCTCCCTCAAATGGAGAATTTGATGTCCTCTGGCAGTCTCTTGCTCAAGCAACTCCTTGGTGAGTCTGCAGGGTGTTCAGAAACCCTATGAAGATCCTCTCCTGGACTCTTCTCTATTCCAAAACTCAAAAGAGTTATTTCCTATGCTCTTAGCACCTGCTCATTTCCCTCCTGGAAGAGCTTCCAGAATCCTCAGTGATTATGATTTCTCCTTGAACCCACAATGGAGTTCTCCTCTGCACTCTGTGCCTATGCTCAATGCCCTCCTGGTAGAGCCTCCCAGAATCCTCAGTGATTCTGTTTTCCTCTATGCCTTTCCTCTGCACAGTATTGTCTCCAAGGTGTTCAACAACCTTGAGATCTTTCCCTGAGTTTAAGACTTCGGCTAGTGCACCCTCCTGGCGCGTCTTTGTCCAAATTCTGCAGAATTGATAGTGCACTCTATGCACTAGCTTTCAGAACCCGTAGTGTTCTGTCATGCCCTCTTGGCATGAAGCCTCAAAGAACCCCAAACCTAAAATCAAAGAACCCACAGATAGCAGAACCTATCTATCCCTGCAAATGCACACTTAATCATACATCTACAACATATAAATACACACTCATGAAGACATTCATCACACACATAATAACATGTAGGAAAAATGTTGTTTATATTAATGCCTCTTTTTTCAATGTGTTCTTGAGCTCAGACTTTCACAGAGTCTCGACTCCTTCTCTCCTCTCTATTCTTCTCTACTCTCAATAATAAATCAAAACAAGATACAAAATATCTTTACATGAGAGGGCTCTTCGAGCTCTTCCCTCCAAGCTACCTACTCTATTCAATTACATTGAATTACATTGAATGGGTTGTCCAGTCTAGATTAGAGCTAGATCCATCCTTACAACCATTAAAGGCTACTCCTACCTAACACCTGCTCAAAGGCACCACTTTGGCTCTACCAACCTTACATACATTTAATACAATTTCAAATTCAAAATGTGAGAGGACTGGCGTCTCTCTTCCTTGAATGTGCGCCTTGAATGCGCTGAGTGGGTTGGCTGGCTGGTGCATGGATGGCTTGGGAGAAATTCTCCTGCATCAACATCCCTCCTACAACTTGAATTTATTAGACTGTTAGAGTTTGCAACACCTTTGACAACATGCGTTGTGAACTTTCCTGTAGGTGATGATTTGAAATTTTCTCCCAAACTATGAACCTGGTTAGGATGATGTTTGGTCAACAAGTCAATAATATAATGATTCATCTCCACAAATGTTTTTAGAAGAACCTAGATTGACATTTAAAAGTTATGATAAAAACATGACTCTGTTGTGTACTAATTCACTACAAACTATCCCAAAACTACCAGTTCGCTGCGGGCAAAGTTGGACTAGGTTTTATGATAGGTTTGCAAGACTTCACACATCTGAAGAGGAAAATGAATTTTGGAAAGTTAAAACTTCGGTCCTAAATGAATCAAAGTTGAGGAGGGTTTGAACTAGCAGAAAATAGAGGGTTCACAACGCCAATTTGCAACTCATAGTTTGTAGCACACAATTCGCAGTGCACATGAAGTTTGCAGTAAATGGAGTCATAGTTGCAATAATAAGTTGCAAGTTACCCTTTGACTAGAAAACATGTATCTTGGGTTTTCCTAAAGGTTTGAAGGACAAGAATGTGCAAGCTAAGCAAGAAAACAGGAGTTCACAACACCAATTGTACAAACCAGTTTGCAACACTAATAGTTCGTAGCAATAACAATTAGCAACAATATACAATGGTTACAAGGAAGAAATATAAGCTTGCATTTGGATGATGTGAACATGTAACCAAATACTGCATGAAGGATTTAAACTGAGAGACATATATGAACAAAACTTTCCCTCTTATGTTAATGATGACAACCACCATTATGAATAAAAATACTTTTGTAATTGTACTCTGATCAACTTTCTAGACCTTGACTCCTGTACATTTTATGTGTTAACAACTTTCATTCAAAGGGTGATATTTATTCATAATGAGTTTTCTGAAATATGTCATGGGGAGAGATCAAATGTTGATGCAATTTTTGGAAGCAATGTTGTATGGAAATAGGCTACCCAATTGATGATGAAAATGTAAAAGAAAAAAATCACAAAGGAAGTGATGTATTTAGAATTGTGGATATATATTTTCAATTGGGATTTAGAACTCGATAGGTATGAGATTTGATAGATGATATCTTCACCCTATGGGAAAATATTAGTATAAAAAATCATAGAGTTAAGAAGGACAAACCATTAATATGTGGCAAAAGTAAGACAGGTCTTGAAATAAAAAATCTCCCAGAAGATATGACTATAACACGTTGGAGAACGATACAAGGAGTGAAGGATGAGAAACTTATCATAGCTATATTATCATGTGTAAGGTCGGGTGAATTGTCAATGGAAGAAATGTGTGCTGAATTAAAAAGTAAGTTTGTTGAGTTATTTTTATTTATGTTAGGACAAGAAAATTGACTTTTTTAGTTTAACATATCAATGTTCTAAGTATTTTATTATATATATCATTATTATTTTTATTATTTAGTCACAAGGTGTATATGAGAATACAAGAGGAAATGGTTAAGATGTTGAATGAAGAAATTTGGGATGATGTTAAACTCAACTATCCAGATTCAAGCTCTATAATAGTATTGAAATTGTTTTTTGTTGCATTCAAAAAGGTATGTTGATTTATTACATTCATATTATTCGTTTGTAGGTTAATTTATTTATATTTTAATAGTTATAGATATATAACTATATGTTTGTTTGTTTCATTAAAGATGACAAAGAAGAATGCAGATGGGGTACCTGAAATATTCAAAAATTTTATTCAAAAAGCCAAGTTTGAAAGAGAAAGAAGGAGACGTGTTCAAACTATTGAAATTGATGACACCCTTGATCACTACATTTGGAATGGGTTCGACATTTTCAATATAAAGTGATATTAGGTGATTGTGAACAAATTGCAAATATTGTTCCTAAAAAAGAATACTCCCTAGTTATTGAGGATATCCCTCATGGTTAAAATATCCAAAACATTGGATATGATACTTAGCCTTATACTTACCCAGATTTCAATAAAGTGGTTATGGGATTTATGGAAGTCACAACATCACCATTTTGGAGATTTCTGGTTTTTCATTTAGACACACAACAAGGATTAGTACAATCAAACTTTAAGGGAAAATAAAAGACAAGGATGCAGTTTATTTGGTAAGATATTGAAAGTGTATGTTTAGCAATTAAGATTAGATTTTTTTTTTATTAATTCACAAGTTGATTGAATATTCACTTATTTATGTTACATGCACAAGCCTAATATTCATAGCTCCAAATAGAGAACCATTTAAATGTGATTTTGAGAGTATACATCTTGCAACCTGGACAAAAGATGATTCTTATAATTCTATTCTTGTCAATGTAAAGGATGGAGGAAATCCTAGTAGTTTATTGGTTTACAATGTTGTGGTTAGAAAGATAACATATGAGGAAAAGGATTTGAAAGGAGAGATAGTTAACATTTATCAAAAACCACAAGTATTAATTAATTATCTTATAGATGCATTTTCAAATGAAGGAGATTGGGTTTTGGATTTGTTCTCGGGTTCAAGTAAGAATTATGATCTAACATTTATGAATTCATATCTCAATATTATATTATTTTTAATTTATGTCTTTTTATAGTATTTAACTTCATTATTTATTTTGTATTTTGTGATTAGGTACAACATTAGCGTGTTGCTTATAGAAAGGAAGAATTTTCATAGCCATTGAAAGTGACCCAATACAGTGCAATTTATTCAACAAAACATTAATGCTATTCCAGCTCTTCCAGATGAAATGTAAGAATTTGGCTTGAGGAAATGAGATTTTAGTGAATCAAAGGTGGAAAAAATGTCAAAGGAACCTCAAGTACCATTAGGAGGATTGATTGGAAATGATCACTTTGGAGAACTAGCGGATATCAAAGACCCAATGGAAGCACAAAATGATGTTGAAGAAGATGATAATGTGTTTGTTGAGAATGATCAATTTGGGATATATGATATTATTGATTAGCTTTAAGATGGCCTTGAAGACGATGCTCAATTTTGCAAATTTTTGATGAGATATAACTGTAATGTTTTGACTTTCATATTTTAAAATAAGAATGAGTATGTATCTATTGTTGTTTTATGATGAATATTTTTTATTGCTTTATTTTTACTTTTATTTGTATGTGAATCACTATACTAGGGAAAATTTTATTAAATTTTGTCATT
>JZKD02S0515531.1:69799-80457 GCA_000966675.3 Picea glauca
AGAGAACAATTAGGTGACATTAACCTCACTGTGAATCCTACAGATCCAATCACAAATCCTGTTGCAGGAGGATCTGGGATACCTCCTTCACCACCTCCCTCATCTCCTTCCTCTTTTGATAAAGGAAATTCGCCTTCTTAGCCTTCCACACCCACTACCCCAATGGAAAATCATAACAACCCTGCTAGACCCTGGTTGGACCAGGATGTTGTAGTTGTACCTGGATCCCAGCACCCTTTACCTAAGCACCCGGAGAAATGGCTTCCCAAGTTTGATCCTGATTCAAAACAGATAGTTGAAGATCATATCAAATAATTTATGTTAGCCATTAGACTTCGCAATATTGAACATGAAGACGTTGTCTGTAGGTTGTTCCCTTATACTTTTGAGGGTAATGCATCCACTTGGTACTTTGCCCAACAACCCCATACCATAGTGTCTTGGGAAAAGTTTGAGTCATGCTTTTTGGAAAAATTCGGAGATGGTAAACCTACGGAAGTCTTAGTCATGGATCTTTCAAGATTAAAAATGAACCCAAAAGAAAAAGTTAAAGATTTTAATCAAAGATTCTTAACACTTAAAAATCGAATCCCTGCAGATTCTATGCCTGCTGAGAGTCTTGTAATAGCTTACTACACTAAAGCTTTACATCAAAGTATAGCTATTTGGGTTAAACGATCTAAAAAGGCCACGTTGTTGGAAGCCTTCGAGGAGGCTAGTCAAATTGAAAAAGACATACTTAGTCTTAAGGAATCTTCTAGCAATGAAATTGAAACTAGTTCTTCTTCCAAAAAGAAGATTGAAATTCTACCCAGACCTACTCAAAATAAAACACAACCTGAAAACTATGATTTGGAAAATTTAACTAAAGTTGTTCAAAAACTGTCGAATCAAGTTATAGATTTAAAAAGGTCGACTGAAGAAGCTTCCTCGAGTAAAGGATCCTACAAACCTTTTTTCCGAAAGCCTTTTCTTACCAACAGACCTAATCCAAACCTCGAAGGCTTGAACCTAGAAAGTTTGCAATGTGCTCTTCAAACAATTTTAGAATCCCAAGATAACTTGATTCCCCCTGAAACCCCTTAGGAGGAAGTTGAACAGTAAACAGTTCAAGAAGAAGAGTCTTCTCCAAACATATTTTGACACTTCTCGGACAGCATATTTCAAGCTAATTTCGAGATTGTTCACCCTTATAACACTAGGAGTAAGACAACAAACAAGCCTTCTACTGAGAACACTACAAATTTACCTTCAAATCCATCTAAATCAGTAGAAACGAAACAGAGTAATGTCAGCCCTAACTTAGATTATGATGTTGTTGAAGATCTTAAAAAATTAAGGGCTATCATTTCTATTTATGAGTTGTTGAAGTTTCCATTTTTGTTACAGAAAATGTTGCAAAATATTTCAGAGAACGACAAAAATGGTAATTCAATTGGTAACAAGGTTGTGCAAAGCAAAGTTCCGCAAAAGACTTCCACTAAAAATAATCCTGATCCTCGAGATAAAGGAAGCCTTCCTGTAGTTCCTGTAAATAATGTAAATAATGTAAATAATGTAGATAAAGTAGCGTCAAAAATTGCGAGTAAAAAGCCATAAGCTACTACTCTTAGTACTCGCAAGAATGTACCTCATTTTCTTTTAAATTTCGAAATTTTCAACAGAAATGTGCATAATTTTATGGTTGACTCAGGAGTGTCATCTAATGTGATACCTTGGTCTGTCTGCCAAAATATTAACGCCGAAGTGGAACCATCTACTTTGAAAATCATACAACTTGATCATACAAATGTCAAAGTTATAGGCGAACTAAAGAATGTGTTAATTAGATTATCGTCTAACCCAAAGGTTTATCAAGTTATTGATATAATTGTGGTGGATATTCCAAAAGTATATGGTCTGTTTTTGAGCAGGGACTGGTCGGAGCAGCTACATAGTTACTTCGCGACAGACGGGTCTCACTTATGGCTTCCCAAAAACAGTAAGCCTAACAAGATCAGAGTGAATCGTGAGCGCTACCTAAAGTTCATGGTTACAGATTTGAACGATCCTAACGAACCATATACGTCTTCTGTTGATTCACCTGAAGTCCAAGGGATGGACACCTTCTTCAGAAATTTCATGGTTGAGGTTTCACCTATCAACAATCCAAAACAGCAGTCCGAGATCGTAGCATACATGCAACCAACAACTTCTATGCAACAGTCCCATGTGCCCGATAGAAACCAAATTTGGTCTCTGTATTTCAACGGTTCTAAGTCTAAAGAAGGAGCTGGTGCAGGCTGCATCATTATCGATCTGGCAGGTAACAAGACATTAATGGCTTGTAGACTAGAATTTGAATGTACTAACAATACTGCAGAATATGAGGCTTTACTGCAAGGTCTCAGAAAAGCCTTGGATATGAACATTAAAAACCTGGTTGTATTCAGTGACTCTGAAATAGTGGTTAGGCAGGTAAGAGACTCTATACACTGTCTTTCCCCGCATCTCAAAAGTTACCAGTCTGAGGTATGGAGTTTAATGAACAAATTTTCTGCTTTCAATACAAATTCCATTCCTAGATTAAATAATGTTGAAGCAGATCTACTAGCTAATATAGCCTCTAAACTTCTTCCTGCAGAAGGATTATCTCCAAACGCATTCTCCATCGAGCTATTGTTTCGACCATCTGTTCCTGACAATATTACAAACTGGAGAGTATTTGACAATGATCAGCAGATCATTAACTTTCTGCACATGGAAGAAACATTTCAAGGCGCAGTGATAGATGAACGCACACACGACGACAATTTGCACGATTTTACGGTAATACTTGATCCGAAATCTCCTGAAGTTCTATCGGACATGGTAAATTTCATACTCAAATCCACAGTTAGATTAGAAAATTTTTATGATTTTGAAGATAAATTTAAAAATACGGTCAATTGTAAAACCAATAGTTCCTCGTTGTCTTATGAAAAAGTCAATTTAGGAACTAGTGAAAATCCTCAGTGCATCAATCTAGGCTTGGGATGTTCTAGACAAGAAAAAATTGCTTTTGTTAAATTATTTAAATAATTTAAGGATGTCTTTGCATGGACGTACGATGATCTTAAAACGTTTGATCCTAATATCATACAGCATGTCATCCCAATGAAACCCCAAACCTTACCCTTCCAACAGAAACTGAGGAAAATGCACCCTAAACTAGAACCGATCGTTCAAAAATAATTGAATAAAATCCTAAGTGCTAAAATAATCTTTGCTGTTAGACACACTCAATGGGTGTCCAACCTTGTCCCAGTTCGGAAGAAAAATGGGGAAATTCGACTTTGCGTCGATTTCCGAAACCTTAATAGAGCGTCTGACAAAGACAATTATCCTGTCCCACCCATGGAACAGATCCTGCAACAGGTATCTGGTTCCGAGAGGCTATCCTTATTGGATGGTTTCTCCGGATACAACCAAGTCCTGATGTCTCCACCAGACCAACTCAAAACTACCTTTCGTACCCCGTGTGGCACTTATGCTTATCGCAAAATACCCTTTGGATTGATTAATGCTGGTGCTACCTTTTAGAGAGAAATGGACATTGCTTTTCGAGGCTTAATCAATCACTCCGTCGTAGTTTACTTAGATGATGTGACCGTTTATTCTAAAAACAAAGACGATCATCTAGCTCACTTACGAGCCGTTCTGCTACGATGTCGTAAATACGACATCTCCTTGAACCCCAAAAAGTCCATCTTTGCAGTAGAACATGGTAAATTTCTAGGATTCATTGTGTCTAGTGATGGGATGATTATTGACCCCAAGAGGACTCAAGTCATCGCTAAACTTCCCCCTCCTACATCCAAGAAATCCATGCAGTCTTTCCTAGGCCAGATTATTTTCGTGAGAAGATTTGTCCCCAGCTTCTCCGAAATGGTCAGGCCTCTATAGAACCTGATTAAGAAAGACACCCAATATCACTGGGGACCCGCAGAAAATCAAGCTTTTAATGCCATAAAGAAGGCCATAATAGACGCTTCGTCTCTCATTAGCCCTGACTTCTCTCAAGATTTTACACTCTATACTTTTGCCTCTAACCGTTCCTATGCCGCAGTCCTAACTTAGAAGAATTCCAAGAACAACGAAGTACCCATCGCCTTTATGAGCTCTGCTTTCAAAGGTGCTGAACTTAACTACCCATCAGTTGATCGGCAAGCCTACGTTGTTTTCAAAGAATTTAAGCACTACTGGTCCTATCTTTTGAAGTCAAGGACGAAAGTCATTGTCCCCTACCCTGCCGTAAGGAACTTGTTAGTGCAGAAGGAGTTAGGAGAGAAGAGAGCTAACCGGGTCACCTCCTTGCAAGAGTATGACTTAGAGATCACCCCAACTCATATCGTGAGAGGCCAAGGGTTGTGTAAATTAGTTGTTGATTCAGAAATAGGACAGCAAGAAGATAGTGATACGTCAAACCTAGAACAACGCGATCAAAGTTTAGTTTGTTGTGCACAAAACCTTGTAATTCCTTGGTAAGACAATATTAGATTCTATCTTGAACATGGGTCAGCACCCCGTCACCTTGACCCCGCCAAAAGAAGAGCGTTGAGACTAAAGTCCGCCTCCTTTCATCTAATTAACGGTATACTGTTTCCTCAGAATTTTGACGGCGTACTGATGTGCTGTCTCAAAAAAGACGAAGCAGAAAAAGTATTGCTAGAGTTGCATGCAAGAGAAGTTGGTGGTCACTTCGGTGGCGACACCAATGCTCATAAGGTTTTAAGAGCCGGTTACTACTGGCCCACACTTTTTAGGGACGCCCACACCTTGTGTCGTAAATGTATCATCTGTCAGAAAGCATCAGGGCGGTTGTAGAAACCAGCCTTTCCCTTGCAACCCGTCTCAGTAGATTCTCCTTTCCAGCAATGGGGCCTTGATATCATAGGTCCTGTTAACCCTCCGTCCTCGCAACAACACAAGTATATTGTGACGACCAAATATTACTTTACCCAACGGTCTAAAGCTGCTGCGCTAAGAATTGTTAACACCAGTCAGGTAATCGCTTTTCTAAACTTGAATATTATCACTCGTTTCGGTATCCCTGATTTTCTAGTCTTCGAAAACGCTTCATACTTTTCTTCTCTTGAGATGAGTGAGTTTGCTTTGGAAAAAGGAATAAAGATGAAGTATTCTGCTAGTTACTACCCCCAGGGAAACGGCTTAGCGGAATCAACCAACAAGAACTTGATCAAAATTATCAAGACAACTGTGGCTGAAAATCACAAGAACTGGCACAATGCACTGTTGAGCGCACTGTGGGATGATAGGGTAACACCCAAAGCCGCTATAGGTAACTCCCCCTTTTTCCTCGTTTATGGCAGAGAAGCAATTCTGCCACCTCACATTCTTCTTCCTTCGCTTCAGTTGTCACAAAAGGTCCAAGAAGAAGATTGTCCCCCTTTAGAAAACCGAATTAACGCTTTGATGAAGTTGGAAGAAGTAAGATCCCAAGCTAAGTGCAAGTTAGATCAACATCAATAATTGATTAAAAGTTGGTTCGATTCTAATTCTGCTTCTGATAGGAATTTTGAAGTAGGCGATCTCATCTTAAAGTGGGACAAACCACACGAAGGAAAGGGTGAGCACACCAAATTTCAAAACTTATGGCTTGGGCCATTTTTAATTGCTGAAAAGTTGGGTCCTAGTTCCTTTCGATTGCAGAATCTTGAAGGGAAACTTGACACCTATCCGGTCAATGGCCAAGCCCTGAAGAGATACTTTGCTTGATAACTACCCTTGTATATTATGTATATATTTTTGCTTTTGTTTGCGTTTTCGTTTGCTTTTTGTTTTTTGATTTTGATTTGATTGGTCAGTTTGTGTTTTTTGACATACACATACCTGTACACTGAGCCATTCAGACAAAGATGATAGAAAAATTTCTTCGCTGAAATAACTTCTGAAAAATTGTACAAACATCAATGGTATATCTTTGAAACTGATATATATGTTGGAAAATTTTTGTTGTTTGAAAGAAGTTTACTGATTTCAATCTTTGAGCAAAGCTCGTCATGATCATCTATTATCTTTTTACGCTGTCCCTTTTCCGTAAAGGAATGACTAAAAAATATGTCTCCCTGTCATAGGAAGTTGTTTTGTAAATAAAACATTTCTGGAGATAAATAAAGGACAGTGCTAACAAATTCTGATGAGGTCTAAAAAAAAATGCTAAAATATCAAGACTTTCAGCGTCACCCCGCTCAGCTATCTACAAAAGAAAAACAAAATAAATAAGAGCTGTGGGAAGTGCTTGTAAACCCACTGGGATACTGAACAGTTCTGCTGGTAGCGGGTAAATGCAAGCATGGCGCCAAGACAAATTCATCGGGGTACTGAACAGGCCCGCTGGAAGCGAAGCAATGTCGGGTACATGAAAATATGCAAAAAATATAAGAAACCTCTTTAATGTCCTTTATTTTGATCCAGAACTTCTTAACAGGATACATATGTCAGAGTGGGTTAAATGGAAAACATGTCGAGGCTATGGACGCCTGCTGGCAGCAGTGGCCATGCCAACAGTATTGGAGATTTTATCATTAATGTCGTGACTTGCTGATCTTAAGACTGTTATTGGTTTCCATCTTTTAAAACACTGCTGGAAAAAATGATTAATGATGATGTTTGAGCGACTTTCTGGTTGTTATTTTTGAGTTGAAATTTTCTTGGTTGTCCTAATCTGAATTTGTTACTTTTATAGAGATAACTGCTTCTTCCAGTGTGTCTCCATTGTTGGCAGCCAACTCACTCTTTCTTATCGTCTATAAGCTGCATACACCTGTGTCTTGCAAACATCAATTTTTTCGTCGCATCTTTCAAATAGACGACACTTTTATTTTTGTGACATTTGCAAATTTGTTTTCATTAAGTTTTCACGACTGTAAGCGTGAAAACTTCTCCTTTCGAGGTCACATTTCGATCCCTATTTGAACTGTCATAATCTTTTTATCGATATTTACTATTTCACTTACCTTTTGTTTATCATTATGTGGCTGAAAGGACTTTTAAACTATGCTCATTGAACATTTTTATATTGATTGCATAACTTGATTTTATTGAGCTTGTAAGGCATTGAGCATTTGGATTTACTTTTTATGACTTGCCTCATCTTTTAGTTTGCATAGGGGTTATGCTTAATTGTGTTTATATATATGATATAATCCTTATGTTAATCTTTTTACAACTTTTGGCTTGTCAACTATTATGAATTCGTTCGGCACATTGGTTAAACATTTATACAATGGCGCATGGCTAACATTTGGTGTTGGTTTCACGTTGAATGTCGATGGTTTAAAAACTATACTCTAAAGTTCATTTGGCACATTGGCATAACACTCACCATTTGATTCTTTGGTTGGCCAAACGATATGGTTTTTGAGCTATGCTATGATTGTTTGAACAGATGTGTAAATCAACGATTGTACTTTACCATAACTATCGTGCATGGCAGTGAATGACTCCACCACCTTCGCATGCGCGCATTTATTATTACCCCTTTGGCTCGATTCACTGCTGTTGGTTCGGGTATCTCTGTTACTGTGTGTTGATGAATTCGAGCCCTTCCCTTACCATGCATTCAACTCCATGGCACCAGTCGTGCAAGTTGAACCCAATGGAAAACAGACCCTGTTAATGTTTGATAATGCCCACCTATATTTGGCAGACAGTGGATGGCTTACCTTTGTGGAAGATTTCGAGGGTTTTAACCTTTGCGTGGCTCGACAGTTTTCCATGACCTTCGATGGCTGTCGAGCCAAGGTCGGCGATATACAATTGGAAATTGATGAACAGTTTATCAGTCTTGCTACTGGTTTTCCTGCCACTGGACAACGATGGTCCAAGAATTGCAAAGTCGAGGAGGTCCCATGGACACTGCTCTTCCAGTCGCGCAAAATCACCTCCTGTGATAGAGGTATGCCCGTAACTATGCTCAAACAACGTTGGCATGATTTATTGATGATAATTAAGCAATTTGTGACCTGCGAAGGTCGGTACGGGTTTGTGTTCCTCCACCACCTGCATTTGCTTATGGTTTTTATGGGATACTCTCTCAATATGCCCTATTATTTGCATTGAAGCCTTTTTAAAATGTTGAAGAAGTACAAAAGACACCAGGCTGATAGTAGCTTTTTTCATCATGGGCTTGTTAAGCTTATCGTTGTCTGTCATTTGAGTCTGCACAGGGATTGTTGGAGAAATTTCGTTGACTAGAATGGTTTTGAGGATTCGAATCCTACACAGGTCGACAAACCTATGGTGAGAAAGGTCAAGGTTGTACCCCCAGTGCCCTACCATATCCTTCTGCCTAAACCCTCAACCGACCCTCCTATCGATTTACCCCACACTATGACTAAGAGTGTTGAGACTGTTAAGCCTATGGGAAAAAATCCCAAGGAAAACCTCACTGCAAACGCCAAAGGGAAAAATAATGCCCGTTTGATTTCACGGATGGAAAGGAACAAGCCAAAACCCCCTATCGAGCTTAACCCTATCGTGTTGAGTGAGGACTCTGATTCGGAAGTGGAGCGTTTCTTGGCTAGAGAATACCCCTATTCGCAAGGTTTGTGTGCTGAACCCTCGTATGAATTTGTGTCAAACCTACCCTCCTGCCTACAGAACAAACCTAACTACCCAGGCATTAAGTTGCCTTGTGAAACCCTCGGTCATTTGCCCAAATCCTCTCCTGCTCTGTCTAAACCTACAGTGTCACCCTGTGATCAATGAAATTTATGGTTGGAGTGATATTATAATGATGTTCCAATACTCCAGTCAAATATTCAGTCACTAGAGGACCAGATTGCATCCCTGACCAGTCAAAAGGCCAAGCTACAAGCGACAGATAAGAAACAAAAGACGACCGGCTCCATCTTGTTTAAAAATGTGGAATCAACCACGACTGTTGTAAATTCCAAGCTGGCATAATTGAATAGCCTCGTCGCCACATAGGTATATTTGATATCATTTGTTTTTTGTAAATAATCTAGGTTTATATAACGATTTGGTTTCGGTTTTAAACAACTATGTTCACTTCATTTGAATGGCTTTGTTACATTGCATGCATTCTATATATAGCTTTGCTTTGACTAAATGGAATTTCGTTTTCCCGATCAATCCCAGTTTAGTTTCTATTAGATTTTCATCGATTTGATTGATCTTGGTGTGGATTTTATTTGTTTGATTGAGTTAAAATGGATGCTCTGTTTGTATCTATTCTAGACAGGAAATGTTCCTCATATTCAATTTAGAAAACGATCACATTTCGATTCGATTTCGTTATAATGCATACGTTATGATTGGCAATGATTTTGATGAAGTTAATTGTTACGGTTTGTTGTGCCATATGAATTTTGAAGTACAAGAATTCAACTCGGATCGTTTCCAATGGGACTCTGTTTCTTCGGAAACATTGCTTATTTTAAGCCTGTTACAAACACACCCAAATCATGAATAGATTTAATTCATAATGAGTATGCTAAAAAGCCAACCGGTTAATTCGCATTGATTTACTGTTAGCTCGACCACGTTATCAGTTGGATTGGTATTGCAATGGATACTCTGTTTGAATTTGATTTGTAAAACGAGATTGGTTATATCCGGATTCACTATTTATTTCTATGTTAAACTCAGTCATGATTCGTTTAAATAAATGATTTCGTTCAATACCAATCAATTTTATTTGACCATTTTGCAATAATCAATTATCATTTATGTCGATTCTATTATGATTTTGATCAAAGTCAAATCGATCTGGTTACGATTTTGTATGAGTTGATTCTCGCACCTGTTTGAATTAATCTACCTATAGCGTGAATCGTTTGATGTCATGACAACTATAATAATTTTAAAACGATTCCGTTTTGATCTGATCGTATCTCCTGTTGTTGGAAAAACACAATGTTTGCCTGTGATTTGTTTTATTGCATTAATTTCAAATTGGATATGGAATGATTTTCAAAACTGTTTGGTTTTGATTCTGTTTACCCGATTGTGATAACAATCTAAACAGAGTATGCATGTCTCTCTATTCAGTTATTGGATTTTGATTATATTTGATTTCAAATGATATAACATTTTCAAATGGAAAGATTCATTTTAAATGACTGTTGGTTGTTAATTCAATTTGATTTCATTAAAAAGATTTGATTTAATTTCAATTCTGATCTTGTATCTTATTTTAGATTAGCTACAGAATCAAATGATTCTGTAGCTAAGTCTGTAGAATTAGATTTTTATTGTTTTGCTAATAAAATATCCCTCCAACTTATTATTTTTGGTCCATTACAGGTGAATTAGAAATTGCATTGGATTTGATGAGCAGTTAGAGGATATTTGAAATATTTTGGTTTCATTTTAGTTTCTTAGTTTAGTTGATCTTGGGAATATCTTCCCATATTTTGTAAACAGTTTGATAACCTCCACAGGGAGGTTTTACCCTGTGGAGAAACTTATAAATACTTATTATTGTTGTAATAATATCATCCTCATTCGTGGGAGAACAAGGATATGGAATTTTAAGACAGACTGAGACATAATTTGATATTCTGCTACAGCTTTAGCTTTTCATGATATCAATATTTTGTTTTATGTTTATGTGTATCTATTTGCATTTGGTTAATGACTACTTTAGCTAT
>JZKD02S0515531.1:83326-114415 GCA_000966675.3 Picea glauca
AATTTCAGCTCTTGATTCGCTATAATTATGGAGATACACTCTGTGGAATATAGGGTTTGTGACCAGTCCTGAAACTAGTCAATAAACAGGTGTTCCGGGTAAAACAGTCATAACTGTTTCATACAGACTCCAAATGCAGTGGGACAGCTTCCATTGAAAAGAGTACGGACTTTAGTTTCTTGTGTACGAGTTTCAGAATCAGATGTTAAATATTGAGCGTGGGGCATGTTGTACAAGTTGGGTCTTCGAAACAGACCAGAATTGAATAAAGTTTTATTATCTCTCATATATTCTTGGGTGGAAGGAAGGGGCAAGGATAGAGAGTTCAAATCTCTCTTGATATTGGAATCTGTAGCTACCTTTGGAAGTCATTACTTCCCTTGAACAAAAACTATTGATTATTTCCCATATATATTGTGCATGGTGTATTGTGGTGTATTGGTGTAACTCTTATACTATTGTTCATTTCTTATTGGATATAATTGAATGGTTTAAGTATAAGTTGGAAAAGGTTTTTAAATTGTACTTGATACTGATTCACCCCCCTCTCAATATCAACACTTGCCTCTTATTTATACTTTCATGTAGCTTCCTCAAGGGGTTACCTTTTAAAAATATTAACCTACTTTCCTTATTTTAGGGTTAACCCACTTTTAATTTCTCCATTAAATTTATTATTTAAATAATTTATTTTTTATTCACTTTGAATTATAGTACACTCATCACTTCAGTTTATTATTTATCGTCTAAAATATCTTAAACCACTTTGACTACTTTGACCTTTTGCGGCTTCTAGATGACTCATGAGGGTTCTCCAACTTCACATGGCCATAACTCTCTAACCATGAGGATTTATGTGAATTTCCAAATACCAATGTATTATCTGTTGGAGTCACCCTTGTGTTTTAACCCGTCACAATTTTCGTTTCGATGCTAGAAATCATAAGATGGTTCTCTTTTTCCCCTCTGAGAGATCGATGATCTCTAAGAGCTTGAGTACGCAAGCAGCTAAATTTTTTCTACCCTCGAGACAAGTCCTACATTTTGTAAGAATGTTCCCTCTTTTGGTTCTACTTTTGGATCTCGCAGGTCGGATACTATAACTCATGAATTCACACGTCCTGAATCACGAAACGACGAAGTCATTTTAAGCTCTCACTCAAGACAGTGACTAGGGCAGAATTTTTAACTCATGTTTAGACGTCGTCGGGGTTTCGCGCCTCGGCGTTAGCCAAACTCAAATTTTTATTTTTACAGCCCCGAGAGCTGAGAACACGAGGTCCTTTAGGGATAAACCTGGTCAAGGATTAAAGGCAAAAAAGATAACCGTGGTTAAGATTCGTTCTCGACGTTTCACCACTCGGCACTATCATTTTCGAAAGTTACGGCGTCTAAAACCCTGACTCACGAAGTCGCGATGTAATTATAACATGATTAATTAATCACTTAATACAAGATTACCTTCCCCTTAATTAAGCCTTGCTATCGCAGTCTCGCGGTTTCGCAACTCGGCATATAAATCTCCCAGAAACTTATCTTCGAAGTTCCGAGTTGCGATACGGCGAATAAAACGATTATAAAATTAATTATGCCTCAAATCGCAATTACCTTTAATTAAACCAAATTCGGTCCTCGCGGTCTCGGGAGTTGGAGACTCAAAATGTTAAAAGAAAATCCACGATATAACGAATAGCGAGAAATTGATTAACGTTGACAAGATTGGATTAATTAAGTTAAAGCAAGATATATCCCACGTCTCGAGGTTTGCATGTTTCCCGAGGAAGCCTTTTCTCTCCATACTCCAACTGACTGTTAAACCGTCATAAATTTATGACATTAATGGGAAATAGGGTAAATCTATGGATATAAGATCGGTTTTTACAGTGAAAATTTAATTCTAAATATGATTGGACGGGCTTGTTTTGAAAGGTACAATTTTTTCAAATATATAGAAGAGCTGCGTTTCATTATGCATTTTTCATAGCACGCAGAGCTCGTCATTTCTGAGTAAACTAACTTCTGCATGTATACGCAGTTCTATCGTAGAAGAGATAAAACACAACTTCAACAATGGCTCTGTGGAAAGCAGCAAAGGCGAATGTCGAGGTTATAGGACAAGGCTCAGATACTGTCTCTGATACTTCACCCCGAAGTGTCGACTCGGTTCCTAACTGGTCATTTGTTTCAGATATTCTGCAATCTAAATTGGTGGATTATTCAGACGACTCCGACGGCAACGAAAAAGATGATCTAAATACCAAATACAAAATAGTCGTCCAATCTGAAATGCACAGAGTAGCAGCCCGACCACGGTTGCTTCCTTATTATGACATGGTCTGATGGGCGTTGGATCATGTAGACGTACCAACCAGGACTATCATGAATGAGCAGGGAGTCACTATAGGGACTTTTAGGCCTGAGCATATGAAAACCATGTACAAGATACCTGCGATGTCTGAATACACATATGACGCTGAGTTCCTGGAGGAATTCAAGGAGAAGGAGTGCACTCAGTATGATAAAACCATGTCCGGTTTGATAAAGGATTGGGTTTCGCACACCGCGAAATTCAGAGCTAATGACCAAGGTGTTTATTCAATCGCCTCGTTGCAACCGCAGTATAAATATGTGGCCATGATGGCTTGCCGGTTATATGGGAGAGAGGACACATCGCATTTTTACCTTGCGTGGGTGCCCCTGATGTTTCAGGTCGTAGAAGGTTGCTCTTTTAACTGAGCGATGATGCTTTCGGATAGCTTGGCCAATCGGGTCACAGAGTATCGGGAGCAGAAGGAGAGTGGGAAGGCGTCATCGTTCTTCATGTCCGCATATATTATGGACGTAGTTTGTTCTATGACACCGTTTCCATTAATGAGATGGTGCTGGACTCTGGTCGAAGACAAAACCATACATGTATACCATGAAAATCTATGGGAAAACAAAGCAGAAAAGTTCACATATGAAATTTTTAGCTGAGTGATGGTGCCCCTGCATATCGCCATTTTTGTCCACCCACCATCTCGTATCTCGGACAGCATTGCAACAAATCTGAGTAGCATAGTGGACTGGTATGTGGAGGCAGATTTTTCGTACTTCAGAGTTTTCAGAGCTTCTGTTCCCCCTCATGAATTTCCATTGTTCATTCCTAACAAGCTGGCTTGTCGCGAGGTCGCCCGACAGACGGTAATTGGTGGGGTGAGTAAAGAACTCAAAGGGTACTCAAAGAAGGTATGGTCGTCTTTTCCCATTCAGATTAATTATTATTCTTTATTAGATTTCGGGCATGCCAAAGCCGAGGCTGCAGCCCTGGAAGACCTAAGTTTGGTCTCCATCGAATATAAGAAACATGATCCACAGAGGGTTGTGAGCAAACATTTAGCTAATTGTGGGCTCAAGAGATTTGAGCATGAGAAGTCACCCCCGGATGATGTTTTCTGAGGGGCAAGGTCTTATGAAGAAGTTCTAGCCCAGATCCAATCCTTAGCACCCGAAGACACAGCCGCTGTATTGAGATTCCAGGAACATAGACGAAGTTGTCTCCCCGCTGTGTTGCGAGGTGGGAGTCTAGGTGTTTCCGAGACGAAACAGAAGGATGTTGAAGGTTCTGAAGATGCAACTCCTGACCTTGGAAAACACCAGGACGAGGAGGAACAAACGAGGAATCCTGAAGCGGAGGTGAAGACTTTGGACCCGCCAAGGAAACAGAATCCGGAGACCGAGATAAAGACTCCAAGACCGCCAAAGAAGCAGAATCCTGTCGATACTCGAGGAGAATCGGAGAACCCATCACCTCGGTCACACCCTTGCAGTCGACACAGGGAAATGTCGGTGAGGGATGGATATTTAATGAAGAACTGAGGCCCATAAGAGTAGAAGAACTCCCTCCAAATGATTTTTTCTTTGATAAGAAGAGGAAAGATGTAGTGAAAAGAGAGTTCTATCAAGAAGGAGGGTCTACTGCGAAAAAATATAAAATCATGACCAATGGAAAAGATAAGAAAAGCGACCAATTCGCCACTGAAATCGCAGGAATGTTGGGAGCGTATGCTTCGGCAAATCAATTCTTAGTCGGGCTTTTGAAGAACCAATTGAAAAGGAAGAATCACCTAATTAGGACCCTCGAGGCTAGATTGGCCACAGCCGCGGAGAGTGCTGAAAGTCAGGCTAGCGTGGAAATAGAACAGGCCAGATTGGCTGACAAAAATGAAATAGAGGTTCTTAGAGCTAAGCTCGAGCAAGCACAGTTGGTGGTCCGAGATGGTCGAACGAAGGCGAGTCAACAAAAGAGTTTGATTGAATAGCTGCAGACTCGGGTAGAAATCGCCGAGAGAAAAATGATAGACATCAGGATATTTAAGTCCCAAGCGATCGAGATTCGGAGCAGAATCTCTTCGACACATCAGAATTTTCTCACCAAGGTGGGAGCGATTCGGGAAAACTGTCTGCTGGTCCATCAAGTTTCCGAGAACTTATCGGCCAGAGAAAGGGATGCAGGAGAATCTCAGGTCGCTTTCCAAGAGGCGGTAATAGCCACTAACAACCAAGTTTCGGCGGGTACTCCCAGGTTCACCATCTCGGAGAAAACTCGAGGAAATATTCTGTTGAAGGAGTGGGAGCACAACATCGCCTTGGGCAAGGAACACACCCAAAAGATAACCAAATCCGTCGAAGAAGTTTTTAATTCTATAGATGGCGAGTTGTTGGGAATTGACAGCAGAGGCAATGCCGAAGCATTGATGCAAATGAATATAGAACAGATCTCACTTGATCTGAAAGATAAGGAAAAAAGAGATTTGGTTGATATCTCTCAGATGAATATGGTGGACATAGTCCAAGTTGATAAGTACATGATCTAACCCAGCGCGCAACTAAGTTCCCTTGACATCATCGATTCACAAATGGAATATAAGTTGTAGCAATTAGCCCGAGAATGTTACTTCGCCGAGGCCAGCTGTCAAGCAGAACCATCACGACTCATATCCCAGCTAGTGGAAAGATGCATCGCCTGCACCGAGTCCGCGCGATGACAAACACCTGGAACCAAGTGAAGACGAAGTAGGCGAAATGGAGCGATTGCTCTCTTCTCGGTCATAACCAAAATTTTGTGACTGTTGAGATTCTATCCGTTTGTAAAAATTGTATAAATATATCCCAGAAACAAATAAACAAGGCTGGACTTTTTTGAGTCGTTTGTAATAAAGTCTTTACATTGTAAGTTAATACAAGCAGATCTGGAGATTCTCAATTCCGTCACTTCTGTATTACAAGTTTGCTTCTCTGTATCTCATTTTTTCATTTCAATTCATATTCATAATTGATTTGCTTCTTTATACTTTAGTACGACCACTACTATAACAAATGAATTTGGGTTTTCTGTAATTGTTTATTTTCTTTCCTTTGCACCAGCTATCAGCTGTGTAAGACCAATCTTTATTTTCGAAATTCTACATGTATTCTTTGTTACATCAATTATTTCCTCACTGATTTCCTCTTCTGTTATATGCGAGATCTATCTTTGATAAGAGCCTTGCGTAATATACAGCTAAATGTTTTTCCCTCACTTCACACCTTTTATTAAAATATAATACAGTTATGGGAACAAGCCTTAGATTTGCATCCACTTTCTATTTCTGCAAACGTAAGTCCTCTTTATGTGACCAACTGAGACAACACTTAATCTCTTTTAAAGTCTTTTCTACCATTCCTGTTCCTCCATGACAGTTCCTATACAAACCCAACCTAACATTGACCCTGGAATACTGAATCAAACACACATTACCTTAAACCTCTTCGACACTATTCTCAAAATGGCAACTACCCGGGCCGAACTTGAATGATCATGGACAACCATTGAACAAGACATAACTACCCAGGAACAGTTGGAAGCTAGACAACACCAACATAGAAATCTTCCCTAGTTTCCCTTACCAAAGGTTTACTCTTCCTTCTTCCACACCTATTACCCACTTTCGGATGCCTTGACACTGTACCTTCAAGCCTTAGGTACAAACTCAAGAACAACATCTTTTTGGCGCCGTTGCCGGGGACCGAAGTTACAAAATATTTTTCCCCGAGGAAAACGACAATTGTTTTTCGTTGAAAGGGTTACCCTTTGATAGCGAACAAAGAGTACACACCTTTTAAGGATTTTTATCTTTCACTTGGCGACTCCACGAAGAAATAAACTGGCATTCGTTCGAAGGAATACCAGACAAAACCCGGAGGGTGAGCAGGTTACGCCCGTTACCGATCCCGAAAAAATTCTAAAGGGGAGAGGCTCTTTTAATCCAACCAATGCAGTTTACCAACTTGAAATCCCATCACTGAAGGCTGAGAGTCCTTCCGAACCCTCAACTTCTCTCAATCCTCGCGTTCCTTATCCTTCCTCACCAGACTTTCCTCTTCGTGAAGAAAATAAAGATTCCCTTTTTATTTTCCCAAACCCCCTGTATAAATCCCCACAAACAATGATGGCAGCTGCTAGAGGATGAGGTGGAGGGTTTATAGGAGGAGGCAGAGGGTTTATCAGAGGAGGAGGGGGAGGAGTCCCTCTAGGAGGAGGTGGAGGTGCCCCTCTAGGAGGAGGTGGAGGTTCCCCTCTAGGAGGAGGTGGAGGTCAAGGGTCTGCCCCCCCTCCCAGAGTTTTCGCGAAATTCACAGCCAGATATGCCCCATTAGTATTGCCCGTCCCCCTACACGATCTTCCAGAAAATTACATAAAAAATTTACCAAAATTCACCGGAGAGGGGGATCTGACAGCAACCGAACATATTAATTTTTTCGACCAATTCACAGATGTCTTTGGTATCGAACACGAGGATGTCTATTCGAGACTACTTGTCCAAGCTTTTGAAGGTCATGTCCGAACTTGGTTTCGGAGCCTACCCGCAGCCTCTATCCTATCATATGACGCTTTGGAAGGTGCTTTCCTCAGACAATGGGGAGAGCGAAAAGACCATCTCTACTATCTAACCGAATTTGGGTCTTTGAAGAAAAAGAACTCAGAAACAGTCATGGAATTCATCTAGAAATTCAATAAACTGTACAATAAAATCCCAGCCGAAGTCAAACCTTCTCAACCCGCGGCCAAAGTGACTTTCGCTGGAGCTTTTGAGCCAGATTTCGCACTACTTCTACGAGAGTGAAGGGGAGCCACCTTAAACCGTATGCAGGATGATGCAGTAGAAATAGGATCTAATATGATGGCTTTGGGTAAACTTAAGGCTAGAGTAGAGACTGGAAACCGAGAGACCAAGCGCTTTAGAGAACAAGCTGGCCCTTCAAGGTCCAATAGATCCTCAGACGATAGGGTGGACGATATGGCTAGAGTGATTAAAGAGTTGTCAAATAAAATATCCCGAATGGAACTCGAACAGGCCAAGGCTGACTCTTATCCCAAAAAATATTTCAAGAGAAATCAAAACCCTCCTAATCAACAAAGACAAATAAAAAAGGAAGATCAGAAAATACAAGCTCCCTTGAAGAATGAAAATTTTATAGGAGCTAACGATTTTCAAGACTTTGAGGATTCAAATAATGATGTCACAAACTTTGGTGATGACTGTAGTCAACCATATATGACTTGCGAAGACTATGAAAAGTCTCTAAATATGCCAAAGCCGTCAAATGAGAGTGAGGAGGGTGATCACACCAAGATCTGTGAATCTCAATCAGAAACTGAGATAATGATGGTTGATTTTCAACCAAAGTACAATCTAAGATCTAAGAATAAGCCCACCTCCACGACTCAACCCAAGAAAATCCTTCAAAGAGGCCAATCTTATGAGCCTCCTTCGAACGAGACCCCATTACCCAACAACAAAACTAGAAGAGTAAGCACTCAAGAGTCTGAGGTGGAGAAAGTTGGGACTCAAACACAGGAAACCGAGCTTGTAAATAAAGCTACGTCTTCAACTAGGACCATGAATGATAAATCTGTCCAGACAAATAAGTCAGAAAGGAAGAATTCGGAAGTCTCAACCGGAGAAACAGACAAGGTAAGCAGAGCTTTTAATTTTGAAAATGAGTTAAACAAAATTAAGATACCAATCCCTTTGGTGGAATTAGCGAAAAACCCCGTTTATCGCAAACAGATTACCAAAATGATAGGTGTCTCTGAACTAGAAATCCAGTCCGATGTCATAAATTTGGAAGATGATAGACCTAACATCACTTTTGGTCCCCATTTTGAAGGGTCCAAAGACAACATCGCCCCATTTTATATCACTTTGAATGTATATGATCAGTTGCTGCATAATTGTATGTTAGAGTCCAGAGCTTCCCATAATGTTATGCCCAAGATTATAATGGAGAAGATGGGTCTCCAGATCACAAGACCTTATGTAAATATGTACTCCTTTGAGTCGAGGAAGGTTAAATGCATGGGGATGATAAAGGATCTGGTAGTCACCCTGGCATAGGTCCCGGTTAAGAGTATCCTGATGGATGTGGTTATCACCGATATTCCCCCTAAGTATGGCATGTTGTTATCTAGGTCATGGGGAGCCAAGTTGGGGGGTTCTCTTCAGTTATACATGACTTATGCCACAATCCCTGTGTTCGGCGGTTATTTCACTCGTTTATACAGAGAAACAAGATTAGCATATACGGTCAGTGACCCTCAAAACCCGCATAACTTCCCTATTTACATTGCAGACCAAGATCTGGGAAATTGCATCTTGTCTTTTGATGATGGTTTGGATGGTTTCCTGGAGGAAATCGATACAAATCAAGAAGAGTCAAACCCCATGACATAAGATTTGTGTAATACTGGTGTCTGGAAAATGTATTTTGACGGTGCTTCGTCTTCTGAAGGGGCAGGTGCTGGACTGCTTTTGGTGGCACCTAAAGGTAAGTTCATTGTTCCTTTCTACTATCGTTTGCAGTGGGACATAGATTACACTAATAACGTATGCGAGTATGAAGCATTGATCTTGGGATTATAGGTTTCCAAAAATCTAAATATAAAAACTTGGAGGTATATGGTAACGCAGAATTGATAGTAAAACAAGTAAACCGACAGTACCTAGCCGGGCATCCCAGAATAAGAGCGTATAGAAATTGTTCTTGGGATCTCATGGAATTTTTTTTCTCATCCGTAAATATCCATTTTATCCCTCGCGCAGAGAATCTACATGCTGATGCATTGGCAAAGGAAGCTTCAACCTTCTCTCCTCCCACGACCTTCAAACTGAAGTATCATATCGAAATCAGATACAAACCCTCCATACTAGATAATATCTTACACTGGAAAGTCTTTGAATATGACGAACAAATTAATAAATTCCTTACAGCAGCACACGAATTCTCTGAAAATCATGTTGACCAAGCAAATCAAAACGACTCAAGGTGGATCATGCAAGAAGGAGAGGAACCTGAAATCTTCCGAGAAAAAATTGTGGATCATCGTATGCTGGTCCTTAAAAGCAATCAGATCCCCAAAGGATTGATTTCTTTTGAAAGACTTTTTGATCAGAATGATGTACCTGTAAAGTCCACTTTGCAGCCCCAACCAGAAGAAGTGGAGGACTGTGATTTAGGAATCGAAAAGGAACCCCGGATGGTAAAGATATCGAAGTTCCTCCCTCCCAAAGCGAAAGATAAATATAAATACTTACTCAGACAATATAAAGATGTTTTTGCCTGGTCCTATGATGAATTGAAAATGTATGACACTTCCATTATTGATCACAAGATACCCTTGAAGCCTGGGGTCAAACCGCTTAGGCAAAAGCTTAGGCAAATTAACCCCATTCTGTTACCCGTGATAGAAAAGGAAGTTAAAAAACTCTTGGATGCAAAATAATCGTGCCTCTGAGATACTCGGACTGGGTAGCTAACCTAGTCCCAGTCAGGAAAAAGAACGGGGAAATCTGACTCTGTGTGGATTTCCAAAACTTAAACAAGTCGTCTCTCAAAGATAATTACTCGCTGCCCAAGATGGACCATGTTTTAGAAAAGGTTGTTGGAGCTAATCGAATGTCTATGATAGATGGTTTCTCTGGTTATAATCAGATCGCTATGAATGAACAAGACAGGGAAAAAATTGCTTTCACCACGCCCTGGGGTACTTTCATGTATGACAAAATGCCTTTTGGTTTGAAGAATGCAGGGGCCACTTTTTGGCGAGCTATGGACATCGCCTTCGTGGGAGAAAAGGACAAGTTCGTAGTTATTTACCTCGACAATCTGATGGTTTTCTCTAAAACTGACGAAGAACATCTGATGCATCTAAAACAGACTTTCGAAAAGTGTCGCAGGTTTGGCCTATCCCTGAACCCAAAGAAATCACATTGCGCTATGCGGGAAGGTAAGCTTCTGGGTCATGTCGTATCTAAGGAAGGAATCAGGATTGATCCTAAGAGGATTGAAGTGATAGATACTATCACTATCCCGAGAAATATAAAAGAAATTCAATCATTCTTAGGAAAGATAAATTTTCTACGAAGGTTCATTCCCAATTTCGTTGAGATTGTCGAACAGATTACAGGAATGCTGAAGGACAGTGGGGTAAATTGGACCACCGAGGCCAGGGCATCGTTTGCGCATATTAAAAAAGTTATAAGCAAGGCACCTGTGTTAGCAAGTCTGGATTATCTGAAAGATTTTCTCATCTTCTCTTTTGCTTCTGAACATACCATCGTCGCGGTACTCTTGCAGAAGAATGAAGAGGGGTTTGAACAACCGATAGCGTTTTTTAGCAAAAGCCTCAGAGATGCAGAACTGAAATATGACATAATAGAAAAACAAGCATACGCAATGGTAAAAGCATTGAAAGCATTTAGAACCTATGTGCTACATTAAAAAATAATCGCGTATGTGCCTACCAGTTCTATAAAAGACAAATTGGTACAGTCGGACATTGACAGAAAAAGAGGGCGATGGCTCGCTAAAATACAAGAATTCGATCTGGAAGTCAAGACGACTAAATTGATAAAGGGGCAGGGTCTGGCCAAACTCTTGGCTGAGTCGAATCTTAGAGCTCTTGATATTAATTTCCTACAAGAAGAATATGGAGATACACACCTGCACGAGCCGGATGACCAAACAGATCCAAGTAAGGTCGAGGATAAGTTCATATCTTCAGGCTGGTATAAGGACATAGTGTTCTACTTGTTAAACCTAAAATTCCTGAATGAACTATCACCAGCCAAGTGCAGAACTTTAAAACTCCATGCTGTAAAATATTGCATCGCCGAAAATCAGCTATACTGGAAGGATCCACTCGGGTTCCTGATAGTCTGTTTGGTTGAGTCAGAAGCTCCACGGGTTATAGAGGAATTTCATGAAGGAGTCTGTGGGGGACACCATGCATGGAGAGCCACAACCTAAAGATTTTGAGGGCCGGGTACTATTGGCCGAAACTATTTTCAGACGTCAATGCCAAAGTACGTGCGTGCAACCCTTTTCAAATATTCGCTGGTAAACAGAAACTCCCTGCACTACCACTCGTTCCAGTCAAAACTGAAGCTCCATTTCAACAATGGGGTCTAGACTTCATAGGGGAAATTAATCCTCATTCCAGTGCTCAACATAAGTGGATCTTAACAACTACAGATTATTTTACTAAGTGGGTGGAAGCCATTCCAACCAAAAGGGCAACAGACTCGGTGGTGATCGATTTCTTGGAAAACAATATCTTGTCAAGATTCAGATGTCCCCGAAAGATAGTTACCAATAATGCCCAGGCCTTCAAATCTATGGCTATGATCAGCTTCTGTCAGAAGTATAATATCGTTGTCGGCCATTCCACTGCATATTACCCCCAGAGGAACGGATTGGCCGAATCATCTAACAAAATCCCGGTGAACATAATCAAGAAAGTACTGGATGAAAATAAAAGGTCTTGGCATGTTCACTTGAAATATGCATTATGGGCAAACCGCATCAGCACTAAAAGTACTATCGGAATTTCGTCGTTTCAAATGGTCTATGGGACAGAGGCGGTCCTACCTATAAACCTAGCGCTGCCAGTGATGAAGTTATGGCAGGATCAAAACGAAGAACCCAATCATGTAACTAGGAGAATTAACCAGTTGATCGAGGTTCAACAACATAGGGTTGAAGTCGATGAAAAAATGCAGAAGTAACAGGATGAGATGAAAGCATTGTTCGATCTCAAGGCAAAAGACAGGGAATTCCTTCCAGGTGACTTAGTACTAAGATGGGATGCAAGAAAAGAGGAAGCCGTGAAGCATGGTAAATTTGACCACCTCTGGTATGGGCCATTCAGGGTCTCCGCTCCGGAGGGAAAAAATTCCTTCCTGTTGGAAAACATCGATGGATAAGTCCTCAGCGCCCCTGTCAACGGGCGATATCTAAAACATTACATGACATAACAGTCGCCATTTTTTCAAAAAAAAAAAGAAAAATAAATAAAATAAAATAAAATTTGTGTACATACATGCATTTGTATTACCCTTTTGACTTTCTGTTTTCTTTTGTTCATAATTTTTAGACATATTTTGAATAAAGTTTGTATTTTCTTTTTACAGGATTCAGCTACTTGCAAAGCTAGCGGGAAGAGTAATTCGCAAGGCGGTGTCAGGAATAAATTGGCATGAAACAGGTGATATCTAAAAGTAGCTTCATAGTGCACAAAGAAAGTGAAAAGAAAAGGTAAAGGCAAGCTTTCTCAATACACATGTTATGAAAGACTGTTAAAGTAAACCAAGGTAACGTCATTCAAACTACAATATAGGCTAAAGTGTTAGATAACAAGATTATTGTGTGGCTTGATAACCTTTGATTTAAAATGATTTGAATGATACACTAAATCTAAAAACAGCCAGTGAAAAATAACTGTCCCCAAAGATATCTACAAGAGTCAGTCTCGAACTGTTTTGACATTCTGTATTTTCAGTCAATGAATCGTTGCCTTGTATCCTGTCTATCTTTGGGTCTAACTTTTAGCAAGTCACCATCTTCCTGAGTCATTGCGAAGGGATAAAGGTTTTTCGTTTTAAACCTCGTGGGTTTCGAAACAGATCTTGATAGGAAAGCGGGTCTTCACAACTACTTGATCTTCTGCTAAGCGAAGGAACGTTTAGAGCGATCCTAACTTTCCTAGGTTTTTCAACAACATCGGAAGAATCAAAGCTTGCTCAAACGAGATGCCCCTTAAAAAATTATTTTCCTTTTCTCCCTAACAACGAAGGTGTTGTGAGGGTCAAGGGAATCTTGGTATCGAGTAATCAAAGTAAGTTGACAGACCTCTGATGCAAAATATTACACAGATATCATCCCTGATACAAACTGATTTCCCCCATATTCGCGCTCAAAAAATAACTATAAGACAAGTGGTGAAAGGAAATTCAGAAATGATTGCCCCCACCTAGTCCAGGGAGACGATGAAAGGAAATTCATAAATGATTTCCCTCGTCTCAGCATCTAAATGCATAAATATTTTCCGAAGTGGTGAAAGGAAATTCAGTAAAAGGGGCTAGATAACTTCACCGGGGTACTAAACAGGCTCGCTGGCAGTGAAGCAATGTCTGAGATATCTGTAAGGCTATTATACATGAATATCACTCTACTCTGGTAACCAATTCTTTATAAAAACCAGATCCACATCCCAAATTCAGACGAGACTTCCCAATTAATTAAAAACAAAAAAAAAAACAAAAAAAAAACCATATAATCTCATTCTTTTGATGCAATCCGAGAGCCACAAGATCTGTTGGGTCTCCTAGGGTCGTTTCAAATGTCTTACAAAATACCTAAAGTTAGTAGTGGGAAAGGGAAAATTGTGAAAGGGACTACAACTGTGTTTGAAAAGAGTATCTGATTTTGAAAAACTTCTCGAGGTGGAGAGCGGAGTCTTTTCCCCCCTTCAATCCTTTCTCCTTGTAATTTTTTCTCTTGATTGAGTTTTTGACTCCATTTACCCAATATTGGCACGTGGTCTATTGTTCTTCCCACCTCACAGGAAGGCGGGATCCCTAGTTGGAGCCTATGTTGGAACCACCCTTGTTTTTTAACCCGTCACAATTTTCGTTTCGATGCTGGAAATCATAAGATGGTTCTCTTTTGCCCCTCCGAGAGATCGATGATATCTAAGAGCTTGAGCATGCAAGCAACTAAATTTTTTCTACCCTCGAGACAAGTCCTACATTTCGTAAGAATGTTCCCTCTTTTGGTTCTACTTCGGGATCTCACAGGTCGGATACTATAACTCATGAATTCACACGTCCCGAATCACGAAACGACGAAGTCATTTTAAGCTCTCACTCAAGACAGTGACTAGGGTAGAATTTTTAACTCATGTTTAGATGTCGTCGGGGTTTTGTGCCTCGGCGTTAGCCAAACCCAAATTTTTATTTTTACAGCCCTGAGAGCCGAGAACACGAGGTCCTTCCGGGATAACCCTGGTCAAGGATTAAAGGCAAAAAAGCTAACCGTGGTTAAGATTCGTTCTCGGCGTTTCGCCACTCAGCATTATCATTTTCGAAAGTTACGACGTATAAAACCCCGACTCATGAAGTCGCGATGTAATTATAACATGATTAATTAATCACTTAATCCAAGATTACCTTCCCCTTAATTAAGCCTTGTTATCGCAGTCTCGTGGTTTCGCAACTCGGCATATAAATCTCCCAGAAACTTATCTTCGAAGTTCCAAGTTGCGATACGGCGAATAAAACGATTATAAAATTAATTATGCCTCAAATCGCGATTACCTTTAATTAAACCAAATTCGGTCCTCGCGGTCTCGGGAGTTGGAGACTCAAAATGTTAAAAGAAAATCCACGATATAACGATAGCGAGAAATTGATTAACATTGGCAATATTGGATTAATTAAGTTAAAGAAAGATATATCCCGCGTCTCGAGGTTTGCACGTTTTCCGAGGAAGCCTTTTCTCTCCATACTCCAACTGACTGTTAAACCGTCAGAAATTTATGACATTAATGGGAAACAGGGTAAATCTATGGATATAAGATCGGTTTTTACGGTGAAAATTTAATTCTAAATATGATTGGACGGGCTTGTTTTGAAAGGTATAGTTTTTTCAAATATATGGAAGAGCTGCGTTTCATTATGAATTTTTCATAGCACGTAGAGCTCGTCATTTCTGAGTAAACTAACTTCTGCATGTATATGCAGTTATATCATAGAAGAGCTAAAACACAAGCTTCAGCAATGGCTCCGTGGAAAGCAACAAAGACGAATGTCGAGGTTACAGGACAAGGCTCAGATACTGTCTTCGATACTTCGCCCCGAAGTGTCGACTTGGTTCCTAACTGGTCATTTGTTTCAGACATTCTGCAATCTGAATTGGTGGATTATTTAGACGACTCTGACGGCAACGAAAACGATGATCTAAACACCAAATACAAAATAGTTGTCAAGTCCGAAATGCACAGAGTAGCAACCCGACCACGGTTTCTTCCTTATTATGACATGGTCCGATGGGCATTGGATCATGTAGACGTACCAACTAGGACTATCATGAATGAGAAGGGAATCACTATAGGGACTTTTAGGCCTGAGCATATGCAAACCATGTACAAGCTACCTGCGATGTCCGAATACACATATGGCACTGAGTTCCTAGAGGAATTCAAGGAGAAGGAGTGCACTCAGTATGATAAAACCATGTCCGGTTTGATAAAGGATTGGGTTTCGCGCACCGTGAAATTCAGAGTTAATGACCAAGGCGTTTATTCAATCGCCTCGTTGCAACCACAGTATAAATATGTGGCCATGATGGCTTGCTCGTTATATGGGAGAGAGGACACATCGCATTTTTACCTTGCGTGGGTGCCCCTTATGTTTTGGGTCGCAGAAGGTTTCTCTTTTAACTGGGCGAGGATGCTTTCGGATAGCTTGGCCAATCGGGTCACAGAGTATCAAGAGCAGAAGGAGAGTGGGAAGGCATCATCATTCTTCATGTCTGCGTATATTATGGACGCAGTCTGTTCTATGACACCGTTTCCATTAATGAGCTGGGGCTGGACTCCAGTCGAAGACAAACCCATACATGTATACCATGAAAAGCTATGGGAAAACAAAGCAGAAAAATTCACATATGAAATTTTTAACTGAGTGATGGTGCCCCTGCATATCGTCGTTTTTGGCCACCCACCACCTCGTATCTTGGAAAACATTGCAACAAATCTGAGTAGCATAGCAGACTGGTACGTGGAGGCAGAGTTTTCGTACTTCAGAGTTTTTGGGGCTTCTGTTCCCCCTCATGCATTGCCATTGTTCATTCCTGACAAGCTGGCTTGTCGCGAGGTCGCCCGACAGACGGTAATTGGCGGGGTGAGTAAAGAACTCAAAGGGTACTCAAAGAAGGTATGGTCATATTTTCCCATTCGGCTTAATTCTTATTCTTTATTAGATTTCGGGCATGCCAAAGTCGAGGCTGCAGCCCTGGAAGACCTAAGTTTCGTCTCCATCAAATATAAGAAACATGATCCACAGAGGGTTGTGAGAAACCATTTAGCTAATTGTGGGCTCAAGAGATTTGAGCATGAGAATTCACCCCCGGATGATGTTTTCCGAGGGGCAAGGTATTATGAAGAAGTTCTAGCCCAGATCCAATCCTTAGCACCCGAAGACATAACTGTTGTATTGAGATTCCAGGAACATAGACGAAGTTGTCTCCTCGCTGTGTTGCGAGGTGGGAGTCTAGGTGTTTCTGAGATGAAATAGAAGGATGCTGAAGGTTCTGAAGACACAACTCCTGACCTTGGAAAACACCAGGACGAGGAGGAACAAACAAGGAATCTTGAAGCGGAGGTGAAGACTCCGGACCCGCCAAGGAAACTGAATCCGGAGACTGAGATAAAGACTCCAAGACCGCCAAAGAAGCAGAATCTTGTCGATACTCCAGGAGAATCGGAGAACCCATCACCTCGGTCACACCCTTGCATTCGACACAGGGAAATGTCGACGAGGGATGGATATTTAATGAAGAACTGAGGCCCATAAGAGTAGAATAACTCCCTCTGAATGAGTTTTTCTTTGATAAGAAGAGGAAAGTTGTAGTGAAAAAAGAGTTCTATCAATAAGGAGGGTCTACTGTGAAAAAATATAAAATCATGACTGATGGAAAAGATAAGAAAAACGACTGTCTGTTGGTCCATCAAGTTTCCGAGAACTTATCGGCCAGAGAAAGGGATGCAAGAGCAGCTCGGGTCGCCTTCCAGGAGGCGGTAATAGCCACTAACAACCGGGTTTTGTCAGGTACTCCCAGGTTCACCATATCGGAGCAAACCCAAGGAAATATTATGTTGAAGGAGTGGGAGCACAACATCGCCTTGGGCAAGGAAAAAACCCAAAAGATAACCAACTCCCTCGAAGAAGCTTTTAATTCCATAGACAATGAGTTGTTGGGCATTGACAGTGGAGGAAATGCCGAAGCATTGATGCAAATGAATGTAGAACATATCTCACTTGATTTGAAAGATAAGGAAGAAAGAGATTTGGCTGATATCTCTCAGATGAATATGGTGGACATAGTCCAAGTTGATAAGTACATGATCAAACCCAGTGCACAACTAAGTGCCCTCGACATCATCGATTCACAAATGGAAGACAAGTTGCAACAATTAGCCCGAGAATGTTACTTCGCCGAGGCCAGCTATCAAGCAAAACCATCACGGCTCATATCCCAGCTAGTGGAAAGATGCATCGCTTGCACCGAGTTCGCGTGACGACAAACACCTGGCACCAAGTGAAGACGAAGTAGGCAAAATGGAGCGATTTCTCTCTTCTCGGTCATAACTGAAATTTTGCGACTGTTGAGATTCTATCCGTTTGTAAAAATTGTATAAATATATCCCAGTAACAAATAAACAGGGCTGGACTTTTTTGAGTCGTTTGTAATAGAGTTTTTACATTGTGGGTTAATACAAGCAGATCTGGAGATTCTCAATTCAGTCACTTCTATATTACAGTTTGCTTCTCTGTATCTCATTTTTTCATTTCAATTCATATTCATAATTGATGTGCTTCGTTATACTTTAGTACGACCACTACTATAATGAATGAATTTGGGTTTTCTATAATTGTTTATTGTCTTTCCTCTACACCAGCTATCAGATGTGTAAGACCAATCTGCATTTTCGGAATTCTACATGTATTCTTTGTTACATCAGTTATTTCCTCACTAATTTCCTCTTCTGTTATATGCGAGATCTCTCTTTGACAGGAGCCTTGCGTAATATACAACTAAATGTTTTTCCCTCACTTCACACCTTTTATTAAAATATAATACAGTTACGGGATTGAGCCTTAGATTTGCATCCATTTTCTATTTCTGCAAACGTAAGTCCTCTTTATGCGACCAACTGAGACAACACTTAATCACTTTTAAAGTCTTTTCTACCATTCTTGTTCCTCCATGACAGTTCCTATACCAACCCAACCTAACGTTGACCCTGGACTACTGAATCAAACACACATTGCCTTAAACCTCTTTGACACTATTCTCAAAACGACAACTAACCGGGCCGAACTTGAACGATCATGGAAAACCATTGAACAAGACATAACTACCCAGGAACAGTTGGAAGCTAGACAACGCCAACATAGAAATCTTCCCTAGTTTCCCTTACCGAAGGTTTACTCTTCCTTCTTCCACACCTATTACCCACTTTCGGATGCCTTGACACTGTACCTTCAAGCCTTAGGTACAGACTCAAGAACAACACTATCCATATATAATAGTCTTTCCTGCAAATATATCAAAACTCATACCATTATCCATCAAACAAACTTGGGTCCATTACCCAAACCTGGGTTCTCCAACTTCTCATGGCCATAACTCTCTAACCGTGAGGAGTTATGTGACGTTCCACATACCAACGGAAATAGAATGACATGAACTATCCATATAGAATAGTCTTACCTTAAAATATATTAAAAATCGTACCAATATACATGAAACACCATTGGGTCCATTACCCAAAACTTTGTGCTACTTAAATTTGTTACCAGACTTTCTCCAAGGGTTGATATCAATCACTAAGGGTTGAAATCAATCTACAATATCACTCTCCAATGGTTGACATCAATGAAAACCAACAATCCATACCAAATATCCATCAACCTAAGCCAACTTTATGACATGGGGGGCCTTGGTTTTAAGTCATTTTCTAGTATGATAGGATTGAACAGTTGAATATACAAGGGAAATTTGAGCATTAGGATTTACACGTGGAGGAGGAGGAGGAAATGACAAGTTGGCCTAGCCACGATGGTGGGATACTTCCAAATGAGCAATCTCCTACCATCCATCATTCTCGGGAACTTCTGGTTGCATGGATACATGAGGAGGCACATGAATACCAAGGATATTTTGAGGCTGGAAGGGAGGCCTCTCTGGTCTAGGCCGAACTATCCTTTCCCCAATGAAATTGAAGAACCTATATTGAAACAACTGGTTCAAATCACGAGGATCAACATCAAAATGAATTGAGAATCTAGGCCTTCCAAGCCCCCTGTTCCAGTTACCTCTTCCCCTATTATTTCTACCATGATTGCCTCTGCTGAAGAAACTCATCCTGCTTAGCAACTAGCCCTTAACAGACCATACACGAAATTATCTTTATATGAAACAAAGTTTTTCTCAGAAATTGACATAAGACCCATGCAATTCAATCCAAAATAAATAAGTTAATAATTGTCAAATGAGTAGGGGGTGAAATAGGGTTCATGGGATATCTGGAGGGATTGTAATGAGAGAAAAAGGGGTAGCATGAAAAGGAGTAAGAACATGAATACTCCCTGGATGGGGTGACACGTTGCACAACACTGCCACCTGGTATGGTTCCTAGCCTCAGTTTAAATGCGGCAGGCCGCTCCCCATCTATTCATCATTAACAATGGGAGCAGGCCATTACAGAATACCTTCGGGTGAGAGACTTCTCCCTCACAGCAAAGGGTCGGAAATGCAAGCATTTAGTATGGCAGAGTTATTGCGAGGACAGGAGCAGCCGTCCCACAAGATTTTGAAAGTGAAGAGGCATGGTCACATTCGACTCATTCTTGCTCTGCAATTTTCTGTCGACTGTGAGCTCTAGTGTGTTTTTCTTTGCATCCTTTAGAATTCTCCAAGCCCTGGTGAGTTTGATACCCACTCCTGCTCCACGATTCCCAGGGAGTGAGGCAAGCCTCATCGGGGGTCGTCTTGGTACACCCACGCTGCTCAATGCCAGAGGAGACAACATAAGGAAAGAGAACTCTCGCTGGCCAACTCCATTCTTCGTCAGAGAGAAAGGGTTTCCTGTATCGCACTCCATGCTCCTGAAATTGAGTCTGGGATGGAGGATCATGCTCAGACCCCACTAGCACTGGATAATTGGCAGCCCATAAGCATTACGCAAGAAGAAAATCCTCCAACTGCACCTGAAACTCTAGATGGAAGTAGCATGAGGGGGAGGCTTGAGGAGGATTTCCCAACCTGTTACGGCGAGGAAATACCATACATGGAAGACACTTAGGCAAGAGACAACACAAGGGGGAGGCTCTATGAGGATTTCCCAATGTGTTATGTTGAGGAAGTTCCTTACATGGATGTGGTCTTGCAGGGAACCTACGCGGTAACGGTGCACCATACAGACATAGCAGCCATGGAAAAAGATGAGGCCAACGCAGAAGCAGGGATGATTATTCCAGGTGAGGCAAACACAAAAGGAATGCATGCACGATCCGGTGCACAACCACCATTCCTCCACGTGGCACACCTAGATCTAGTGTTTAAACTTCAAGGACAAATGGCAGACCAGCAACACAGAGCCCTCCTAATGGGACCTCGTTTATATATGATTTTGGATGCTTACTCCAATGCCCCGGTGAATCGAAAATTCCTAATGTGTGCCCAACCATTTGTCATTCAGGCCAGAGCAGCGTGGCAGGGGAACGAGGGCGACAGGCCACCGAGAATTTGATCATGTCATTTTTATTCTGGTTTTTTCTTTCACTTCCAGCCATGTTGGGGCTCCTTTTTTCTTTTAATCTTGTTGTTTAGAGTCAAGACGATGTCTGTCCATATTTCTTGGTTTCCTTCGGGCAGGACAGATGGCGAAACAATCTTTTGGTTTTTTTTTTCAGAAGAAACATACGTGCCCCAAATTGTGCTGGTTTTCGGTAAAATGGCGACACATTTGGTGGCTGCAACGCCATTGTATCTCTCTGTATTTTTTGTTAATACAATATAGAAGGTAATACCCTTTTTCACTTAAAAAAAAAAGAACACGAATACTACTCAACAATTCATTAAATAACTAACTATGCAATCAACACCAAAATATATCAGCTACCACCTATTTATGTGTCATGTCTTTACCACTTCCATACAAAGTGTTTAATTTATTTTATAGAACAGTGCGTGTAAAAAATGAAATTGGGATCGTGAGGGGGGTATAATGAGATAAAAAGTGATAGTATGAGAGGGAATAATACAGATATTGTTCATAAAAAATAAATTAAATCAAACAACAACCATAACTCTGTTCAGATCACAATCCAATAAGCATCCACTTTTAAAACCAAAATCATTTAATTATCCCTTAATTGCAGACAAAATGCTTACTGACTTCAAATAAAAACAATTCAATTGCCCATAATTCTTCAATTATATTAACCTTTGCATCTTATACAATATCTATGCAACATCATCATTTCCAAATTCACAATAAAATCATAACCATTCGAGCCACAGTCCTTTATATTCCAATTCTAAATCTTTTTCTTTTTAAAACAAAATACAATATGCATAGTGATTTCAAACATCCATATCCAATATTCACTTCTTAAAATCGAATAAGAATAAGCCCAGTATTAACCTCCAACTTTAGATTTTTCAACATTGATTGGCACAATCAACCACTATCATCAAAACTCATAATCAGGCCCCGATTTGATCACACATAGGTTCTTAACAATATAATCGACAAATTTTTTGATTTGATAGTAGAATTTAACCAACATCATGCAACTCTGAGCCTGTGATTCTTAAAACTTGAACATGTACAAAATTCCCTTTAAAAGAAATGCCCAATAAAAGACATAGTCATATAATGCCCGAGGAGAAACATAATGACATCGCACACATGTGCCTTTTAAACTTTTATGGGGCCATGATCGTGTTAGGGTTTAACATAGTAATGGAGGGAATAACAATAAATCGACCAAATGGAAAGTCCTCAGGGATGTAGGTAACCCATGGCCACTTTCTTTTCAAATAAATTTATCCCAGAGAGGTAACAACAGAGACTCGATCAGAGATGTCTCATGCTTCTTTTAAAAAAATATTGCAGAGATGTAATGAGAGATGACTCAATTGGGAGAGAGTCTTCAAAAATGGAGATTACTCGGGCCCCCCTTTTTTCTTAAAAGAAGTTATCACAGAGAAACAACCACAAGTAATCAAGAATAGTATTGGAAGAAACAAAGAGCTCGTGCTCTTTTAAAATCACCACAATCATTTAACTTATAACCCAAAAACTTGATAGTGGGGATAATCAACATAACAATCAGCCATCTCCAATGGATAACGAGAGGGGTGAATTCTTATAAACATTGTGGAAAGAATGCCCGATCACAACCCATGGCCACCCAACACATATACAAGCTTCCATTCAAAGTTTTGGACGATACAAAGACTTGATTGTGCAACGCTTTTGACAATAGTGATAGTGAAGTAAATTCCTTAACAAACGATAGCTCGGGGCTCGACCAAACAAAGAAAGAATAGTGCAACTCTCAACAATCTGCATTGCAAACCTAAAGAATGAAACATAACGACCACTGAGAGGAAAGGAGTGACAAAAACTAATACCCAGACTGGTGGTAAAAACCTGCGTAATAAAAACTCAGAGCTTGTCACACCATTGTCATAATTTTCCACAAAGAACCAGAGTAAAAACCCAAGTTGGACAACATGTTTTAAACCAATAACCAATTCATAGGCTTCAAACAACAATGAAACCCATTCCTTTCTTTTAAAACACCATCATTCTAGAGTATTCACAGAAGAAACCATAACCACAACATTGATACACAGTCAAAACTTAAGAAAAACACAAACCTCATGCATTTTTGAGCCAAAAAATCGATTCATAATGCAGAGGGACCATCATGGATGGAAAGTAAAGGAGACATATCTAGAAAAATCACTTTGAGGGAAGAGTTGGACTATGTTTTCCTTTCAAAACCAAAAATCGCGGAGCCTCCATAACCACCAAAGCCGAAAAAACCAAATGCAACTATGGCTAGGGTGACGGGGTCGAGGTTTGTTTGAGTGATATGCAGTAAATGAACATCGCTTCCTCCCCCAACCCTATTCAATTCAATGTACAAGCCAACCCACATACCATAACATCAACCATTAATTCAAACACATATCCATTTCTATATCCAATGCCATATCCATTTCATAGTGCGCCACCCTAAGTTGTGTCAAAACATTTAACAACAACCCAATGCTACAACATTATCATATATGCTTCAAACATAATCCTTTATTCAAGCGCATAATCCTAGTAGCTAGGTCCATCACCATTCATTTGTCACCATTGCAATAACCTTAGGACTTATTCATAGGTTTTTTTTTTTCTTTTGTTTTTTTTCAAGCTTCTCATCTCATCTTTTGCATGAAATCATGTATAAGATCATTAATCAATGTTTAATGCATAACATAACACCTATAACAAAATAATCCTTATATCCATAACACTTCCATGTTTTGAGAGATACCATCAACACCATCTAGCAATAACACATCAACCAACCATGTTGTCATAATGAAAGAAATCATGACTTGAATCATCAATTGCAGAAGACTGTGTAGGAATCATTATAACAACAACAAACATATAAGCATAACACATCCATCATAGTGCCACTAGTCTACAAGGGGGTTCCACCTACTAGTTAATTATTATTATTATAAATAATTAATAGATCTTAGCAATCATTTGTGAGCAATATTCATCGTTGCAATTTTAAGCGTCAACACACTTCTTATCTAAGAGTAAATCACATACATATGTGCCTTGAAGAAGGCTTAGATGCGTACAACCATTTAAGTGTTTTTTGGAATTATGGGTCATATACCTACCATGAAAAAGGATAAGTTGCATGCATACACACCATATACAAGGATAGGGAGAATAAATGAGCTTATATATGCTCCCTACAATGATAAAAGGGTCGTATACGTCCTGAAAAGTGATTTTTCTTGTTGTTTTCAACCTTTTTAGGCTCTATTTTGGGGAATTTGTTCTTGAAACTTCTTGTTGGCTATAGAAGGCTATTAAAGTATAAAATTGGGAAGAAAACAAAGTTTTTATTGGTGCTTCTTGGGATTCTCTTGTTTACTCTTGGATTTCTTAACTAGTTTAGCTCCTAGGGGTTTCCTTTATGATTTATGTTTATGCTTTTGTGTCAATTTTCCAGGCCCATAGATTTGGGATTTGAGACTTAACTTAGTTTTTTCTCAAGTTATTTTTTATTAATTTGAGTGTCAAATGATCCTTTCTCTTCATTAGCTCTCATACATATGCGTCTTGTTCAAGGTTAGGTTGCATACGTGTGTTGTTGAGGCAACATAAGAGTATGAGTTATGGGAAATAGTTTGCTTCTATTTTCCTATCTTTTTAAGTCTTGTACTAGATTTTGGATGTTCTTTGGGACACTCTCAGTTTTTTGAAGGCTTATTTATGTCCTGTGAAGCAGTTGGAAGTGTTTTTGGGTGTTGTAACTAAAGAAAATAAAATGTTGGGTTTTGGGTTTCTTTGGTTTCTTTTTTGGGGGTTTGCATCAGTGAAAGAAGAATCTTGCCTTTGGGTTTTTAGTTTCTTGATTGTTTCTACAGTCATGTCTAGAGATTGAATTTATGATCTGAATTCATTATTCTTCATTTCTTGCATTCCTATTTTTCCAACATAAAATATTTTTTTTCTTTTTTTAGTTTTTTTTTGCCTGGTTTTTTTTTTCTTTGAAAAAGAAAAAAAAATGTTTTATTGTATTCTTTCTCTCCCTTTACATTGGTTTCAAAAGCATAGTTGCAATTTAAAAAAAAAAAAATAGGATTCTTCTTTGCATCAATTATTTAGTTTCATTTGAAAAATTGAAGACTTGTTTTGCATTTTTCATTTGAAAGAAGAAGTTGCATTGCATTTTCATGTGTACATTACTTATTCACACATTTTTTTTCTTGAAACACTTTTTCATTGTAGAATTAGTGTAAACATTTATTTTACAATGTTCTTATTAGTTTGATTTTTTAAGAGTCTCAAACAATATTAGTTGTACTTTTGTACCCTTTGAGTAAAGAACAATCACTAAAAATGATGCTAAATTTAAAATGTACCAGACTTTTGTTTCTAGGGTTCTCTAATTAGTTCAAGTTAGGGCCTTGGAATAGGTTGGAGAGGTAACTCTCCAAGGACATTGAAAAAACCATAGGAGTATGACTTAGGGAGAGAAAAATCAAATTTTCATATAGGTATAGTTGAGAGCCTCCTCTAACACAAGAGTTAAACACAAGGTTTCGTGAGGAATATTTGAGGAGATTAACCCTCTGAGACTTGACCAAGCATAGTGGTTTGATCGTATATGGGGGTTTCTTGAGTACCACCTGACCCTCTAAAGTGACAATACTTTTGAAGCTTCAGGATTAGTTACCCTATCCATATGTTTGGTCCCGACTGTCAAATATACCCCCTAGACGTCGACTAAGAGTTGGTAGCTCTGGTATCCTTTCCTAGGTATCTCAGAGGTGACTACAAGGGGATTCCCACGATACCTGACATAAATGTCTCATCACACTTTCAATCCCCTTTGAGGGTTCCCTATTAAGCGAGGGTTACTTCCACTAGGTAGGACTATTACGTGGATTCCAGGGTAACTGCTTCTCACTCCTTCATTCATTGGTATCAGAACTTGATCAACCCGTGTTGGTTTTCAGAAGGTCCCTTTCCAATTTTTCATTTCTTTGGACTCAAAACCTTATCCACCTAGGCTAAATTTTTGGAGAAGTTGTTTGTTTGTAATGTTTCTCTTAGGAGTTTTTAGTGGAGTGTTGTTATGTGTAGTTGGCCTTAGATTGTATATGTATCACCACTTCCAGATCATTAATTCAAGGAAATATACCAACCCCTATGTTAGGTCAGGAAGGAACCCTAGTATTTCTCTTGAAAGAATGGAGCATCCTCCTAGAAGGCGTGGGTTTTTATACCACTAATTTTCCAGAGTCATTGTGTGAGAATTTTTTTCATGTGAATAATCTTGCAAGGGATAAAACTATGCAAAAGAATGTCATGGATAAAGATATCGAGGATACCAACCAAGGGACCCCTTCCCAAAGTGATTCTTTTTCTTTTCCTTTATTTGAAAATGTTGGTGCCCCCTTGATGGCCACTTTGAAAATTCATGGGTTGAATGTTGGACTATTGATTTAGTTGTGTACCAATTTCAATGTCCTAAATTCTCTTGATGCTTCTCAGATAAGCACCTTATGTATTGGGCACCAAATTAATGTTCATCATTTACCTTCTTCATTCATGAAGTCTACTCCTCCTCCTTATCCCTCTTCTGGTGAAATTCTAGCTACTAGTAACCAGAAGTCTAAAAGTAATAAGAAGAGGAAGAGTAAGAAGAATAATTCACCAACCTCTCCTAGTCATGTTGGAAACATGAAACTAGTTGTTGCTAGTCATGTTGGGTGATCCAAAATGGATCTAGAAAGGCTCAAAAATCAAAGTTTTTGAATGATCAATAAAATGACATTATCATGCAATGCTCGTCGCAATATTTCTGGCGACGCAAATGGATTGTAAATCTGACATCGTATGCGAAAGTTATCTCATTCAGAAGTTTTGCATAAACAGGTAAAAAAAATAAAAGTCAAACTGGTCAAAGGATGATGTGGCAGTATTAGAGTACATGTGCCAGTGGATGGTGACTGGACATGTGATTGTGTTAATGTGATGTGGAAATGTTATATTTATTAACAATTTAATATCTTTTGGCATAAAAATGTGCTAACTCAAAGTGTCATGCCACATTATATTAAAGGGTTTTTAAATCATATTATATGGTTCAAAAAAAATATCAAAACAACTTTATTCTAAGAAATTAATGCCATGAGATAAACAACGAATATATTATAAAGTGGATATTATATGGTTAGTGGTAACCCAATAAAAAGGGTATGAATCCCATACTTTATGCCAAACCATATATTTTATCCCTTATTAAAAGCATCGAATCCCAAGGAATATTTTAACCATATATTTTATCCCTTATTAAAAGCATCGAATCCCAAGGAATATTTTAACCATATTTAAATTCCCAAGGAAATGAATTATAAAAGTGTTTTGGATGTAATTATATTGTTTAAATAAACCATATATGGTTATGTTATGTCAAGTGGGTCAAATCCCATAAAGTGAGAGATTCAATAATGTGAAAAAGTGGGTCGAACTTTGGATAAGGGTTATTTTTAACCATATTAAAAAGATTCATACAATATTTTACGTAGATTTTGTGCCAAGAGTCGAGGGTGGTTGCGATTTGACCACTCAAACTATTTCTTTTTAACCAAAATATTTACCATTCGACCAGGGGTCAGATTGATGCTTGAATACGCAGAACAAAAACTTTTATGTAGAGAAGCCAATGAACTAGAAAAACTTTGGAGGTTTATTTCGGGAGCTACACTCAACATTTTTCAATGTCATATGTTGTATTGGGTTTCTGAGGAAAAGAAGAACATAGCTGAGCCAGTCATAGATCTATTTTATGTACTTTTGATGTACTTTTAGAGCATTGAATAATTAATAAAGAAGCCTCCCCCACTGAGACAAAGGCCTGGAGAAGTAAGCAAGATTGTTGAACTCCATTATCAACTTATCTTGTTATGGTTTGTTGTTTATTCATGCTTATTTCCATATATTTATATGTTTAATGGATGCCATGTTTCATTTATAATTCTTCCTCTTTCATTCAATTCCTAAATGGTAATTTAATTCATGAAAAATAACTCAACCATTGTCGTTTAAAAGATCTTTTTGGATCAAGTGGTATCAGAGCTAGTTGATGGTTGGTTTTTGAGTTTGCATGATTACCAGGGAAAATTTGAATCGTGGTGAAGGCCAGCTTGTTGAAGAGAATCCTGAGATTGTATTGAGAGAGAGAAATTCTCAAAGTGAGAAGATAGCATCGGAAGAGGGACTTTCTCATGAAGAAAAAGAGTTTCGAAAAACTTTCTTCCCCATGTCAGAGATGATGAAGGTTCTATATGAGGATTAATTGGAATGAAAGATATCGGTTCTAGGTGAATATTCAAAGGTCAAAAGTGAATAAGGAGAGGATCCTTCTCAAATTCCTCCTTCACCTCCTTCTTCTCCATCATATTCTTCTTCTTCAAGTTCAAGTTCTAAATCCATTGCAAGAAAACATGTCCATGCAAATAAACATGAAATTCCTTTACTTAAGCTTGATGTGAAATTTGAATTACCTATGTATGATGGTGAAGTCAATGCAGAGAGGCTTGACAATTGGGTCAGACAGATGGAGGTTTATTGTATTGTGCAACAAAGCAAGGATGAGGCAACTCAAATCAAGTTGGCATCGCTTAGACTTGTAGACACAACACTCATCTGGTGGAAAAGCACGTTTCAAAATGGCACACAACAAGTGAGTAATGTATTTCCATCATGGAAAGTTTTTATTTCTGCACTTAGAAAGCAATTCTATCCTTTGGGTTATAAAGAAAAATATTTAATTGAATGGAAAGCTCCTAAACTAAGAAAGGGACAAACAGTGCAAGAATACACAGATGATTTTCATAAAATGACATTGATGTTAGATATTCCTTTACATACCCAAGAAACTCTTATGAAGTATATATGAGGTTTACCTGCACATATTCGTAACACTGTATTCATGTTTGGACCTACTAATATTGATGAGGTTTATGTTCAAGAAACGCACATTGGGGTAAGGAAAACAGGAGTTGGTTTATCATGGGAATCGTCTTCAAGGAAAGAGGACAAAAGGAAGTGGAATGGAAAAAAGGCAAATTCAGTGGCAAGAAAGGAAGAGAAGCCCTCTTGCAAGAATTGCAAGAAAGAGGGGCATGATGAGGACCATTGATGGAAATTGCATCCCGAGAAAAGACCAAAGTGGTTCAAAGAAAGGAAAGGGAGGCAAATAGTTGCAGCAACAATGTGATCAACAGACTTGGGATCGGATTTGGGTGATGAATCTAAAGGATCATTGGTTGGTTTGACATGTAAAATTGGTGATGGATTTGATTCTAGAAGTAAATTGTTTCACATAAGGGTCATAATGAGGCATACTAAGGTCGACACATTGATAGATAGTGGATCTCAATCTAACTTGATTTCATAGGAATTAGTTAAACAATTGGGATTAAACACTCAGATGCATCATAAGCCTTACACACTTAAATGGATAAGCAAAAATCATCAATTTCACATAACAAATCAATGCACATTAAAGTTTGCAATTTCATCTAAGTTTGTGGACGAGGTAACATGTGATGTGGTGTAACTCAATGAATGTGGAATGGTCTTAGGTAGTCCTTACTTGTATGATCATAAAGCAATGTTCTACATGGAACATAATCAATATCATTTAATCAAAGCAGGTAAAGAATGTGTGGTTCATGCTCATCATTTAAAGGAAAATAAATCTCTTGAAACAATGGAACAATTAATAAAGGCAACTCATGCAAGAAACACACCTATAATTGTTTCAAATCAAGTAATTGATCTCAAGCAAGAATAGGAGATGATTGTATAATGGAAGATCAATCACACTTTGCTTCAAAATAAGCTAATTTCATGCAAATACTACAAACATGTTAGCTCATTTGCAGTCATATTTTTTATGTTATCATTAGTAATGTTGTCAACATAGATGATAGTGGCTTCAGTAAGATGTGACACAATACCAATGGCTAACAATATGCTGTCAATTATCATGATTGTTTTACAGTTGATCTTGATAAGACATGTACACAGGAAAGAGTTTAAAGACAAAGAACAAGTGGGGTATCCTATCCCGCACTTGATGACTTGTTAGTATCCTTTTGGAGGACCAAACGGTCTTAGTGGGGAGGAATGATCCAAAATGGATCCAAAAAGAATAAAAAATAAAAGTTTTTGAATGCTCAAGAAAATGACATGATCACGCAGTTCTCTTTGCAAGATTTCCGGTGGTGAAAATGGATTGTAAATCCGACATCGTATGCGAAAGTTATCGCATTTAGAAGTTTTTCATAAAGAGGTAAAAAAAAAAAGTCAAACTGGTCAAAGGATGACGTGGCAGTATTAGGGTACATGTGCCAGTGAATGGTGACTGGACATGTGATTTTTTTAATGTGATGTGGCAATGTTATATTTATTAACAATTTAATATCTTATGGAATAAAAATGTGCTAACTCAAAGTGTCATGCCACATTATATTAAAGGGTTTTTAAATCATATTATATGGATTTAAAAAAAATCAAAACAACTTTATTCTAAGAAATTAATGCCATGAGATAAGCCATGAATATATTATAAAGTGGAGATTATATGGTTAGTGGTAACCCATTAAAAAGGGCATGAATCCCCTACTTTATGCCAAACCATATATTTTATCCTTTATTAAAAGCATCGAATCCCAAGGAATATTTTAACCATATATTTTATCCCTTATTAAAAGCATCAAATCCCAAGGAATATTTTAACAATATTTCAATTCCCAAGGAAATGAATTATAAAAGTGTTTTGGATGTAATTATATGGTTTAAATAAACCATATATGGTTATGTTATGCCAAGTGGGTCAAATCCCATAAAGTGAGAGATTCGAATCATGTGAAAAAGTGGGTCGAACTTTGGATAAGGGTTATTTTTAACCCTATTAAAAAGATTCATACCATATTTTATGCCAAGAGTCGAGGGTGGTTGAGATTTGACCACTTGACCTCTTTCTTTTTAACCAAAATATTGTTGATTAAGGTTGGTTGTCATTGATGTCAACCCTTGAAGAAAGACCCGTAGCACAAAGTTTTGGGTAATGGACCCAATAGTGTTTGATGTAAATATGACTCATTATT